>MU008193.1:0-417630 GCA_010909165.1 Anthoceros angustus
TAGACCACATTAATCCAGTTGGTCCACAGGGCAAAATGCAACACATATTGCTAGAGCTTGTGTATGATTCTCATCATGGTATCGAGCACACTTGCTCTTTGTTTGCTTGCATCCTCATGCATCTAAGTAGCTTATCTAGGAGACACTTTCTAATCTAGCATTTGCCTAGATGGATTGTGTTTATCCTAGAATTGCTATCTTTGCATGCATTCTTTTATGCTAACATTTCTCTTCTAACAATGCTTTTATGCACTAATTCTTTGTTCTTCCTCCATGGATTTGTGTTCCCTTAGAAGGAGAAGGCATAGAGTTAAGAAGAGAAGTAGTCTGCAAGACAACAAGAACAAATTAGGAGCCCAACACATAGAAGCAATAGAAGACAACAAGCTATAGAGGAGAGAGAAACCTCCTCTTGTATAGCAAACTTCATTGCATCTATTTTAATTTCTAAACCGGATCAAGGAAGTTTATCAAGCTAGCTAGACGTGATTTGCTAGAAGTTTTAGTCCAATTCACGTCAAGGCATTAGAATTAGCTCCAACATATCCCAAATTTGAATGCCGGTATTAGTACTCCTTTATCTTCTAGTCGCAAGACAAAATAGCATAGAAACTCTTAGATTTCAAGAAATTGATAGTCAATTAGCAACTCTTAGAATCCAACTTTGATCTTAAGGGAGAATTATCTGAATTAAGGACAAAATTGTCTATTCTCTCTAAGGTTGATAATGCAGAGATTTGAGAGCATGCTATCATCATCCGAATCGGACTATGATGCAAGAGAAGAGTTTCGTGCAATAGAGAAGATGAGAGTCTGATCGAGGCCTAGTCCTCTAAATCACCTACAATGGCTGGAGTGATCAATAATGAAGAACAAAGCTCCTAATTTATTATTGGGTAATGATAATGCTAACACTTCATTGCATTATCATTATGGTGACAGCTTCAAAGAGAAAGATAGATTCAATGGAAGGGATTATGACATCCGGTCATTGAGAATGCGAGGAGCTTTGCGGCAAAGAGACCTTTGGGGCATCCGATGGATCAATTCCAAGGCCACGCCCGATTTGAACGTGAACTTCAACCTTCCGGGACGCCAGGACTAGAAGGCACAAGATTTATTGGTCATGGACTTTCTCAACATATGGTGAGACATGTCGCACACGCAAAGACCTCCAAGGATATGTGGACTCACCTTGCTCAATTATATTCATCTCGAGATGTAATGAGTATTGTTGCACACGTAACTTCCGCAACCTCTCAATGAAGGAGTCCGACACCATCGAACATCATGTTAATGCATTTCGATTGCACGATCCCATTTGGAATCTTCAAGGCGTACCTATCTAGATGGAGGCTTACGTCATTCTCTTATCTTCATTGCCACCTTCTTATAGGGCTTTCATTACAACTCAAAATGCGAATTCGCAATGTCGAAAAGCAGATGAAGATCCAAATGAAGAGCATCGAGCCCGAACTTATTGGAGCATTGCTACAGGAGGAGGCAAGCGACGTCATCATCACTCAGCCAACAAGCAGTGGTGATGTATTCACAAAGGGGTAGAGGAAGAGGACGAGGCGAGGCCGAGGTTCTACTTTCCAGACCCCATATCCCCGCACATACTTTCCATGATGGAGAGGCATCTTCTTCAACACCGCAAGAGGTAACAAGAAGATCGGGATTATATGTAATTGGTGCGTAATCCCAAATCACATGGAAAAGGATTGTCGTAAGAAGAAGAATGGGGAACCTCGCAAGGAGGCCCCACGAGCTAACATTGCAAAAGAAACAATCTTCCTCAACTCAGGTTTCACGTGTGCTTGGCTTCTTCCAAGCCCTCCAATACCTCATGGTACTTAGTGGAGCTACTTCACATATTTGTTACAACAAACTCTTTTGAGTCTTACTCACCAGTGACATCACCGTCCTCCGGAGATGATCACAACCTACCCATTGCGGTGTCGGGGCTTGTATTCAAGTGTGATTCAGTCGTTCTTCATCTTCATCACGTCCTCCATGTTCCTTCAATGTGCAAGAATCTAGTATCATAAGTCTTTGTCAAGAACACACTAGTGATCCTTTATGAGATAGTTGTCTTCTCTCTTTCATAAGTGATAGAAACTATACAATCAGTGCACTTTAGATGATGGTCTCTATAGATTGTCAAGACAAGTGGGAGCCACCCATTCGCTAATGTTGCCATTCCAAACCATGACACCTACCCAAACCATGCTTTGGCATTGTCGCCTTGGTCATCCTAATAGTCAAAAATTAATCCAAATGTCTAAGGAGCTTTATATAGAACCCTTGCCTTGCAAAGGTTGAACACCTACCTTGGTGCGAATCTTGTGTCCTCACTAAACGACATCAAGAGCCTTTCAAAATAAATCTCCACAAAGGGCCAAGTCACCTTTAGAGATAGTGCACACAGACATTTGTGGACCCTTGTCTACACCTCCTTTAGTGGTAGTAGATATTTTTGACCTTCACAGATGATTTCTCTGCTTTGTCTTTTCCTACATCTGAAAAACAAGAGTGATGCCTTTCACTTCTTCAAGGACTACATGAAATAGAGACTTGATCACAAACTCAAGACCTTACGTTCCGACAATGGTGGAGAGTTTACATCATGAATTTGAGGATTTTTGTCGAGTCAAGGTATAGCTCAACAACTTCATTGTCTACACTCCTCAACAAAATGGCGTGAGAACAAGAATCTACGCCCAAGAGATCATGTGTTGCTTATTGGTACAAGCTAAGTTATCTAAGGCTTATTGGGAGGCCCTCCTAAAGAACCTATCTCATGAATCGATTGCCTACATCAGCAGTTCAAGGTATGACTCCATATGAAGCATTCATTGGCAAGAAGCCTTCTATTGACCACCTTCAATTTTTGGATCCCTGATGTTTTTATTCCCAAAGCATTGCGTAAGAAGTTGGATCCCAAAGCAAAAGTACACTTTCATTGGCTACAGAAGGTATCAAAGGGTACAAATTGTTCAACCCTTCTACAAGGCAACTTTTATACGCCCGAGTGTTACTTTTCATGAGTCTTACCTCTTTTCCCCAGGAGCTGATAGGCTTGGTCCTCCTCTTGATGAGACCATTGACCCTTCTTATTTTGATGATCGATTATTTCACTCCATTTCCCATTCGCTCGTGTTCCTTTAGTTGAACCTATTATGCGGAGGAGGAGGAGTTAGCATCTATTCCACAACTACAACTCAACCGCACTGATGTTGACATCCCAGGAGGGCGCTTGACACTCATGATGATGAGTTTGATGACCCTCGGAGGATGACATTGTGGAGCCAGCAGATCCGCTGTTGATCCCGCCTCTGGATGATGCACTGCACAAAGGTACAACCTTAGATCCCGACCTACTATCTCAGGTCCTGCAGGTTGGAAGGAACCTCCTTTAGGATACCTAGCTGTTTTTGATGATCCTATACCCCCTATATCACTTTATTCTCAAGCTGTCTACAAGGCAACTATAGACCCAGAAGAACCTCTTACCTTAAAACAAGCTTTCTCTTCGAAAAAGACTTATGGAAGGTAGTCAGAGATTCCGAATATAATTCCCTAGTTAATAACTCTACATGGAATTGGTCAAACCACCTAGGGTAGGAAGATAGTAACCAGCAAATGGGTATTCAAAATTAAAAGAAAAGGAGATGGTTCTATAGAAAGGTATAAGGCACGCCTAGTAGAGGTTTTACACAAATTCTGGTCTAGATTACATACCTTGGGCCACTTATGCCCCAAGAGCCAAATTTGCCACACTTAATGATATTTGCCTTATGTGCCCAACATGATCTTGAACTCCACATGATGGATGTTAAGACAAAGATATTTGTATGGCTACCGCAAGAGGAAATATACATGAGACAACCCGAGGGAAGTCAAAGGCAAAGAAGATTGGGTATGCCGACTCATCAAAGGTTTGTATGGCCTTAAGCAACAGCAAGAATTGGAACTTAACCATACATGTACAACTTATTGGGAGAGGATTTAAGCAAAGCCGTGGTGATGCTTGTATGTACATCCTAATATCGCAATGATATATTTTATCTTCTACTTTATGTTGATGATGTTTTTATGGCAACAAACTCCTCACTCTCCTAGCGAAACTAAAGCATGGCTTAGGACTCTATTTGAGATGTCCGATCTAGGAGAAATGACATATGCACTTGGTGTTAATATTATACAAATAGAGGTAATAAGACTCTAAGTATAGTTCAAACCAAGTATATTAAGGAGAGTTTAGCTAAATTTGGACTTGAGGATGCAAAGCTGCACCCACATTTTGCAAGTGGTGTTAGGCTTACCTCATATGAGTCCCAAAACAAACAAGAAAAGCTAGAAATGTCTTCCATACCGACATGCCGCTATAACCTAATATATTTATGCAATTTTACGAGACGATATATCTTTTGTCCACAATTCTTGAGAGAACCACGTGAATGGATGTCCTGCGTATATTCGATACCTTAAAGGCACTATGTACACAGGGATCGATGTTCAAGCATACACCAGCTATCAACACATTAACTCTAACGGCATATGCCGATGCCGACTATGTGACCCACACACGAAAAATCAGATGTGGTATGTATTACTCTTAGGAGGAGCACCAATATCTGGTCAAGTAAGAAACAACCTACTATAGCTTTGTCATCCGAATCGAGTAGGTACTAACCTCGTTTCTAAAGACATAGTGTGGTCCAAAGTTAGTTTTGAGTGAACTTCACCATCCTCAACTTAAGCCTACATCTTTGTTTAGTGATAGCAGGTGCCATTGCACTTGCACGAAATCGCTTTTCATTCTAGAACTAAACATATATTGAGTATCACTACATAAGGGAAAAGTTAGAAGATCAAACCATAAATATTAGTTATGTTCAAACTTTAGACAATGCCGCGATTTATTAACAAAGTCATTGGGAATTGAGTTACATAGGAAACACATGAAATGTTTGGGTATAATGGACACAAACCTTTAACCTAATACTCACCCTAGTAGCCTTAGATTTAAGATAACCTTAAAATCTTAGCCCAAAAATTATTGTCTTACTATTTTTCTGAACATTTTTCTTCTTCTATCTCAAAATAGCTTAGGTCATCCCCGCCTTCCTCTTCATAGACGGCCAACATAGAACCTGGAATATTTATATTAAAAAAAAATAATATTTAAGCAGTATTTATGTGATTAAAACAATAAATTCCCTTAGCACCAAAGGCACCTCAAAATATGTTTGATATGTCCTGGAAATTCCTCACATGGGAGACTTGCTATTTTTATCATGTGGATGGTAGTTTCACATATATAGGAGTCCGGACATCTCCCCTTTTCACTTAAACCTAAGGTGAGTATGTATACTTTATTTTCCTGGTCACCTTTTGGTAGAATTCGGCTTATAATAGCCCATGTTTTTGTCTTTAATACACTTAGGGAAACAAAATGTGTTTACATCATCAGAAAATTTATGCTAGGTTATTACCGATCCTAAAACTCATATAGAAATTAGGATGCTTAAATGGATAACCCTTATTTAATATATTGCACCTTTCTTTTCCAGCCCTTCCTTGTCATATCCTCCCCATGCCGTCTCCACCCATCGCGCAAACGCCACCACACAAGTGTCGCCTCTTATCCATCAAGGTTAGCATCCTTGTAATCCACTTGTGTCATAGCTTCTTCTTAGAAGCATAAGATGGGCAGCAATCTTTCCTACAAACACTTTTGGCGGTGGGCTTTTGGAGCATCATTCATTGAGAGGGAGGGCACGTCCTCATCACCTAGGCTGCCTCCCCTTTGGTGAGCACATCCGAATTGCTTCACAAATGAAGACATGGCGGAAATGAAGACATGGCGTGAAAATGAAGACAATCTTACACTTCGGACTTGGCTTTCCTCTTGCTGGAGCGTCCTGAGGATCCTTAGGCATCTCTCGTTCGCTTCATCCTCCGAGGATGAGGTCGATCAATGACAAATGCGGAGATTTCTTTACGAAAGGTCAGGACGAGGTCCGTGGAGGCAGACTCTTCATCACCAGCAGGGACACGATGGATGCATCAGCGTAGGGGCGCCCGTCCTTTTGTTTGGGCGCCAGGCGCCGTGAGCGCCCCTTGCTCGCAAGGACGGACGGGCGGAAGGCGCGCCTACGGCGGCGCGCCGCGCGGCGAGAGGGCGCGGGCTCGGGGACACGGCGCGATGGCGCCCACGTCGCGCCTCCCGTGATCAGCGCGCCTTGCGGTAGCCACCCTCGCCATCGCCATCACCGCACATGTACCAACCACCAAGTTGTCGGGATCGCGTTTCGTGAAGTTTGAGGAAGAAGGGGTATTATCCATTATCCTTTTGATTTTCCTTTTCGGAAATTAGGGTATTTTCTGGATTTTCCTCTATATATAAATCCGCTTAAATACTTTTAATTAGTTTTAATTCCACCTATTTACTGAAGTTGAGTTATTAGTTTCTCATCTCAGTTCTCCTTAAGTGGGAGTTATTTTAATAGTGATTATTACTTTCAGTTTTTACCTTAAGTTTTACTTTATGCCTTTAAGTAAAGTTTAGTTAGGGACTAGTTTTTACTAGACTAGTTTTTCCTAGACCTCTTTTGGTCGAAAATCACCCCTAGTTCATAGTGAGTGGGAGTGATAAAATAGCTTACTATTAGGGCACTCTTCACTAGGGCACCTAGGACTTAATAATTAATTTAGTCCTTAGGGCTCTAGGTAGTTTCTTTTAGTAGTTATTTAATTGGTTAGTTGTTACAACCACTTATTGGTTACAACTACCTTGCCTACATAAAGGCATGTACTTTCATTATGAATGTAATGCAACACATATTGCTAGAGCTGTATGATTCTCATCGCCACAAACGGCGATGAGGATGCTCTATAATGGCAAGCTAAGGATCAAAGCTTGCTCATTTTGATCCTCTATGTGGATGATATGCTAATTGTCGAACGATCGATGAGATTTCGCTTGAAGTCAAAGTTGAATGCTCATTTTGAAATGAGACGGGAGAGGCGAGCTACATACTTGGCATGCATATTCCTACAGTATATAAGCCCCGCTTATTTGTCTGACGGAATACATTAGGTGCTTCAACGCTTCAACATGGAGAAGGGGAAGCCATTGGTACCCATTGCCTCCATATGTGAAACTTTCTGCCGGATTGCCCAAGCTCGAGGAGGACAAATGAAATGGAGAAGGTCCCATACTCATCACCGAGGGAGTTTGATGTATGCAATGATTGCTACACGCCCCACATTGCCTTTGCGTTGGAGTGGTTAGTGTTTTGCCAAACCTCGCAAGCATTGTGTGAACGTAAAAGTTTGGGCAACCAAATTCAAAGCCAAGAAACAAGTTTGATTTTTTTTGGCTAAGACCGATTGAAGAGGAACATGCAGGAAAACTTCAAGATCTTGGAACTAGAGTGGAATATTGTTAGGAAGGCAAAAGGATATCCCAGAGGAAAACGGGTCAAGCGACCCCTGCAGGCGTGAGGGCCCGAAGGTTGGTAGGTCGGGCATCACCGTAGGTCGCACACCACGCCGTAGCGAGTAAGGAGCAGATCATCATGTATCACCGGGTAGGTCGACAAATCTCGCTAAAAGGAAACTTAGAATAAAGGGGGATATCCACTATATATGCTCATAGGGATAAATATATAAGAGTAATTAGCAAGATTAATTAGCGTAGTAGGAAAATAGGTATTATAGATCGATTAGGATTTTGGAATGATGCACAAAATCTAGGGTTGTGGGCGCCAGTGGCGCCCATCCAAAGGGCAAAGTGCGCTTTGGGGCGCCAACTTCCTTCGAGCTAAGGAACTCACTTCCCAAGAGATCGAGACCGGCCGAGCGCAAAAGAAGCCCGGAGGAGAAGTCAGAAGGCCATCAGCGACCAAACGAGGAAGGCGAAGGAGAAGACTGCGGAAAGGAGAAAGAGGAGGCGGAAGCACCGAGCCCAGGCACCAGAAGCTCTTCAACCGGAAAAGAGACACATTGAAGGAGCCACACCGCAGAGAGCGCGAGTTGAGCGCTACCGGAAGAAGGTGAAGGAGAGAGAGAAGGAGGAAAATCACAACACCTGCCTACCGGAGAAGAAATCAAGGAAGAAGGCAGCCTGAGGCTCAAGACAGGCTAACGTGTGGCCTCAGTGGGAGTGCGACAGAAAAGGAGTGTTTGGAAGTGAAGCTTGGAGCACACAACAAAATTGGGAAGTAATTCTCAGAGCGAGGGAGTAAGGAAGGTGCCATGCCTCGAGGTGGAAAAGGCAAGGGAAAGGAGCCAGCAAGGGCTCTCCTCGCGAAGAAAAGGAAAGAAAGAAAGCAGCTGGGCCCGTGGAGGTGAACTTGTGATGCCCCAATTCACTTGCTTTGCCGGGCAGCAACCCCTAGATTTGGTTGATTTTCAATGGCGGAGGAGGAGAACATCCAATCAGGATGGGTGTATGGCCGCCAATGGGCCTACACCAATTTGGAATTGATTGAGGAGTGTTACATCAACCTCCATCAATCGGAAGCGCCGCCACGGAAGGAATGCTAGAACGGATCCTCGCTGGACCGTGAGAAGTATTCGATGTGTATGGAAGACCGGAGGAGAGCTCCGGAATTTCTCTCTCGAAAGGTTGAATGGAGGGAAGAGGATGCCCTCCGACATCCCGCAGAGTTCCTTGACATGATGGATGGAGGAGGAAGGCCCACGCCAAGAATGGCGGAAGACCGAGCATCAAGGAGTCAAGTGGAGGCTCTTCGCAAAGATTGTGCCGTTGGTAAATTACCAACGACTCTTATTTCAAAGCACCAACTTCCTCCAATTTTTGTGGAAGATTTCCATGGGAGCCAAGGATTGGGGACTATCATGTATGAAGCATATACACCATCGAGAGAAGCCCTCAAGCCAAATTCGTGGATGAGGAAGGACCAAGGCCTCGCTATCTTAGCACCTATTTGGTGCATTTATGGGAAACCGAGGGACTCTCACAAGCAAGGAGCTTGAAGATGCATGGCATCCCTTTGAGGTCATCCATCTCCACCGAGGTTGGAAAAGGCCTTTGCCTTTGCATTGGAAGACGGTGGGAGGTCGACTCCACAAAATGCTAGAGCAAGAGGAGAAGGTTCGGAGGCAACAAAGTTGCCGAGTGGGAATCCTTTCCCTGTGAGCAAGCAAGGGAAGAGCAAGAAGGCCGAAGGCCGATGGTGGTCTATGAGAGAAGGACCACAGTGAGGGGTGATGCCCAGAGTGGGGGGAGTCCCCACCATCTCCTTTGTGCCTACGAGAGGCACCCTGACACCCTAGGGGAGGCACCCAAGGGGTGGGCAGCACTCGGTAGGCCACCACCATGGTAGGTAGGCATCACAGGGGAGCAGCCACCGCTGGTAGGTGCACCACGCCGCCAGCAAAACAGCCACGGTGGGTGGAAGGGAAGGAGAAGCATGAGGTGCCGCGAGCGCGCTCCACCATCTCCGCGCTGTGGGAGAGCGGATGGAGCGACGAAGGCCACACAAGGCCGATGGCCCGAGAAGGCAGGAGAGCTGGAGATTTCCAAAGAAGAAGAAGGGGTGGAATTAGGACCCCTAGGAGAATTGTGCTTGTGAAGCACTCACCGTGGATTTGAAGGCTAGAGACGCCTCCTTGTGGGCATGCCAAGAAGAAGTGAAATCTCAAGACATGGCCGGAGGAAGGCAGGACCAAATGGCAATTGGAGGCCATGGAGTCCGACAAAAGGCAGCCAAGCCGAAAAGGTCAGGAGAAGCTCCAGCGACCTATGGATCACGGAGAAGGTCTTGGAGGGAGGTTGTCAATCAAGAAAGAGCCATCCGAGCAACCACCCAACGAGACTCATGGAGATGTATATGAGGAGCATTTTGCCCAATTAGAGCAAGAGCGAAAAAAACAGAGGCTTGAAGGGAAGGTAGCGTCCAAAGAATGGACGCCAAGAAGCAGTGATGGCTACGCAAGCCATCCATCCGGACATGAAGGAAGAGTTGAGAAGAGCCCGCTTAGTTTGGAAGAGAAGCGCCCATGAAATTCAAAACCAAGAATGGAGCCGGAGCGAGAGATGCTTGGCAAGGAGGGAAGGGCTTGCTCAATAGAGGACTTGGAAGGAAAAGGTCCAGAGGAGGAGCCACAAGAAGGTGGTACATAGAATGCCGTAGTAAGGAAGAAAGGTTTTGGCAGATTATGCCCTTCGTAAAAATTGGCCACCAAGGAAGGGGAGGAGAATGTGACCTCCATGTCAAGGTGGGGAATTGACCACCTCAAGGGACGCCTACAAAGGTAGGTGTGAAGATGGAGAGTGGCCCACGGAGATTGATGATCTCCAAATGCAATATCATAGCTTGGGGCCCACCTCCACAATAGAATTTTGAAGGCCAACAATGAGATCTTGGCCAAGAGGAGGACATTGGGTCCTCATGATGATGAAGGAGTCAGTGCAGTGAGGCCTCCGATTTTGATGAGGCCATCACGAAATGGACTCCGAGGAACTGAGGAGTCGTGAGACGAAGAGCGCCAGCGCCAAAGGTAGAAGGGCGCAGAGAGCAAGGAGGGGGGAAAGCCCACCGGGGGTCAACTACCACGGGGTGACCATTACCACGGTAGTCCGACTACCGTAGACACACCACGCCGTAGTCCCGACTACCGGTAGGGCAGCGGGCGGAGATCGGAGTCAGCCGGGGAGGCCCGGCCGAGGATGAAGGAGCCGGGGTCCGAGTATACCCCCGGAGGAGCAGCTGGGGTGGTGGGAGAGACAACCCCAGAGGAGACTAAGGACGGGGTCCCACCCCGAGGAAGGGGAGGGTGAAGTCTCGCCCACCTGAAGGGGAGGAGCCGGGCCGAGAGGAGACCAACGCAAAAGGCCGGAGATTAGCACATTGGTCAATGGGGAAGATTCTTTGAAGACATGCTCGATAGGTATGGACAAACCAAAGAAGGAAGGAGCAAGGAACTCACCCGAGACATCACCGATGGAGAGAAGGAGAAGAAGGAGATAGGACCGCATCACCATGGTAGGTAGTCACACCCTAGTCCGCCACTACCGCGTAGGGTGCCGATGAACGGGCGCCACCAGCGCGGATTGGAGAAAAAGGCGCTAGGTGCGGAGGGGCGCGATGGCGGAAGATACGACTTTAGGCGCCGCCCGGAGATGGAGGAAGGGGCAGATTGTACTTGCCCCACACATGGAAGGCGACAAGATCCGGGAAGGGACAAGAGCAAAGGAGGGCGAGGGAGCCAATCCTCAAGGGCCATGTCACCACCCCAAAGAGATAAAGACTAAGAATGGTCAATGACCATAAATGAGCTTTGGGGAACGGAAGGATAGGTGGTGTAGACTGACATCCTTCAAGGATGGTCTTAGGTGAAGTTACTAGAATAGAATTTACCAAGGAATAATAGATTTAGGTGCCGACATTAAATGTCAAGTGTAGGAAATAATAGTTGGAAAAGGTGACTGCAGAGGGTCACCTAAGGGAGGTTGTATGTGGAAGGCCTCCTATAAGAGGAGGAGGATTTCACAAAGTAAAGTATCATGTCGCCCACATCGAGTCCTTTGCCATTACAGAGGAATTTCGTGGCCGTGAGCCAACGTCCTGCAGAGAGGAAGTCATGTGGTCGGAGTGCTTGGTGGAGGACTTGCTCACCGCAAGTGCCTAAACGAGTTGCTCCCTTGTGAATGGTTGCGTGAAATTGCTTTGCTTTGGGTGTGTGGCAAATGCCCAGAACTCTGCTTGAGGGTAGACTACAGTGAAAGACTCGAGGTTCTCACGCCTGTGTCAAACTCATAGCAACCGCCCAAGGAAGAACTTGCCGGTGGAGGCGACCTGTGCGCCAGCCGTAAGGGCGAGTCAAACCAAGAAGCCCGAATCGAGGTTAGAATAGGAGGAAGAGGATGAGAGATGAGAAGATGAGAGGATTAGAGGTGTAGAAGTAGTGGAGCCTAAGGGACGAATCCCAACTGCAAGTAAAAGAGCGCCCCGAGGGAGAAGTGGTCTTAGAAGTAGGACGAAATCGCGTGTGTGGGGGTCCCCGGCGCCCGTGGTAGGCTCCTCAGAGGCAGACTCGAATTGTGTTGTGTCGTGTAGGTCAAGCTTGAAGTAGGGACTCGCGGAACTCCTGGCGCCGTGGTAGGCTCGCCGAGGTGACCCAATTGTTTTGTGTCAGGGTCGAGGTTGGCGACTGCAAGTGGTGCAGAAGAGGGAGAGTAGAGGCGCCTTGCTTGTTTAGAAGGTCGAGAAGTGTGTCATCACAGTAGCGACGGCATCACAAGACCTCGAACTTTCACACAAGTCTCATGGGACGAAACCCAACGCATTTAAGCGAGGATAAGTGTGGCTTATAGTGGAGGACCCGGGAGTGCCCCTGATTCTCCTACCATTTTTGGCGCCTGTCGGGACTTGTTGTTGAAAGTTGAAGTTTTGATCCATAGGTAATGCAAAGGGACCGAGTCGACCATGGGGTGAGAAGAGAGCGCCTAAGTTGTCATAGGGGTGACTGGTTGAGACACTAAACGGGTGTGATTTGCTTCCTCTTAACACCGTGGTTGGAGGACATGAGGATGGTTGCGATGTATAGGGGTCGATCTGGAGATACACGCGAAGGTCACCACCCGTCACCGCGAGATTTACGAGCTTATAAGAAACCGCTAAGGGAGAGCCACCGCCACTGTGGAGCGGGAGGAAGTAGAGACACGACCTGAGGAAGTCGCCGGACGACGGCGAGGTGCGGAACACTGACAGGGAGAAGGAGAAGAGGCGAGATCACCGCCGAGAGTGGAGGTCGAAAGAGAAGTGTGGGATTTAGGAAGGAAGGCCCGAACGAGTGTTCACAACCGCCGCGAACGCCCGCGACGCTTTGCTTCAAAGCGGACCACCTCATCTTCCATGAACACAGGACGACGATCGCCGAGCGGGAGTTTCGTGCTTGGTCGGAGGATTTGGCGGAACGACTCGATCGAATCAGATCGATTGATCTTTGGGACGGACTAGAGGGAGGTCGCTACTCCTCGGTAGAAGATCGTGCTCGATCCCGATTGTTTCGTTACTCCGGCGAGAGGAGTTGGGACACCCGAACGAGCAACATGAGTGGAGTTGGTGGAGGAGGACCCCAACTTCATAGTCGCCAAGAATACGCCAAATTCGGGCGAAGAAAAAAGGGAGATGATGCGGAGGCGTAAGAACTTTGAGCACGCCTCCCACGCAAATTTGGAGGATGGAGTCGCCGAGCGACCGCGATCTTCCGGACCGCGAGAGGCATGCCCAGGTGGTATGGTCATATAATTCGAAGCGCCACGGATTGGGAAGCTCTTAAGGCAGCCTTCTTGAATCGCCCGAGGGCTCGACGACACCACACCTTGGCTGTTGAGAACCCTCCAAAGGAAGAAACGAGTCGTTGTTCGATTATGTGAGAGGTTTTATGGATATCCGATCGGTTCAAATGTGCACCCGAGAGGCCGGAGATCCACCCACTGGGTACTCACAAGAACAAGCGTTGGATTGGTTTGTGAGTGGCTTCCGAAAAATGGAGGTACACCGCAGCGTGAACGAAGACGCGCCTCCGCTTAGCCGAGGAATGGGAGTCCGAGTGGGAGAAGGAGGAAGAAGAGGCGGTCATAAGAAGAGGAAAGGATCGAGGAGATCTAGCCTCGCTCCTCACCTCCTCCAGCGCCGCCCTTCCACATCGAAAGTGAGGACATGAACTCAAGGCTCCACATCGGATGAGGAATCGAGAAGGCCTACGACAATGAGGAAGGACCTGAGAAGGTCAAAACGACAAGAGGAGGCGGAACGCGATTGGAGAAGGAGAGGAAAAGACACGTCGGATGGAGAAGGGAGAAACGTGCAGCGGGAGGAGGGATTGCCGGACAAGTGGAGGCTTTGACCAAGTTGACCGAGTTGGAGGTCAAGGCGGAAGAATCAAGCCACGAAGATCTCCTTCGCCCGCGAGCGCTTGGTGTGATGTCATCAAACGGACACACCAACCGAGAATGTATTCGTGCACCGCGACACGTAAATCATGTGGAAACCGTTATGCCGGAGATTATTGGTACGGACGAGGTACCAGTACAAGCGGCCACCGGAAGCCACCACCTCAATCAATGAGAGCGACTTACCACCGACCGCACTGCCTCAAGGTATGGCTCACGCGACATCACGGACAATGGAGACCGATCCGCACACATGGCAATTTGTGGGTGTACATAATCGGAGCCCCGTGACACTACTCAACGAATGCCCGTAACCACGAAGCAAGTAGGTTATGTACCCTTGCCGTGTATGTAAGGAATTGGGACATAAAATGGGGATCCATGCACGGGTGACGCGAGGACACCACACCAGAGTCGTTACGCGCAGCGGAAGAGGCACGACCCAACACAAACCCATGTGACCACAACACTGTTGAAGGTGGAGGCGAGTACCTCGAGGATTCGCAGACGCCGTGATCGTGGAGGAAGGATACGAGGAGAAAGCGCGGATGAAAGGTTGATGGTGGCTGTGGTAACCACTGTGTCGGGCCGTCAAGAAAGGACGGATCGGAAAACGGCGGGCGATGAAAGGAAAACGGAGGAAGGTGAGGGATGACTCACCATGGCCCGAGACGCGTTCAGCGCTAAGAGGAGCAGAACAGACCGCCCAGCAGGAAGGCATCACCTAGTCCGGCACTACGGATAGACCACAGACTACCCCTGAGGGCGAGCAGAGACCAAAGGAGGGGAGGAACGAATGCTTCCTCCCGACATTAGTCGAGAAGTAGCGCAATGCTGGAAGATGAATTAAACAGCTCACCCGACACGAAAGGTGGGTCGCAGAGGGAATCGTGATCCACTGCATGGGAACCCACCGATAGGAGGGTCATGGAATCAACTTTACCAATAAGGTCGGAGTCGACCAGCTGCTGCCGGGAGGAAACTTTGTGATAAAATCAGCACGACGATTACTTGACCGCAATTTGTGGTCACCGAGATGCTTGTTACAGAAGTCCAAGATCCCGCAAAATTGTGAAGGAGGCGATCGTGGGAATCTCAAGCGGAGGGAGAAAGCGCGGAGGTAAATGTGGTCGAACTCGCTGATTTAGGGGCACCCGAGATTGAGGTTGAGATTGCGGTGTTTGGTGCCCACGTGTAGATTCGGATCGGAGTCAACTTGATGACGGAGGAGACGCTCATCAACTCGATTCACCGAGTTTCACCCGCCCGAGTATTTTTAATGATGGCCGACTGCATAAGGAGAAAGCCACTGGGGTGCCGAGGAACGCCCACTATAATTGGGGACTCACCTTCCATCTTACCTACATTGTGATGCCTTTCATTTAGGCTATAAGGTTTTGATAGGTAGGCCTGGTTGTATGGTACTCGCGTGTTTTTGATTTTGGTCGAGTGGCATCACCTTCAAGTCCAAAGAGACCAAGGGCGATTGCTTTGTGTCATGGAGCAAGGCTCTTATGAGGGGAGTCTGCATCACCGACGGGTACACCCTGTAGCACGGGGTAAGCTCCTCAAAGGATCGAGCATATCGGGGTCCTCACGAGGTCAAATAAAGAGTGATTTGGTGTACCTGCCATATAGAGGAAGTCATAGAGGAGTCTCGAGGATGAGGCCCATAGAGAAGGAGTAGCCTTTGGAAGGGTTATGAGCGAGACTTTCCTAAGAGGGATCCTAACCGATATGATGAGGGAACATATGTAGATCCCTGTGAGAAGACCTAGAGTTAGAACCAGCAAGGTAGTCAAGATTTCTAAGTACCCAGCATAGAAAAGATGAGTTTGAGGGTCCTTAGAGAATATGTTGATGTGTTTGCCTTCAAGATTACATATGACGGATACCAAGAACTGGAATACATCGAATAGATGGAGGGCAAGACTCGAGGATCAACACAGTCAATCCCAAGTATTCCATGGTTGTTAAGGATCACCGACCAATACTTGAGCGGGTGAGGATTTCGGCTCACCGAGTGGGTCGCCCCATCGGATTGTACCAAAGAAGCAGGAAAGGTCGGGTGTCAAGATTTCAGAAAACTCAACGAGGCAACGGAAGGATCATCACTTTACCTTTCATGGACAAAGGTGTTGACACGAAGGGACGAGATGGCGCTCGATGGATATTCGGTAATCAAATTTCAAAGGAGGATCAGACAAGACAACGTCACACGGATTGAACTATGCCTATTCAAGCTCCTTTCAGGAATGCCCCGCCACTTTCCAGGGTGAACGCGATCTTCAGATTTCCGAGGAAGTTCATGGAGGTATTCTGATGATTGGTGTGGGAGAAGGAACGCATTTAGACCATTTGAGGCAATGTTTCGAAAATGCGTGGAGAACATGAAACTTCATCCGGAGTGTTATTTTGGCATGACGGAGGGCATATTGCATCGAGTTGCAGAGATTGGTGTAGATAAAGAGAAGGTAGCGTGATAGTAGATGGACGCACTGACGAAGGCAAAAGTAGCTGTAGGGCTAGGGGTACAGAGGTTCATCAAGGATTTCGCCAAGAGGGAGCCTTGTTGACACAATTAACCAAAAGGATACACCCTTCGAATGGACAACGCTGAGAGGCTTTCAGGAAGGAGGAGCGACCAACTCAACCGGATTGGGGAGGCTTCACGATACGTGGATGTGTCCGCCATGCTATTGGGACCGTGAGTCGAAGATGAGAAGAAACGGGATCATCCGATTTATGCTGGAGATCTGGATCAAAGAACTACTCAACCAATGGAGCGGAGGGCCTGGTATCATTTACCTTGTAAGAAGTTTGCACTATCCGCAACGATGTCGATCATTTGCGAACAAGCCGTTTGTCGTGAAGGAGCGATGGCTAGCTGCAAGAGTTTGACTATGACGAGAAACCAGCGGAAGCAACATCGAACGCCGGATTTCATTTCTCAAGTGGAGAGCGACTTGCCACCATGACCGATTTCACGAGGAGTTGGTTACCATGCCCAAGTCAGAAGGAGGTGAGCATGTTAAGGGCCCAAGAATTGACTGCAAACCTGCCCAGAGGGTCAACCAAGAAGAAGGAGCAGGTGAGTCATGCAGGACAATTTGGAACCGAGGGAGATGGATGGCGCCAGCATGGGCAAGGAGGAGGCCAATTTCAAGGTGAGCACTAAAGTGGAGGCCACACGTTGGCAAGGGAAAACCGCATGAGACACCTTTTGAGCGAGAACACTTGGCGAGGTCGCCTCGCCATGAGTCAGAGGAGGAGATGCCTAAGATTGACGGGAAGGACATCCCATGACAAGCTTGAAGATTCAGGGGATTGGCATCTGCAACCTCAAACACCATGGAGGTGCAACAAGTCGAGGATGCACATGTACCGATGGATGCATACGTTCATTGTGGCTTACAGACTCATGAAGGAAGGTAACCACCAAAAGACCCCTTATTATCTAACGTATGGCATGTCACCGTGATGCGTGGAGTTTGAAGTACCCACCTGTAATCATGGAGGACGAACGATGACCAGAGGATAGCTGTAGTTAGACTAGAATCATTCAGAGCAGAAGAACGAGGGAGGATGCTTTAGAAGAAACGCATGGATCTGTGAACTCGTAAAAGGCATGATGGGAGGTTGAGGAAGCAAGAGGCTATCGTGGACGGGATTTGGTTCTTCTATATGATAGTCGTACCTAGACTTTCCAGGAAGCTTAGGCTAAGGTGGATGGGACCTTACGAGGTGGCGCAGATACGAGAATGGATCTGCAACTGTATTGGGGGAACATCCACCGAGTAAATGGGTGGAAGGTTAAGAAGTACCTCTCACCGAGTTCTGTTTTGAGGACGCAAACAGTGAGGTGGGGAGTATGTGGAACGAAAAGTTTGGGCAACCAGCCCAAAAGAGCCCAAAAGACGAACAAGTTTGATTTTTTTGGCTAAGAACGATTGAAGAGGACATGCAGGAAATTCTCAAGAATCTTAACTAGAGTGGAATATTGTTAGGAAGGCAAAAGGATATCCCAGAGGAAAACGGTCGGGACCCCGCATTTGCGCGAGGGCCCAAGGTTGGTAGGTCGGCATCACCGAGGTCGCCACACCACGGTAGGTCGAGAAGGAGCGACTATCGTGTAAGCCGCATGGTAGGCCGATCAAAAAAGGAAACTTAGAATAAAGGGGGATATCCACTATATATGCTCATCAATAGAATAAATATAAGAGTAATTAGCAAGAGATTAATTAGGAAGTAGAAAATAGGTATTATAGAATTAGGATTTTGGAATGATGCACAAAATCTAGGTTGTGGCCGCCAGTGGCGCCCATCCAAAGGGGCAAAGTGCGCTGGGGCCCAACTTCCTTCGAGCTAAGGCGAACTCACTTCCCAAGAGATCGACCGGCCGGAGCGCAAAAGAAGCCGGAGAAGCCGCCATTGCCGCCGCTCCGCGACCCACGAACGAGAGGAAGGCAAGGAGAAGACTAGAAAAGGAGAAAGAGGAGGCGAAGCGAGCGCCCAGGCACCGAGAAGCAATACGGAAGAGAGACACATTGAAGGAGCCACACGGGCAGAGCGAGTTGGAGCGCCGGAGCAGCAAGGTGAAGGAGAGTGAGAGTAGAAGGAGGAAAATCAGACACCTGCGCCGCTGGAGAAGAAATCGAGGAGACGGGAGGCTCAAGACAGGCTAAGTGGTTTCAGTCGGGGCCACGACGAGAAAAGGAGTGTTTGAGAAGCTAGCACACAACGCCAAATTGGGAAGTAATCCTTCCTAGGAGCGAGGAGTAAGGAAGGTGCCATGCCTCGAGCTGAAAGGCAAGGGAAGGAGCCACCGGCAAGGGCTCTCCTCGCGAGGAGGAAGGAAGAGAGGTGCTGCGCCCGCTGTGGGAGGTGAACTTGTGATGCCCCAATTCACTTGCTTTGCCGCAGCCCAACCCCAGACGGTTGATTTTCGTGGGCGGGAGGAGGAGAACATCCACAGGATGGGTGTATGGCCGCCAATGGGCCTAGGAATTGATTGAGGAGCACATCAACCTCCATCAATCCGCCGCCACCGGAAGGAATGCTAGAACGGATCCACGCTGACCGTGAGAAGTATTCGATGTATGGAAGACCGGAGGAAGAGAGCTCGAATTGCTCTCTCGAAAGGTTGAATGGGGGAAGAGGACAGCCTCACCGACATCCCGCAGGAGTTCCTCGACATGATGGATGGAGGAGTGAAGCCCACGCCAAGAATGGCCGGAAGACCGAGAGCATCAAGGAGTCAAGTGGAGGCTCTTCAAAGATTGTGCCGTTGGTAAATTACCAACGCACCTCTTATTTCAGCACCAACTTCCTCCAATTTTGTGGAAGATTTCCATGGGAGCCGATTGGGGACTATCATGTATGAAGCGTACATACACCATCGAGAGAAGCTCTCAAGCCAAATTCGTGGATGAGGAAGGACCAAGGCTGCTATCTTAGCACCTATTTGGTGCATTTATGGGAAACCGAGGGACTCTCACAAGCAAGGAGCTTGAAGATGCATGGCATCCCTTTGAGGTCATCCATCTCCACCGAGGTTGGAAAGGCCTTTGCCTTTGCATTGAAGACGGTGGGAGGTCGACTCCACAAAAATGCTAGAGGCAAGAGGAGAAGGTCTGAGGCAACAAAGTTGCCGAGGGGAATCCTTTCCACAGGAGCAAGGGAAGAAGAAGCCAAGAAGGCCGGATGGTGGTCTATGAGAGAAGGACCACAGAGGGGTGAGCCCAGAGTGGGGAGTCCCCACCATCTCCTTTGTGCCTACGAGAGGCACCGGCTGCACTACCCCGGAGGGAGGCGCCACCCAAGGGGTGCTCACCGTAGCACCATGGTAAGGCGTACTACCGGGGCAGCCACCAGAGAGGCACCCCACGCCGCCAGCAAACAGCCTACTAAGGTGGAAGGGGAAGGAGAAGCGAGGTGCCGCGAGCGCCACCATCTTCCGCCGGTGGGAGGCGGATGGAGCGAAGGGGCTGCCACGCGATGGCGTGAGAGCTGGAGATTTCCAAGAAGAAGAAAGAAGGGGTGGAATTAGGACCCTAGGAGAATTGCGGCTTGTGAAGCACTCAGTGGATTTGAAGGCTAGAGATGCTTCCTTGTGGGCATGCCAAGAAGAAGTGAAATCTCAAGACATGGCCGGAGGAAGGTGGACCAAATGGCAATTGGAGGCCATGGAGTCCGAGGCACCAGCGAAAAGGTCAGGAGAAGCTCCAGACCTGGACCCGGACGAGAAGGTCTTGAGGGAGGTTGGCTCAATCAAGAAAGAGCCATCCGAGCAACCACCCAACGAGACTCATGGAGATGGAGGCGGAGGAGCATTTTGCCCAATTAGAGCAAGAGGGCAAAACAGAGGCTCGGAAGGAGAAGGTAGTCCAAAGAAATGGACGCCAAGAACAGTGATGGCTAAGCCATCCAGATCCGGACATGAAGGAAGAGTTGAGAAGAGCCCGCTTTAGTTTGGAAGAGAAGCGCCCGAGGGGAAATTCAAAACCAAGAACTGTGAGTCGAGCGAAAAGATGCTTGGCAAGCGAGAGGGGGCTTGCTCAACGAATAGAGGACTTGGAAGGAAAAAGGTCCCAGAGGAGGAGTACCACAAGAAAGTGGTACATAGAATGGTAGGAAGCCAAGGTTTTGGCATTATGCCCTTCGCAAAATTGGCCAGCCAAATTAAGGAAGCAAGGGAGGAGAATGTGACCTCCATGTCAAGGTGGGGAATTGACCACCTCAAGGGACGCCCAAAGGTAGGTGTGAAGATGGAGAGTGGCCCACGGAGATTGATGATCTCCAAATGCAATATCATAGCTTGGGGCCCACCTCCACAATAGAATTTTGAAGGCCAACAATGAGATCTTGGGCTTCAAGAGGAGGACATTGGGTCCTCATGATGATGATGAAGGAGCCGCAATAAAAGTAAGAGGCCTCCGATTTTGATGAGGCCATCACGAAATGGACTCCGAGGAACTGAGGAGTCGAGACGAAGGAGCCACCGAGCGCCAAAGGTAGAAGGTGGCAGAGCAAGGAGGGGAAAGCCCACCTCCGGGGTCAACCTACCACGGTGGTGCCACCACTCCGCCGACCACTGTGTAGACCACACACGCCGTAGTCCGCCAGACCACCGGGTAGGTGCCCGGGCTGGAGATCGGGAGCCGCTGAAGGCCGAGGATGGTCCGTATACCCGGAGGAGCAGCTTGGGGTGGTGGGAGACAACCCCACCGGAGGAGACTAAGGACGGGTCCGACCTCGAGGAAGGGGAGGGGTGAGAAGTTCCCGCCCCACGGATAAGGGAGGAGCCAGGCCGAGAGGAGACCAACGCAAGAAGGCCCAAGGAGTTAGTAGCAACATGGTGAATGGGGAAGATTCTTGAAGACATGCTCTGATAGGTATGGACAAACCAAAAAGGAGCAAAGAGGAACTCACCTGTGAGACATCACCGGCGGAGAGGAAGGAGAAGAAGGAGATAGGTACCGACTACCATGGTAGGTAGTCGCCATAGTCCGCATCACCGCGTAGGGTGCCGATGAACGGACCAGCGGCGGAAGCCGGAGAAAAGGCGCTAGGTGCGCGGGGAGGCGCATCGATGGAAGATAACAGACTTTAGGCGCCGCCGCTGGAGATGGAGGAAGGCAAGATGGTACTTGCCCCACACATTCTAAGGCGACAAGATCCGGGAAGGGACAGAGCAAAAGGAGGGCGAGGGAGCCAATCCAAGGGCCATGTCACCACCCCAGAGATAGACTAAGAATGGTCAATGACCATAAATGAGCTTTGGGGAACGGAAGGATAGGTGGTGGATGACATCCTTCAAGGATGGTCTTAGGTGAAGTTACTAGAATAGAATTTACCAAGGATGCATAATAGACTAGGTGCCGACATTAAATGTCAAGGGTAGGAAATAATAGAATTGGAAAAGGTGACCCGCAGAGGGTCACCTAAGGGAGGTTGTATGTGGAAGGCCTCCTATAAGAGGAGGAGGATTTCACAAAGTAAAGTATCATGTCTTGCGCCCACGCTCATCGAGTCCTTTGCCATTACAGAGGAATTTCGTGGGCCGTGAGCCAACATGTCTGTAGAGAGGAAGTCGCGGTCGGAGTGTTTGGTGGAGGACTCCGTGCCTAAACGAGTTGCTCCCTTGTGAATGGTTGTGAAATTGCTTTGCTTTGGGTGTGTGGCAAATGCCTGAGAACTCTCGGCTTGAGGGTAGACCAGGAAAGACTGGAGGTTCTCACCGTGTGTCAAACTCATAGCAACCGCCCAAGGAAGAACTTGCTGGTGGAGGCGGACCCTGTGCAGCCAGCCGTAAGGGCGAGTCCAAGAAGCCCGAATCGAGGTTAGACTAGGAGGAAGAGGATGAGGAGATGAGAAGATGAGTAGAGGATTAGAGGTGTAGGTGTTAGTGGAAGGCTGCAGAGCCTAAGGGACGAATCCCAACCGCAAACGAGCCCCGAGTGGAGAAGTTTGGTCTTAGAAGTAGGGACGAATCGGTGTGAACTGTGGGCGCCCGTGGTAGGCCTTTGTCACCGAAAGGTGACTCGCAATTGTGTTGTTGTAGGTCAAGTTTGGTCTTAGAAGTAGGGACGAAATCGCGGTGAACTGGGGTCCCGGCGCCTGGTAGGCTCCTTGTCACGAGGTGACCCGCAATTGTTTTGTGTGTGGGTCGAGGTTGGCGATTTTTCAGCAAGGCAAGTGGTGCACAGAAGAGGGAGAGGGTGCCTTGCTTGTTTAGAAGGTCGAGAAGTGTGTCACCGCAGTAGCGACGGGCATCACAAGACCTCGAACTTTCACACAAGTCTCATGGGACTAAACCCAACGTGGCGACAGGATAAGTGTGGCTTATAGTGGGAGGACCGGGAGTGCCCCGATTCTCCCTACCACACATTGGGAGGCGAAAGGAGTTATGAGGTATCCGAATGGTACAAAAGCGCATATGGTTTAGTAGTGAAGATGCATGTGTGTTCATGCGCATGCGGTGGATATGGACAAAAAGGAGTCCACATCGTGTTATGTCTTCATGTGCATGGAGGCGCCTTATGCATCTCTGCTGGCAAGCCGCATTACGCTATCTACCACAGAGTTTAGTATGTTAAAAGAATCGAGGCTTTCAAGGAAGCTATATGGCTTGCCTGCTTAGTAGACTTGGGGATCATGGTTATCGCCAAATAAGGTATTCTTGAATATCCAATTGGCAAAGAATCCAAAGGTTTCATGCGAAGACTAAACATGTGGATGTGAAGTATCATATTCGAGAGTGTTAGATGACAAGAGGTACAACTGGAGGTTCACACCACCTCAACCACTGATATTCTTACCAAGGGACTCATGAGCAATTTCCCAAGTCTGACACCTGACATGGGCAAGGAGAAGTCCATTCTCCCGCAAGGTAAATTCCTTTAAGTGGGAGGTTGAAGCATTCGAGTCAATGCACCCAATACTCAGTCCAAGTTGGTGTCAGCCTACTTAGTTTAAAAGCCAATCACCAGGACCCGGCACCCCGATCTCGACCTAGCGCCACACTTATCCCACTCGTGACGCTGGGTTTACTTGCAGACTAGTGTGATTCGGGCTGTGATCACCAACTCCCACCTCTAATCACACATCTTCTCATCTCTTCCTCAACCTCATCCATCTCCTTCTACTTCCCTTACGAACCGCCACTGCACCGGTCCTCACCACCAAGTCTCTTCACCAAAGGGCCGTGGTTTGACAACAGCGCCACCTGTGAGTCTTTCGGCCTCACCGCCGAGTGTTCCTCGGCATCGCCACACACACCTGTGCAAAGCAATTTCACAACAACCATTCACAAGGGGAGCAACTGTTTAGGCACTAAGGAGCAAGTCCTCCACCAAGCACCCGACCACCGCGATTTCTCTACCGTGACGCTGGCTCACCGCACGAAATTTCAGAATGGCAAAGGACTGAGGGTGGAAGCGCAAGACATGATACTTTACTTTGTGAAATCCTCCTCCTCTTATAGGAGGCCTTCCACATACACCTCCCTTAGGTGACCCTACCGCAGTCACCTTTTCCAATATTTCTATTATTTCCTCACCGCCAAGATTTAATGACCTCAAGTCTATTGTCCGTCCTTGGTAAATTCTATTCTAGCAACTTCACCTAAGATCATCCTTAAAGGATGTCACCACATCACCTATCCTTTCTATTATTCTCTCATCATTTATGGTCTTGACCATTCTAGTCTTCTTGCTGGTGACATGTCCTTGTGGATTGGCCCTCGCCTCCTTTGCTCTGCCCCTTCCCATCTTGTCGCTTCCTAATGTGTGGGGCAAGTACACCGCCTTCCTCCATCTCGGCGCCTAAAGTCCTTCCTTCCATCAATCGCGCTCCCGCGCACCTAGGCGCCTTCTCCATCACCGGTCGCGCCTGCTCATCGTCTACCGCGTAGTCCGGCAGACTATAGGCCGACCTACCATGGTAGTCCTTTTCCTTCTTCTCCATCGGTGAGGACTTCGGTCAAGATCTCCATTTTGCCTCGCTTGATTTGTCCATACCTACCATAGAGCATCTTAAAGAGTCTTTCCCCATTGTCACCATGTCCCTAATCTCCGGCCCTTTTGCATCTCTCTCCCCGGCCCTGCTTCCTTATCCGTGGGGAGGGAACTTCTCACCCTTCCTTCTTCTCACGGGTCGGTCCCCGCCCCTGTCTCCTCCGTGGGTTGTCTCCCACCACCGCCTCCGGGGTATACACCGGACCCCGGCTCCTTCATCTCACCAGCCTCCGCCCGACCCAACAGCCCGCTCCACGGGCACTCACCCCTAGTCCGCATCACCGCGAGTGGTTCCACCACGTAGTCCGCAGACCATGGTAGGTGGTCACCTACCATGGTAGGTGACCCCGTGAGGGTGGCTGTCCCCTCCTTGCTCTCCGCGCCATCTTCCACCTTGGCGCCACTCCCTCATCTCCGACTCTCGATTCCTGAGTCCATTTCACGATGGCCTCATCAAAATCGGAGGCCTCCGCCGCACTGTTGCAGCCCCTTCATCATCATCATGAGGACCCAATGTCCTCCTCTTGGCCAAACGCAAGATTTCGTTGTTGGCCTTCAAGATTCTATTGTGGAGGTGAGCCCCAAGCTATGATATTGCATTTGGAGATCATCAACTCCGTGGGGCCACTCTCCATCTTCACACCTACCTTGTAGGGCCCTTGAGGTGGTCAATTCCCCACCTTGACATGGAGGGTCACATTCTCCTCCTCACTTCTTTAGCCGGGCTGGCAATTTGGCTCAAGGGCAATCCGCCCAAAATCGCCGCTCACTACCAAGATTCTGCACCACCTTCTTGTGCTCCTCCTCTGGAACCTCCTTTGTTCCAGCCGCCATTTGCTTGGCAACTTTTCCTTCTCTTGCCAAGCCTCAAGCTCTTGTACTAGGTCTTGAGCTTCTAGCTCCGCGCTTCTCCTCCAAATTGAACCGATCCTTCTCAATTCCTCTTCCATGTCCCGGATTTTGATGGCTTGGGTAGCCATCACTGCTCATGCGGCCCAATTGCTGGACCGCTATCTTCCCTTCCGAGCCTCCGCTTTGCCCTTTCGTTCTTGCTCTAATTGGGCAAAATGCCTCCGCCTTTGCCTCCATGAATCGCTTGGTCAATGGCTCTCTTCCAGACACCTTCCCTTCCAGATTTTCCGCTCCATCCATGAGGTCGCTTGGAGCTTCTCCACGCCTTTTCCAGCTTGGCGCCTTTCATCGGACTCCATGGCCTCCAATTGCCATTTAGTCCCCGCCTCCTCCGCCATGTCTTGGGCTTTCACCTCTTGGCATGCCCACAAGGAGGCTGCTAGGTCTCTAGCCCCCTTCAAATCCACACGGTTGAGTGCTTCACAAGCACTCAAAGAATTCTCCTAGGGGTCCTAATTCCACCCTCCTTCTTGCTGGAAATTTCCAGCTCTCCCGCATGACCACGGCGCGGCGCTGGTCCCTCACCGCCGCCATCCGCCTCCCACTGCGGGAAATGGTGGGCTCGCGCGCGCCGCTACCGCTTCTCCTTCCCCCGCCGAGGGCCGCCGCCAGGGCTGCCACCGGGTAGGTCGCCTCACGGTAGTCCACCTACCGTGGTAGACGATCACCACTGGGTAGTCCGCCCACCCCTCAGGCTGCCTCTTCCACCCATGCATGGTGGGGACTCCCACCCTTGGGCCATAGTCCTCCTCTCATAAACCACTACTTCGGCCCTCTCGCCTCTCCCCGCTTGCCCTGGGGAAAAGCCTCCCACTCCGCAACCGCCCACTTCTTCCGCCTAGCATGCTTGTGGAGGTCCGACCTCCCACCGCCTTCCTCAATGCAAAAGGCAAAGGCCTTTTCCAAGCTTGGCCGGAGATGGATTATCTCAAGGATGCCAAGCATCTTCCACCTTGCTTGTGAGAAGCCCCTTCCGCTTTCCCACAAATGCACCAAATAGGTGCTGAGGTAAGGCTGGGCCTTCCTCATCCACCGAATTTGGCTTGAGGAGCTCCTGGTGGATGTAGGCCTCATACATGATGGTGCCCCAATGCTTGGCTCCTCATGGAAATCTTCCACAGGAAGTTGGTGTTAAATAGGACGTTCACCAACCCCAAGACAATCTTTGCAAGAGCCCACTTCAGCTCCTTGATGCTCTGCCTTCCACCCATTCTTGGCATGGGCCTTCACCCTCCATCCATGTCGAGGAACTCCGGAATATCGAGAGGGCTGTCCTCTTCCTCCATTGACCTTTCGAGGAGAGCACCGAGCTCTCTCCTCCGCCTCCATACACGAATGCTCCTTACGGCCCAACAATGGGATCCGTCGAGCATTTCTCCAATGCGGCAGGCTCGAGGATGGAGGTTGATGAAACATCTCAATCAATTCCAAATTGGTGTAGGCCCATTACGGCCATACACCCATCCCAATTGGATGTTATCCTCTCGCCCACCGAAAATCAACCAAATGGGTTGTTGCCCAAAGCAAGTGAATTGGGGCATCACAAGTTCACCTCTCGGCGCACGCCGCTTCTTTTCCTTCCTCGAGGAGAGCCCTTGGCCGGCTCCTTCCCTTGCCTTTCCACCGAGGCATGGTGCCTTTCTTCTCCAAATGCTTCAAAGGAAGGAATTACTCCCAATTGGCAATCTAGGCTTGCTCAAACGCTCCTTCTCCAGAGTGGTGAAACCCCCCGAGGCACAATTCACGTTAGGCTTGATGACGCCCCACCGCTGCCAATTTCCTTGCGATTCTCTTCGTGGTGCCGCCATGGGTGGTCGAGGTCCTCCCTTCAACCGCCAATTTCTCAACTTGCGCTCACTGATGCTCCTTCCAATGCTCGCGCTTGAGAGACTTCCTCCGTGGCGCATGCCTCTGCTCTCTCCTTCCTCCTCTGGCTCAACTGGCTAGGTTCTCCCTCCTTCACCGTTCTCCTTCCTTCACCGCTCTCCTTCCTCCTTCCTGTAGCGTGGCGGCGATGCGCATGATAGCAACCTTCCTTCTCCTCTCGCCTTACGCCCATCCAGCCCCTCAAGTGAGGATGCCTGCTCAAGAGAGAGTTGCAAACTGCACTTTGCCTCCTGGATGTCCACCGAGGCCAACCCTAGATTGGTTCAACATTCTAATTACCTAAGCCTAAATTACCTATTTTCCCTTATCCGCTTCCCAAATTAATCACCTTCTAATTAATCCTATTTATCTACTCCCTATTGGTGAGCATATATATAGTGGATATCCTCATATTAATTTCTTTGCCGAGATTCCGTAACCACCGCGGTAGTCCACCACCACTGGTTCCGCTTTTTCTCACCACCGGGCGTGGTTACCAGTAGTCACATACCACCTTTCTGACCGCCTCCGCCGTCTGGGGTCGCTGACCTGCTTCTTCCCGGGATATCCTTTCACTTCCTAACAATATTTTACAACTCAGCTTCAAGATTCTCAAATTTTCGGCATGTTCCTTTTCAATCGCTTAGCCAAAAAATCAAACTTGTCTTCTCGCTTTGGGTTGCCCAAACTTTATGCTCCACATACTCCCACCTCACCCGCTTGCGCCCTCGCAAACAACAGTACTACCGAGGTACTTTGACCTTCCACCCATTGACTCGTCGGCAATCCAAGACCGAGTTGCATGATCCATTCTCGTATAATCGCACTACCTCGTAAGGTCCCATCCATCTCAATCTAAGCTTCCCCGGAAAGTCTAGGTACCGACTATCATATAGAAGAACCAAATCGCCCACGATAGTCTCTGCTTCTTAACCTCCCATCATGCCGATCTTCCGAGTTCCCGAACTGGTTTCTTCTAAAGCATCCTCCCTACGCTCCCCGCCTATGAACGATTCTAGTCTAGCTTCGCCATCTCTACAACATGCTCATCCTCCATGATCCGTAGGTACTCAAATTCCACGCATCACGGTGACATGCCATACGTTAGATAATAAGGGTCTTCTTGGTGGTTACCTTCTGTCCTCAGAGGCCCACAATGAATGCAACTTAGCATCCCAATCATACATGCTACCTTGGTGAGGATTGTGCAGAACCCATTTGTCTTCTCACAATCCATTCGCTTTGGGGTTGTAGGGGGTCGCCTTCGATGCCGAATGTTGAAATAGGTGGTTAGGGACTCAACGACGAGTTGAGGAAATGTGTCCCCATTACCAACCAACTCCAAAGGACACCCATGTTATGATATTCTAATAAAAATTTTGCCACCGCAGTGCGTCCTTCCTGTTGCTTCACTCCACCATCTTCGTGCAATAACTGTAGCCACCAAAATGTACCGCTTCCTCGTCCATGCTGGGGTTTGATTGGTCCCACGAAATCGATTCCCCACTTCTAACGGTGCTAAGCAGATGTAGATGTAGGTAAGAGGCCATTGTGTCGACAACGAGGCCGCCCAACCCTCCGACACGCATCACACCTCCGAGTGAACTCCCACACATCCTTTTGCATCAGAGCCCACCGTAACCTCGCATTCAAAATCTTCTTAACGGTCAATTGCATTAATAGTGTCCACCGCCTCGCATGTAGGCCCGTGACGAGTGAGCCCTCACCGAGACACCGCCGATCTTCGTCCGCCCAAGTTTGTACAGATGCCTTCCTTAGCAGGGTGCGGCTTTATGGAGAAAACCGCCTTCTCGACAAACCATCCGCATGATTCCATGCTCCAGAATTTGCGTACTTCAACAAATATCTTGGGCATGAACGCCCTCACGTTCTAATCTCCTTCCGTGTCGACTATGTCGCCTCCTAGGTCGCCGTTAGTAGCCCTGCATGGCGTTGATCTATCCACAAATCTATTTTCTCGCCCCATGCCGCATCTCTTCTCACCCGTTTGCATGCTCTTCCTCTATTAACGGACTGATTTCGTCCATTCCTGGTCTAGCCTCGTCTAGGTCCAGCTCAGCTCCGACCTCCTCGCCTTTGTTGCACCTCCATGGTCGATTTTTATGATTGCCCACACCGCCAACTTCCTCAGCCAAACTTTTCTTGAATCCTGGTGTGTCCACCTCCTAGGGCCTTCTCCGCGGCCCATGGCGCTCGCCACCGCCAAGTGTGGTTCGCCGCTCAAAACGGCTCATGTCCGCTTTTGCTTCTTCCTTTGCCAACGTGGCCTCCACTTGCAGCCCTCCCGACTGCTCACCCTTGAGGAGCATTTCAGCCTCCTCGCGCCCATGCTGGCGCTCTATCCTCTCTCGATTTCCAGATTGTCCCCGCAACTTTTCCCCGCACAACGCCCCTTCTTGCTCATTTGGCCTCACGCAACAAGACTTGCTGATCAATTCTTAGGCCGTCATGCTCACGTCCTCCTTCGACCCGGGCCGTGGCAACCAACTCCTCGTCAGAAATCTATCCGTGGCTTCAAGTCGCTTCCGCCAGACGAAATGAAATCATTCGATGTTGCTTCCCTCGGCCTAGTTTCTACGTCGTAGTCAAACTCTTGCAGTAGTACCCATCCGGCAATCCTTCCCGACAACCGCTTGTTGACAAGATACTTCAACGCAAAATGGTCAACATGAAACGCCACCTTGCAAGCGGATAGTGTCTAAACTTTACAGAGTGAGTAAATGATACCAAGACCCTCCCGGTGGTTGAGTAGTTCTTTCATCCGTGAGCTGCCCACCGCATAGAAAATCGGATGATCCCGCTTTCTTCTCCTTCCGACTTAAGACGGTCCCAATGGCATAAGCGGACATCCACGATACATGAAACGGCTTCTCCCAATCGCGGTAACGCTACGCCACCAAACTGCCCTTCAATCGAAAAGCCTCGCCTTGGTCCATTCAAGGTGTATCCTTCTTGGTCAATTGTGTCAACAAGGCGCCTTCTTGGCTAAATCCTTGATGAACCTCCTGTAATACCCTACGAGTCCTACAAAGCACGCACTGCTCACCGCTTATCCCATCATAACCGCTTTCTCCTTATCTACCGCAATCCTCAAACTCGATGTGCAACAAAATACCTCCATACCAAAATAACACTTCCTGGATGAAGTTTCATGTTCTCCCGACTCGAAAACATTGCCTCAAATGGTCTAGATGCGTGTTCTCCCAAACACGCAGAAATCATCCAGAATACCTCCATGAACTTTCTAAAAATCTCGAATATCGCTCACCACACCGGAAAGTGGCGGCATTGCACAACCCGAAGGGAGCTCAATAAGCGAAGTTCCCCAATCCAGAACGTTGTCTTGTCCTCGATCCTCCTTCCGCAACGAAATTTGATTGTAATACCCGCCCAAGAAATCAGACATCTCATGTCCTCATCGTGTCCAAAGACATCGTCCATGAAAGGTGATGATCCTTCTTCGTTGCTTCATTGAGCTTCCTGAAATCTTGGCATACCCGAACCTTTCCCTGCTGCTTCTTTGGTACAATTACGATGGGCGCGACCCACTCGCTGGTGAGCACTGGATAAATTACCCCAGCCTCCAAATATTGGTCGAGCTGATCCTTAACAACCATGGAATACTTGGGATTCAGCCTGTATTGCTTGATCCTCACCGGGGTGCTTCCCTCCTTTAAGTCGATTCGATGTATCCCCCTTCTTCCAGATTCCCCGCCATGTCAAGAATCTTGAAGGCAAACACATCGACATACTCCCTAAGCACACTACGAAACTCTTCTTTCTCTACCGGTCCTAGGTACCTAGAAATCTTGACTACCTTGCTAGGTTCTAACTCTAGGTCTTCTACAGCATCGGGATCTACATATGTTCCTTCCGGATCACTATACTTGACCCTCCTCCGGAAAATCTCGATCATAGGCCTTACCCTTCCAAAAGGCTACACCTTCCTATGTGCCTCATCCTCGACTCTACCTTCTCATATGTAAACAGCGACACCAAATCACTCTTTATTTCGCGACCTGACGAGACCCCGATATGCTTGGTCACCGCCGAGGAGCTTACCCTAGAGGTGTACCCTGATCGGGATTGCACTCATAGGGAGCCTTGCTCCATGACACAAAGCGATCGCCGCAGTCCGCTGGACTTGAAGGTGATGCCACTACGACCAAAATCAAAAACACACGCAGACCATACAACCAAGGCCTACCTATCAAAACCTTATAGCCTAAATCCAAACCGCCGCATCACAATGTAGGTAAGATGGAAGGTGAGACCCCAATCATAGTGGTACATTCAAGCACCCCAATGGCTTCCTCCTTGTCCGTCGGCCATCCGTAAAATACGGGCCGGGTGAAACTGAACCCAAGTTGATGATTCCTCCGCCATCAAGTTGACTCGATCCGAATCTAATGGCACATTGGGCACCAAACACCCGCACTCAACCTCAATCTCGGTGCCCCAAATCAACGAGTTCGACCACATTTACCTCCACCGCCGCTTTCTCACTCCTACGCCTGTGGATTCTCGACTCCTTCACAATTTTATGGGATCTCGACTCACCGCAAGCAATCGCTCTGTCGACCACAAATTCGGGTCAAGTAATGCGTCAACAACCGAGATCTTATCGACAAGGTTTCCTCCCGCTTGCCTGCTGGTCGATTCCGACCTTATTGGTAAAGCTCCGATTCCATGATCCCTCCTCTGGGATCCCATACCCGTGGATCCACCCCCGGCCCGCGACCTCCACCTTCCCGTGTTGGGTGAGCTCATCCTCCAAAGACGCCGCCACCCGCCGTCGGAGGAACGCTGCCTCCCCTTCCTTCGCCCTTCGCTTCGCCTACCGTAGTCTCGTTCACCGAGGGTGCCACCACCGGTAGTCCGCCCGCCTGCCGTGGGTCCTCGCCCGCCACGCCCAACGCTGCCTCGAGGCCAAGGTGAGTCGCCCTCACCTTCCTCCGCTCTTTCCTCGTGCTCACGCCCGCTTTCCGCACTTCCCTTTCTCTCGACGGTCCGATCCGTGGTCACCGCCACCATCAACCCTTCATCCGCCATCTCCTTCATACCTTCCTCCACAATTCGGATGTCACATCGATCCGAGGAAATCGACCGCCTCCACCTTCGACCGTTATCAGAATCGCGTCTCGGATTGGTTCGCTCCGCAGCTCGTGAACTCGACCGGTGGTGTCACTCAAGGCCACCCTGCATACACCGGGATCCCCATTTTATGTCCCAATTCCTTACATACCGCAAAAGGGCACATAACCCACTTGCTTCCGAGGTTCCGGGCATTCGCTTGAGTAGTGACCGGGCCCGCAATTATAACAACATCCTGTGGAATTGCCATCGGCCTTTGTGATGGATCCGTCTCCATTGTCCCGCGGCGTTTGGACGTGATCCATACCTTGAGGGAACTGTGTAGTTTGCTGGTCGCCTCATTGATTGAGGTGGCCGACCGCTTGCACCGTAGGCTTCGCCCATACCAATAATCTCTCGCATGACGGTTTCCACATGATTTATGTCGAATACATTCCAGTGTCCTGCTTGATGATTGAGCAATACACCAACCGGTGAAGGAGATCTTCGTGGAGCTTGATTCTTCACCGCTTTGACCTCTAACTCGGTCAACCTCTTGGTCAAAGCCTCCACTTGTCCAAAGAATCCTCCCCGCCGCAGACGCTCTTCTCCATCCGACTGCTTCCCTTTTCTCCTTCTCCAATCGCTCCGCCTCTTCCCGTTTTTGACCTTCTGTGTCCTTCTTCATCTGCCGTCAGAGGCCTTCTCGATTCTTCATCCGATGTGAGCTTTCGAGTTCCGCCTCACTCTCGATGAGGACGAGGGCGATGAGGAGGTAGAGGAAGACGAGGAGCCAGATCTCCTCGATCCTTTCCTCTTCTTATGACTTCGCCTCTTCTTCTCCTCCTCCCCAACTGCTCCCATTCCTCGCGAGGGCTGCCAACATCTTCCACCCTCCGCAGTACCTCCATTTTCGAGACAAGCCACCACAAACCAATCCAACGCTTGTTCTTGTGAGTACCCGAGGTGGGCGGATCTCCCTCCTGTGCACATTTTCGAACTCGATCTAGATATCCGTAAAACCTCCACATAATCGAACAAAGACTCTCGCTCTTCCCACGAGGGTCCTCCGCCAAAGTGTGTGTGCATAATGAGCCCTGAACCGATTCAAGAAGGCTGCCTTAAGAGCTTCCCAACTGGCAGCCACCGAATATGCGCTGCACACTGCAGCGTGCCCTCTCCCTTAAAGATGCGCAATGATCGGCGACTCCATCCTCCAAATTGGCGGAGACGGCTCGAAAGTTCTTACAACGCCTCCGCCATCTCCTTCTTCTTCGACTTTGACGACCGGGCGATCGTGGCGGGCGGCCCTCCTCCTCCACCAACTCCACTCATGTTGCTCTCACAGTATGGGAGGAGTCCTCCATTTCGTGGGTGCCAGGGAAGAGGCACTCCACCCCGGGTAGGTGTGGAACGAAAGTTTGGGCAACTAACCCAAAAGGCCAAAAGACGGACAAGTCTGATTTTTTTGGCTAGAACGATTGAAGAGAAGCACGCCAGGAAAATTTCCAGAATCTTGAAGTTAGAGTAGAATTTTGTTAGGAAGGCGAAGAGGATATCCTCGAAGAAGAACGGGTCGAAACGACCTGCATTTGCGGTGAGGGCAACCAAAGGTTGGTAGGTCGGCACTACCGCCGTAGGTCGCCACACACGCCGGGTAGGCTGAGTAAGGGAGCAGACCATCAAGTGTATCACCGCGTAGGTCGACAAATCAAGAAAATAGAGGGGGATATCCACTATATATGCTCACCAATAGGGAATAAATATATATAGTAATTAGAAAGCGTTAATTAGGGATAGCGCGAGTGATAGGAAAATAGGTAGTTTAGATAGAATTAGGATTTTGGAATGATGAACCCAATCTAGGGTTGCAGGCCTGTGGCGTATATCCAAGGAGGGCAAAGTGCGCTTTGGCGCCCTTCCACCACTTGGGGACGTAAGGAAAGAGAAGAAGGTGAAGAGGAGAAACCGCCATCGCCATCGCTGCCACGCCGACAAAAGGAAGACGCCAAAGAGAGAGGAGCCCCACTGAAAGGGCGGAAAAAGAAGACATCCAACATCCCGAGGGAGAGAGCCGTGCAACCAAGAGAGCCACACCAAAAGTGAGAAGCTTAAAGGGCCAAGGAAAAGGTTGAGAGGGAGAAGTGCGTGAAGGGTTGACAGAACAAGGCGGAAGAGAAGAAAATTGGCAGCTGAAGATTCAACCGTGGCTAACGCAGCAGAGGGTGTGCTACAACAAGGAAGAAGTGTGAGGTGAAATTGCTCTCAAATTGGAGAGTACTTCCTTCACTTGAAGGAACACCATGCCTCGAGGAAAAGGCAAGGGAAGGAGCCGCCGCAAAGGCTCTTCCTCGCGAGGAGAAAGAAGAAGGCAGGAGGTCGCCGCCAGTGGGGTGAGCTAAATGCCCCAATTCACTTGCTTTGCGGGCAGCTCAACCCCAGATTTGGTTGATTTTCGGCGAGAGGAGACAACATCCAATTGATGGGTGTGTACGCCAATGGCCTACACCAATTTGGAATTGATTGAGGAGTGTTACATCAACCTCCATCAATCGGCGCCTTGCCGCCTGAGGAATGCTCGAACGATCCCCGCTGCTGGATGTATCAAGCATTGTGTATGGAAGACCGGAGGAGGAGAGCTCGAATTGCTCCCTCGAAAGGTCGAATGGAGGGAAGAGGATGCCTCTCCGACATCCCGAGATGATGGATGGAGGAGGAAGGCCCACGCCAAGAATGGTCGGAAAACCGAGAGCATCAAGGAGTCAAGTGGAGGCTCTTCGCAAAGATTGATTGGGGTTGGTAAATTACCAACGACTTATTTCAAAGACCAACTTCCTCCAATTTTTGTGGAAGATTTCCATGGGAGCCAAGGATTGGGGACCATCATGTATGAGGCCTACATCCACCATCGAGAAGCTCCTCAAGCCAAATTCGTGGATGAGGAAGGGCCAAGGCCGCTACCTTAGCACCTATTTGGTGCATTTATGGGAAAACCGAGGACTTCTCACAAGCAAGGAGCTTGAAGATGCATGGCATCCTTTGAGGTCATCCATCTCCACCGAGGTTGGAAAGGCCTTTGCCTTTGCATTGAGGAAGACGGTGGGAGGTCGACCTCCACAAGCATGCTAGAAGCAAGAGGAGAAGATGGAGGCAACAAGGTTGCCGAGTGGGAATTTTCCCCTGTGAGCAAGCAAGGGAGAGAAGAACCGCCGAGGAAGGCCGAATGGTGGTCTATGAGAGAAGGACCACAGGGGTGATGCAAGGGTGGGGAGTCCCCACCATCTCCTTTGTGCCTACGAGAGAGGCACCCCACCCCCCAGAGGGAGGCACCACCCAAGGGTGACCACCGTGGTAGGCCCACCATGGTAGGCCACCGTGGGGAGCAGCCACCACAGAGAGGCACCCCACGCCAGAAGCAGCCTACCAGGTGGAAGGGAAGGAGAAGCAAAGCCAGGGCGCCGAGGCCACCATCTCGCCCGGGTGGGGAGAGCGGATGGAGCGACGTGAAGGGGACCGGGCCGCTGATGGCCCGAAGGTGAGAGCTGGAAATTTCCAAGAAGAAGAGGTGGGGAATTAGGACCCTAGGAGAATTGCCGGAGCTTGTGAAGCACTCAGTGGATTTGAAGGGGCTAGGGACCCAGCAGCCTCCTTGTGGGCATGCCAAGAGGAAATCTCAAGACATGGCCGGAAGAAAGGCAGGACTAATGGCAATTGGAGCCATGGAGTCCGATGAAGGCAGCCAAGGAAAAGGTCAGGAGAAGCTCCAACACCTCATAGAACCAAGGCGGAGAAGGTCCTGAGGGAAGTTGTCAAGTCAAGAAAGAGCCATTCGGCAACAACCCAAAGGATTCATGGAGGCAAGAGAGCATTTTGCCCAATTAGAGCAAGACAAAAGGGCAAAACAGAGGCTCTAGGAAGGAGAAGGTAGCGTCCAAAGAATGGACGCATGAGCGTGTGATGGCTACTCAAGCCATCAAAATCCGGACATGGAAGAGGAGTTGAGAAGGACCCGGTTAATTTGGAAGAGAAGCGCTGAGCACAAAGCTCAAGAGCAAGAAGAGAGTGCTTGGCAAGTGGAGAAGGGCTCAGCAATGGACTGGAACAAAGGAGGTCCAGAGGAGGAGCCACAAGAAGGTGGTGCATGCTGGTAGTGAAAGGAGATTTTGGGCACTATGCCAGCAAAATTGGCCAACCAGGAAGTGAGGAGGAGAATGTAACCTCCATGTCAAGGTGGGGAATTGACCACCTCAAGAGATGCCTACAAGGTAGGTGTGAAGATGGAGAGTGGCCCACGAGATTGATGATCTCCAAATGCAATATCATAGCTTGGGGCTCACCTCCACAATAGATCTTTGAAGGCCAACAATGAAGTCTTACGTTGGCCAAGAGGAGGACATTGGGTCCTCATGATGATGATAAAGGAGCTGCAAGTGCAGCCTGAGGCCTCCGATTTTGATGAGGCCATCAAAATGGACTCCGAGGAACTGAGGAGTCGGAGGTGAGGAGCCGCGCCAAAGGTGGAAGGTGGCGCAGAGAGCAAGGAGGGGGAAAGCCCACCCTCGGGGTCACCTACCATGGTGACCACCACCACCAGTCCGCTGCTACCGTGGGGAGCCACACCACGCCGGGACTACCGGGTAGGGCAGTGCGCGGAGCTGCTGGGGAGTTGGGAGGCCCGGCCAAGNGTATGTGAGGACCTATAAAAGGAGGGGAGCTTGTGAAGTAAAATTATCGTGTCTTGCGCCCCATCCTCCCGAGTCCTTCACTTTGTGGAATTTCGTGCCGCAAGCCAACGCAGGTCCGTAGAGAGGGAGAACGCGGGCGAGTGCCGGGGTGGAGGGCTTGCTCTTGCAGTGCCCGCGCCTCCCTTGTGAATGGTTGTGAATTGTTTTGCTTTGAGTGTGTGATGCTCAAGGAACTCTGCTTGAGGGTAGACTGCAGGAAAGACTCGGAGGTTCTCGCCGTCTGCAAACCACATAGCAACCGCCCAAGGAAGAACTTTAATTTCCGGACGGACCCTGTGCCGTAAGGGCGAGTTGGAATTAATGAGCCAAGAATTGGTGTTAGAGTAGGAGATTGTGGAGGAAGGAAGGGTAGATGAGTAGAGAAGAAGAGGGCGTTGATTGAGAGAGTTGTGAGGAGGATTAGAGGAAAAAAGGCCACAGCAGCCTAAGGGACGAATCCCAACTGCAGCAAGTAAGAGGGCGCCCCTGTGGAGAAGAGTGTCTTAGGAGTAGGGACGGTTGTGTGTGGGTCAGGGGTCCGGCGCCCGTGATAGACACCTCATAAGACGAACACAATTGTGTGGTGTCGCTAGGTTGAGGTTTGGTGAGTTTACGGCAAGCGCGAGGCCGAGAGGAGCGTGGAGAGGGCGCCTTGCTTGTTTAGAAGGCTGAGGTAGTAGTCAGCAGTAGTGACGGATTTCTCAAGATTCGACGCTCCCCAAGTCTCATGGGACGAAACCCAACGAGTAAACGGCTGTGGGGATAAGTGTGGCCGCTAGAGGGTACATCTCGGAGCCCCGGGATCTGCCTCCCACATATGTAATCCCAAATCACATGAAAAGGATTGTCGAAGAAGAAGAATGGGGAACCTCGCAAGGAGGCCCCACCGAGCTAACATTGCACAAGAAACAATCTTCCTCAACTCCAGAAGGTTTCACGTGTGCTTGGCTTCTTCCAAGCCCTCCAATACCTCATGGTACTTAGAGGTGGAGCTACTTCACATATTTGTTACAATGAAACTCTTTGAGTCTTACTCACCACAGGTGACATCCCCGTCCTCCGAGATGATCACAACCTACCCATTGCGGTGTTGGTTCGTATTCAAGTGTGATTCAGTCGTTCTTCATCTTCATCACGTCCTCCATGTTCCTTCAATGTGCAAGAATCTAGTATCACCGCAAGTCTTTGTCAAGAACACACTGCGGTGATCCTTTATGCGATAGTTGTCTTCTCTCTTTCATAAGTGATAGAAACTATACTGCATGTGCACTTTAGATGATGGTCTCTATAGATTGTCGACAAGTGGGAGCCACCCATTAATGTTGCCATTCCAAACCCAAATGACACCTACCCAAACCATGCTTTGGCATTGTCGCCTTGGTCATCCTAATAGTCAAAAATTAATCCAAATGTCTAAGGGAGCTTTATATAGAACCCTTGCCTTGCAAAGGTTGAACACCTACCTTGGTGCGAATCTTGTGTCCTCACTAAACGACATCAAGAGCCTTTCAAAATAAATCTCCACAAAGGGCCAAGTCACCTTTAGAGATAGTGCACATGACATTTGTGGACCCTTGTCTACACCCTCCTTTAGTGGTAGTAGATATTTTTGACCTTCACGATGATTTCTGCTTTTGTCTTTTCCTACATCCCGAAAAACAAGAGTGATGCCTTTCACTTCTTCAAGGACTACATGAAATGGGTGAGAGACTTCATCACAAACTCAAGACCTTACGTCCGACAATGGTGGAGAGTTTACATCTCGAATTTGAGGATTTTGTCGAGTGAAGGTATAGCTCAACAACTTACGCTTGTCTACACTCCTCAACAAAATGGCGAGCCGAGAACAAGAATCTACGCCCAAGAGATCACGTTGCTTATTGGTACAAGCTAAGTTATCTAAGGCTTATTGGGCGAGGCCCTCTAAAGAACCTATCTCATGAATCGATTGCCTACATCAGCTTCAAGGTATGACTCCATATGAAGCATTCATTGGCAAGAAGCCTTCTATTGACCACCTTGAATTTTTGGATCCCGCATATGTTTTTATTCCCAAAGCATTGCGTAAGTTGGATCCCAAAGCCTAAGTACACTTTCATTGGCTACACCGAAGGTATCAAAGGGTACAAATTGTTCAACCCTTCTACAAGGCAACTTTTATACGCCCGGAGTGTTACTTTTCATGAGTCTTACCTCTTTTCCCCAACAGTGGGAGCTGATCAGATTGGTCCTTCTCTCGATGAGACCATTGACCCTTCTTATTTTGATGATACTGATTATCTCACTCCATTTCCCATTCTCGCTTCTCGTGTTCCTTTAGTTGAACCTATTATGCAGGAGGAGGAGGAGTTAGCATCCATTCCACAACCTGGTACAACTCAACCAGACGAACCTGATGTTGACATCCCAGCAGAGGCACCAGTTGACACTCATGATGATGAGTTTGATGACCCGAGGATGACATTGTGGAGCCAGATCCTCCGTTGATCCCGCTCCCCGTGGATGATGCACTGCACAAAGGTACAACCTTAGATCCCGACCTACTATCTCAGTCCTGCAGTTGGAAGGAACCTCCTTTAGGATACCTAGCTTTTTGATGATCCTATACCCCTATATCACTTTATTCTCAAGCGTCTACAAGGCAACTATAGACCCAAGAACCTCTTACCTTAAAACAAGCTTTCTCTTCGAAAAAGACTTATGGAAGGTAGTCAGATTCTCGAATATAATTCCCTAGTTAATAACTCTACATGGAATTGGTCAAACCACCTAGGGGTAGGAAGATAGTAACCAGCAAATGGGTATTCAAAATTAAAAGAAAAGGAGATGGTTCTATAGAAAGGTATAAGGCACGCCTAGTAGCGAGGTTTTACACAAATTCTGGTCTAGATTACATACCTTGGGCCACTTATGCCCCAAGAGCCAAATTTGCCACACTTGAATGATATTTGCCTTATGTGCCCAACATGATCTTGAACTCCACATGATGGATGTTAAGACAAAGATATTTGTATGGCGCAAGAGGAAATATACATGAGACAACCCGAGGGTTACGAAGTCAAAGGCAAAGAAGATTGGGTATGCCGACTCATCAAAGGTTTGTATGGCCTTAAGCGCAAGAATTGGAACTTAACCATACATGTACAACTTATTGGGAGAGGATTTAAGCAAAGCCGTGGTGATGCTTGTATGTACATCCTAATATCCGCAATGATATATTTTATCTTCTACTTTATGTTGATGATGTTTTTATGGCAACAAACTCCCTCACTCCTAGCGAAACTAAAGCATGGCTTAGGACTCTATTTGAGATGTCCGATCTAGGAGAAATGACATATGCACTTGGTGTTAATATTATACGAAATAGAGGTAATAAGACTCTAAGTATAGTTCAAACCAAGTATATTAAGGAGAGTTTAGCTAATTTGGACTTGAGGATGCTGCACCCACACCTTTTGCAAGTGGTGTTAGGCTTACCTCGGATATGAGTCCCAAAACAATGAAGAAAAGCTAGAAATGTCAGTTCCATACCGACATCTTTGTTGGCACTCTAATATATTTATAATTTACGAGACCGATATATCTTTTGAAGTCGCCTCACAATTCTTGGAGAATCGGCGTGAGCCTTTGGATGTCTGTTATATTCGGTACCTTAAAGGCACTATGTACACGGGATCGATGTTCAAGCATACACCAACATCTAACACTCACGGCATATCGATGCCGATTATCTTGGTGACCCATACAAGAAAATCGATGTATGTTACTCTTGGGAGGAGCACCAATATCATGGTCAAGTAAGAAACAACCTACTATAGCTTTGTCTAGCGAGTCGAGTACAGTCCTTACCTCTAAAGATATCGTATGGTCTAGGTTAGTTTTGAGTGAACTCCACCATTCTCAACTTAAGCCTACATCTTTGTTTAGTGATAGCCGGGCCATGCACTTGCTAGAACCCTTTTTCATTCTAGAACAAACATATAGCGGTTGAGTATCATTATATTAGAGAAAAGTTAGAAGATAAAACAATAGATATATTAGTTATGTTCAAACTTTAGACAATCTTGTGATTTATTAACAAAGTCATTGGAATTGAGTTACATAAAACACATGAAATGTTTAGGTATCCTGGACACCCACCAAACCTTCTACCTAAAGTTCATCCTAGCGACTAATGGGCCTATTTAAAATAACCTCAAAATTTTAGCCCATATTGTTTTATTTTTCACAAACTTATTTCTTCCTCCTCTATCTCAAAGAAGCAAATATTGTCTTTTCCTTGTTCCTCATAGACGGTCCATAAACATCCTGATTTATATTGGAATAATAATTAATGCCAGTTTTTGTATGCATTAAATCAACCATATATGTTTTTCCTAACACCAATCACACTTACGGAAAACATGAGTAGTGTGCCCTGGAAAATCCAAACTATAGGCACATTTGGTTTTGATCATATGGATTCCCGTCACTTCACAAACATATGAGTATGGGACATCCACCTTGCTAGGGCCTCCTTTTGTCAATACTACACTTTATCATAATCACCTAATGGGAGATATTCGGATCGTAAAAGCCTATACTCTTCACTTCATTAGGCTCAGATAGTTGTAGTCTTCGCACCTGTGACACACAAGGATCAAGAAGGTTAGAACAATAAGACAAATTGAAAAGGAAACAAAACTAGAAACTCAAATTAGGAATCAACATATACCTTTTCATTCTCATTTTCCTTTCCTTTCCTTTTCTTTTCCTTTCCATCCTTCTTCCCCTTTTCTCTCCTTCATCCTCCACTGCACCACCCGCACTGCATGTGCCGGTGGACTGGACTTTGGGGTTAGGAACAGGTAGGTTTTGTTTTTCAGAGGAGCGAAGGATAAAATGAGGAAAAAGGGGAAATAAGCATGATAGCACCGGACGACTGAGTATACTCCGACCGAGTGAGGAACGACTGACCTACTATGGTGCGCACGGGATAAGTCCGACCCACTCCGTGACCAAAGGTGATAAGTACGCCAGGAAAGTAACTTAGGAGTAAGGACGACCAGGCGACGCCACGGACGCACCCCGAGTGGAGGACGGCATGCACCGCCAGACCGTAACCTGCTGAGGCCGTTATAGCAGGTATTCACGCCGCGCGCGCGCGCGTAAGGCCGTAGCGGAGGCGTAAGGTCGGAGCCATGCACTGCGCTACATGTGGAAGAGGCGCCCGCCCGCCCGCCTCCCGGGCGCCGCGGGGAAGGTCACCGCCGCAGACACCGCGATCTTGCGCCCGCAACCGCTCGCGGTATCTCGTTGACGCCCAGACGCTGCTGGCTCACCGCTGAGGTTGGAGCAGCGAACGCGGCGAAGAAGGCGCAACGTGCCAGCCTCCGGCTGCTGCACCAAGAAGGGGAGGAGAAGGCGATGGCACCCAAAAGCCCGCGAAGTTTGGGAGCCATGGAACCTTGTGGAGCGCAACATTGTGACCCGCGCTATCCGGACTTTGGGCCTGCCCAGGAAGGGGAGAATTGGTGCAGGAGTGGCATTTGGATGTGTTCCATGGTCCGGACGCTCGACAGTGTCACCGTCCGGAGTTCGCCCAAAATGGCGGTCAATAGGAGGTGCGGTCCAAGAACCTCCGGAGGACCCAAGGCGATGGACCTTGAGGTCCCGAGGCGCCTACAACCGCCCAAAGGAGGAAGAGGGGGAGGTGCCGAGCCCTCAAGGCGAAGGAAGATAGGGCCGCCACGCCGCGGCGCCGAGGCTCGACGCAACGACCACCAACGGTTGGTCGATATCCGACCGCTGGATCCGAGTAAGGGCGGTAGCCCGATCATTGTCCATCGAACTACTACCAAGGTGGATCACCTTGGTGATAATGCTGGTATTCGCGCCGCAATGGGGAAGAGGGCGACCGGGAAGGATTATCTTCGCCCGGTTTAGTCAGGAGGCCCGCAAGCTCAGGACCGAGAAGCCCTCGCCATCTGGGCTGTCCCCATACCTGATCCATGTATGGGGCATTTCGAGCCCCTCAAGGAAGGAGAGCTTGAGCGAGCCCGGAAAGGACTGGAGGCCCTGCCGGAAGTGGAGCGGGCAAGGGCGCCTGAGGGAGGAGGCCGACCGTCAAGCCAAACGGACCCGGGAGGAGGACGATCGAGGATTCCTGACTCCATACGCCGAACGGACCCCTCACCACCTGTGGAAGTATGGGAAGAAATTCCCGCCTCCTCCGTGCCCCAACCGAGCTGCCACCAAAGAAGGCTACACCCCCCGCAGCCATCACCACAACCGAGGAGCCCCGCCGACGTGAGGGAGCCAAGAGACGCAAGACCACGCACCAACGCTGCACCTCGGCAAGATTCTCCCCGCCCACCTGAGTGGCAAGAAGGAGGAAGCAGAAGGAGGGCGAAAGGGACGCCTGTGAGCAGGAGGACACCGCAGCACCGACTGAGCCCCGGGCGTGAAGGGGCAAAGGGCTTGCTCCTCACCTCCTCCGAGCCCTGTGAGAAAAGGGCGAGAAGGAGCTCGCGCCAAAAGGGCCAAGGAGGAAGCGAGCCAAGACTCGTGACCTAAGGGTCCCGATTAGGTCCGAGAACCCACCGACTTACTCCGACAGCGTATGGAGGTCCTCGGCGATCAGATGCCGCCCGCCACTTTGTGGGAGCCTCATCAGCGCCGTGGAAGAAACACGGTGGTCCTGCTACCGCATGGAGTGCCTGGGGTCTCAAGGATGGCCGAGAAGACCTGTGGAGGTAGAAGCCACCCGAGGCGCATGGTACTCCGTGAGCAGCTGGAGGGAGCCCAGAGGCGAGAAGGAAGGCCAAGCCTCGGATTGAGGAAGGGAAACGCCGGAGGAGAGGGAGGTCCGTCCATCCGCAAGGACCGACAAATTCCTTCACCGGAGGAGCACAAGGCAGCCAAGGAGGCCCAAGCGGCGAGGACCTCTGCAGAGGGCGAGCGCAGCAGAAGCGGAGGACGCCGGGCGCAAGCGTAACGGGCGCGGATCCGCGGAGGCAGACCGACCGAGAGCCAAGCCGAGAGGCTCGTGAAGGTGGCCAAGGAGGCGAGGCCACGGGCGGCCGATCGCGATCACCATCGGCGTGATCGAACCGGTGGAGGGAGGCGGCCGAGAGCCACGCCAATCAAGGCCGAGCAAGTGGCATGAGCACGACGAGCTGCGAGAACACTGAGGCCAAGACCCGGAAATCGGGGACCCTGTGGCGCAGCAGAGGTAGAAGGGAGGCGCAGAGCCGGAGGACAAGAAGGACACCTTGGAGTTACAACCCAAGACGCACGGAGCAAAGCAAGGGTTCTCAACGAGAGAATCCAAGACTTCGAGCGAGATAGAGCGCCTCCGCCTCAAGATGGAGCAGGAGGTGGCGAGCAAGCGACCACCAGCCAAGAAGTTCGAAGGAGATGGAGGAGGACTCACTCCCGGAGGTGGAGCAGCAGGAGATGGAGGACCGCAAGGAGACTTTGAGCGCAGCCCAAACTATCATTGAGAGGAATGGTAGTCAGGACATGGTCGCGAACGCGACGAGCCCCGCCTGCATGAGCCGACGGGCGGAACAGGAGCAGGACGCCGAGATGGAGAAGGGCTGGAAAGCCCGCAGCCGGGCAGGTTGCCCGACCGTCTGGAGCGGGAGATGGCGAGTTAACGTAATGGACAAAGAGGCAGGGCGGAAGGCAAGCCGCCGGTCCAGAGGAAGCGGAAGGAACGCCGCGCTATGGCGGGTCCGGCCGAACCAAGCGAGGGAGTTGGAGCAAGTGGAGCAACATGACGGGGAGGACTGAGCTGGCACTGAAGCAGCCTCCCTATCAAACCCGCGGGAGGTGGAGCAACAAGGCAACAGCCTCCCGAGCACCTATGGCGAAGGAGTACGGTGCTCACACGTGGAAGAGGCAATCCACAAGTGGATTCGACTTTGCCTATTACCACGCCGAGCTGGCGAGAGGCCTCTCACCGCCGCACAGACGGACGGAAGGCCTGAGGGGGAAGGGCACGGGACAGACAGGGACCCTAGGGGCCCTGCTTGAGACGACGGCAGGAGAGGAGCCCCAAGAGGAGCGGGACGCAGGACCCCAAGGTAAGTTCACCACCACCATCCGAGAAGGTGAGGGCCCAGGGGTGCAGGGAGGGAGCCAACCCGACCAAGACAAGGGTCGGGTAAGGAGGAGGACCCAAAGACGAGGTCCATGTGAAGGGGTCCGAGCAGGACCGGACTCAGAATAAGTTCGGACCGAGGTCCGAACCTGAGACGAGGCCGACCCACCGCCGACGGAAATAAGCCGACTGGAGTTCAGTCGAGTCGAGACCGACCGAGGTCGACTCAAGAAGGAGGAGCCCCTTCGACTTCAGGGAGCAGATGGGGGCCCCACCGAGGGGACCCATGGGAGGCTGTGGAGGATGACGGTGGTAACGCGGTCGCCGCCACGAGCCCAACCCGTGATTCCGGGAGAGGAGGGGTCCCCGCGATCATCCGATTGCGCGCCGCAATCGCCGTGACGGAGATTGGACCACCAATCCCAAGGCGGAACCTGGACCTTCCCCACCACCCCGAAGGAGATAGGGGAGGGAATAGGATGGTAGGCGGCGATTAGGCATACCGAAATGCCGCCCGTAATAGGGGTGTAATAAAGACGCCGACCGGTAGTATAAGAGGGCCGGGCCGCCTCAATAAATCATCTTTCTTGGTGTTGATGCCGCTCTGCACTTGTGTCTTGCTAACGTGAGTCCCGATGAGGTGCACGGCGCCCGAGGGATTGACTGTGGTCCCGTGACGGACCTAACGTGTGTGGTGTGTGCAGGAAGGGTGATCGGGACCCGTGCTCGCCCGAGCCGCGCCCAAAACGGACTGAACGGTGAGCCGAGGGACTCGGAGGGCGGCAGAGCCCGGACGAGAGGCCCGTGGAACGAGGAGGTCCGGACTGTAACCCGCTTTTTTAAGACCGATAAGTGTAGTGAGTGGAGAGAGGAAAGGATGAGGTGTGAGAGACGAACGGAACAAACGGACGCCGAACGGGTCCTTAAACGCTTGGCCATACACCCGTCGGTGTTTGAGTAGTTAGACGTGAACTAAGGAGTGTGTGCGGACCGAGGACGAAAGTAAGACGATCAAACGCGCAAACGGAGTCATTCCTTTGGGAACCTTCCTACAACGACACGGATTGGCGCGCTACCGCAAAAGTCGCGCACATTTTGGCCGCTGCCGGGAATGAAATCGCTCAGGCAAGCGGATGCGTGGAGGACGGAGGTAGTTAAGGACGAATCGAGAGAGTCGGACGCCAGATCGCCGAGCGCCCGAGCGCAGTAACGTGAGAGACGACGAGCTCGAGGCGAGGACACCACCAATGTAAGCGTGGGTGGAGTTGTCGGATCGAGAGGAGGACGCAGACAAGTCGCGGTGGCGTTCCTCATCCTCACCGATCGCGACGATGGCAACGCCGACCAAGCAAGCGATTCTCTCTTTGGAGGTAAGAAGGAGAGGACAAACCTTCGTGGAGGATTTCGTGCGCGGCAAACTTCAACGGAGAAGGTTCGGATGCAGCTCATTCAAATTGCTCCAAGGGTCCTGCGGGCTCGCTGGTATGAGGAAATACCGACCGTAACGCACTCGCAACCTTCAAGATTGAAGGATGCCTTCTAGAAAGATTCCGCGAATCGATCAAGAAGGCTACGCCTTGTCCAAACTCGAGAACCCAAGCGGCAAGACGAGAAGTTGGGATCAGACATCGAACGTTCACGCTACCGGACCGGCACCCCACCCACACTACCATGCAAAGGGTACGTTGGTTCGCATGGCTTATCCAAGCCAATGGCTAAGCACGCCGCTAAGTAGAAAGATGTGAGCAAGGCGGTCCGGCGGCGGAGAACTATGAAGAATCGATGCACCAACGACGAGGACTCCTCCTGGAGGAAAGAAGAAAAAGAAGAAACGGGCCTGGATCAAGATGAAGAACCCTGACGAGGAGGATGATGAGACCGAGGCGGGAGGAAGAGGAAGAGGACTCAAGAAGAACTGAGGAGGTCATGGAAGAAGAAGAACCTCACAAAAAATAAAGAAGAAGCCCGTAGTCGGAGGGTGGAAAAGAAGGAGGTCATGATGCCCGACTGCAGAGAGGTCCCGACCCAGCCTCCTTTGAAGGAAGTAGCGACCGAGGGAAGATCTAGAACGGTAATGAAGAGGGTGGAGGAGTTGACGATCAACCGTGAAGGATAAAGAACGTGAAGGCGGCCACCACGGTCCGACTCATCTGGTGTGCGTGTCACCAACATGGGCATTCAAGGCCAATCGCCTCCGCACTGGAACTGTGGAGTATGACTACGGGAAGAGTCCGAGGAACAAAGGAGGATGCCAAGTGCAAGAAGCACAACCGACCATCCAGAATGTACGGCACCGGTCCGTCTGCATCGACCGATGCAAAGACGCATGGGAGCCCTCCAGAATTCTCGGCGGCGTGGTCTCATTGGAACTGTGGGAACCCCGGCACTACTCCAACGCCATACCCCACCGCAAGGCAACGGGACTTTGAACGCGGTGGAGATTGTAAGGTGCAGGGCACATGGCGCACTGTGTCCGAATCCTCGCCGAGGACGGTGCGCACGCCACCCCAGAGCCGCTGACCACCCACGCCCTCCCTAAGGCGCGCCTGAAATTGAAGACGCACAATGGAGTGGAGGAGGCACCGAGGAGCTAACGAGGTGGTACGGGGCAAGTTCGCTAAGGAGAAGAAGGCGGACCGAGGTACCGGAAGTGTCAACCCGAGTCGCCGAAAGGAGCGAAGGAAAGGAGACAGCAAGAGGAAGAAAATGGGATAGTCCCACGACACGAGGACAACACTGAAGGAAGCCGAACCCGCCAAAGAGGACGAGTTAATAAACCGCTGGAGCCGCCAACCAAAAGCCACCGGAGTCTGGAGAAGCGGACTCACCCACGGCAACACCGCAGCCCCACCGGATGTGGTCCGAGAAGTGACCGAGATGCTTCAAGAAGAACTCCGACAGACCTGAGTGGTCCGACCACCACAGAGGCCGCCGGAGGAGTCAAGGCGCGCGGACGCAGCAGAGAACCACCCGCCTTTCAAGGTGGCCGACTTGATGATGGACCAACAACACTTGGTGTCCCTTAGGCGCTTGTTAAAAGACAACCCGGTATCGGCGAAGTCCGAAGGCCATCGTGAAACGCAACCACGCCGGAACTCCTTGGCCCTAAGGGCAAGAACGTGGAGGTAAGGGTCGATCTCATACGGACCGGGCGCCAGTGTGGAAATTGCGGGTGTGTAATTAAAACGTGCCTCTAGACACGGGTCGAGTGAACCTCATCACCGAGGCCACCGCAAGACGGCCGGGTTCACCACCTTCGAGCCATCCACCAAAACCCTCGTGATGGCGACATGTCGCGCGAGCGCCAGCGGGGAGTTGTCCCGAGTCCAAGCCACCATAGCGGGAGCCCCTATACATTAGATTTCGTCATCGACCGGGACTGGGTACGAGGTCCTGCTCGGCCTTGGCCGGGCCTCGCCGACAAAACTACACTTGGACGGAAGGAAATACACTTCAAGCCGTGGACCGGGATCCAAGGTGAGGGAAGGACGCAGCGACACTGAGTAAGGACACATGGGGAAACCACAAGACTACGTAGGGTACACCTCCAAGACAAGTGGGGACGATGAGCGAGGATACGAATGAGGACTACCCTTTCCCAAAATCACGTGGTCCAAGAAGAAATGGACTATCGAGGGACACCTTTGGAGCAGAGGTGATCACCGCTTCCAAGTGGAAGTCGAGGACGGCAATAAAAGGTGAATCCGATGAGGAGGACTCAAGAAGTAACCGCTTCACTCGATTTAACTCTTCCGAGAATGGGGAATGCGTGAAGATGAACCTGGGTAGAGGATGATGGCTTTGGGCGAGAAGCGCGAGGGAAAGAGACTCAACCCGACGATGTGGAAGACGTGGAGGTTCGCCTGTGGAAATTCCTAAAATTCGCAAGGTATGCCATCGAGGAAACAAGACCTCACACGATTGTTGGGGAATTCATGAGGTGTTCGCTTTCAAGGTCACATGAAGGCATTCAAACAAAGGCGAACACCGGATAGATCTGAAGCCGAGCGGTGCTCGATTAGGGCAAGATAAATCAATCCCAAGCACTCGCCAAGGTCAAGGAAGTCCCGGATAAGTATCCGGAAGCGACATCATCTTCCCAATCAATAAAGGAGGGTGGCGCATTGTGGTCGTTCAAGAAGCAGCAGGATGATTCGTCCGAGACTGGAGAAAGCTTAACGCCGCCACAGAAAAGGACCATTTTCCCATGCCCTTTGTGGACGACATACTGGACAAGGTGGCAGGACGGAGTACCTACTCCTTCTTGGACGGCTACTCCGGCTACAACCAGCTGCACCTAAGGGAGTCGGACTAGGATAAGACAACGTTCACCACGGAGTGGGGAACGTTTGCCTACAAACGAAGCGCCTTCGGGATGACAGGAGCACCCGGATCATTTATGCGGATGGTGACCAACGCCTTCCGGAATTCCGAGGGACTTCATGGAGGTGTTCTGGACGACTTGCACGAGAGGAGGACAAACACGTGGACATTTAAGTGTTTGGAACGATGTAGGAGACTCAACTGCCTCGCATCCCGAGAAATGCTACTGCATGACAGGGAATCTTGTTGGGCACCGAGTGTCGGCAAGAGGGATAGAGGTGGACCAAGACAAGGTGAAAGTCATCCACCCCGCAGCCCACCAACGAACTTGAAGGAGTTACGGGATTCGGGCATGGTGGGTTACTATAGGCGCTTCATCCAAGATTTTGCAAAGAGGGCCTGCTAACAGAGCTACTCAGAAGGAGGAGGAATGGACCGACGCCGAAAGGGAGGCGGCATTTGAGACCTGCACCACTGTCGGCCCCAAGACCAAAAGGACCGGACCGGGAAGCGATTCCATGTGTATGTGGATGTGTCCGCCATCGAGTAGTGCTCACCAAAAGATGATAAACGGAGGGATCACCCAATCTACTACTGGAAGACGACGCGAACGAGGTACACTACTACGGAGCGAGAGGCATTGGGAATGGTATACTTAAGAAATTCGCATACCTTCCGCCCAATGAGTTTGTGTTCTATGTTGATCACTGCCAAGCATTTGGTGAACAAGGCACTTGTCCACGGATTGCGAGGTGGATTCTGCTACAGGAGTTCACATTTGAGGTGGAGACTAGGCAAGGAAGGCAACACCAAACGACTTCTTGTCCAGAAAGCGGAGCCCCAGGATCAAGAGGACGCCTTCGGATGAGGAATTGGTGGCGCGATAGAGGAGGAGGTAGAGGAGCACCGACAAACCCTAAGCCGGGACATGGACCCACCAGGAGGGGAGCGACGGGGCGCCCTACGCGGAGTTGGAACGGTACCTATGGGAGATGGAGCCAAACGAATCGAACCGTCCGGGCAGCCTTTGTGCACTACGCCTTGTATAACTTGCATCTTTAAGGTGGGGCGTGGAACGAAGGTACCCAACAAAGTGAAACGGAGGTGGTAATAAAGGGATGCACGAAGGACTAGGTGGTGGACATTATGACAGTCACCACCAAGAAAATCTTGAGGTCGGGTACGTGGCCCACCATGTATGGGGAAACACACCAATTCGTGAAGAAGTGTGATGCTTGTCAGCGGATCGGGAAGCCGACTGCCACAACCCAATGGCCGTTAGTGCCCATACTAGCACTAGCGCCTTTTGAGAAGTGGGGCATCGACTTCGTTGGACCTATACAGCCAACGACGAGGCACACACAAAAGCGGTACATCTTGGTGGCAACGGACTACCGCACTGTGGGTGAAGCGCTTAGAACGGACTGCAGGTGGCCAAATTCCTCACGAAAACATCATCACAAGGTATGGGTGTCCGCGTAGTGATAGGGGAACCCATTTCCTCAATGATGTGATAACGCAATGACGGACTATTTCGCATCACACATCGAAACGCCCCTACAACCAAGGCCAACGGATCGGAGAAAGACCAATGGACTTATCCGCCGATCCTCAATAAGCTTTAACTATGCGCACGATCGATACAAAGTCACCATCGCCATGGGCGCTCGTAACGCAGAGAAGGTAACCACGCAACGAACTCAGACATCGACGGGGCACTCACCCGTTATGCCGGTAGAGTTTGAGGTGCCAACACCCGTCATGATGGAAAGGCGCTTAACGGATGAAGAGAGCCAACGAGCTTTGCTAGGGTTTGTGCAAAGATACGGAGGACCGGGAAGAGGCGCAACAATAATGCAATCGCATGTAATCAACGAAACCGGCATGATCGCCTCAATCGTGGGAGTATGTGAAGGAGGGAGATCCGCCTCCTTTACGACCGACATATGCACTTCCTGTAAACTCCACCGATGGATGGGACCTTACCAAGTCGCGTATACCAATGGGTCCGCTCACGGCTTGGATGGTGAATTGCCCACCGGTGAACGGGTGGCGGGTGAAAAGTATTTTAGTGTTGGCGAGACGCCAACAGTGAGAAGGGGAGTATGTGGACTACCCTTGGGGGTTAGAAATTAGGTAGGGTTTTTTTTTTGTAGGAGTGGATAAAATGATAAAAAGGGGGAAATAAGCGGATAGCACTCGGACGGCACCGAGTATACTCCGGACCGGAGGAACGCACGACCTACTATGGCGCGCGGGTAACATAAGTCCGACCCACCTGTGACCAGGTGATAAGTACGCCAGGAAAGTAACTTAGAAGTTGAGCCGTGAGGACGGACCAGGCGACGCCACGTGACTCCCCGAGTGGAGGCATGCATGCAGACTGAACCTGCTGCAGGTCGAGGCAGTGGTATTCACGCCGCCGCGCGCGAGGCCGCAGGCAGCGCGCGTAAGGCGCGAGTAAGCGGAGGCGTAAGGTCGAGCTGCGTGCACTCGCGCGATGGAAGAGGCGCCCCCGCCCCGTTACTCGGCGTCAAGAAGGTCACGGCACGAGACAATTTCGCGATCTCTGCGCCCGCAACCCTCCGGGCGGTATCTCGGGACGCCAGACGCCTGCGCTCACCGCTGAGGTTGAGCAATAACGCGGGCGGAAGGCGCAACGAGCCTCTCCACAAGCTGCTACAGAACCAAGGGAGGAGAAGGCGATGGCACCCAAAAGCTGCGGAAGTTTGGGAGCCATGGAACCTTGTGGAGCGCAACATTGTGACCCGCGCTATCCGGACTTTGGGCCTGCCCGTGAAGCGGAGAATTGGTGCAGTGGCATTTGGATGTGATGGTCCGACCTCGATAGCGTCACTGTCCGGAGTTCGCCCGAAGATGCCGGGCGGTCAATAAGGAGGTGCGGTCCAAGAACCTCCGGAGGACCCAAGGGCGATGGACCTTGAGGTCCCGAGGGCGCCTACAACCGCCCAAAGGAGGAAGAGGGGAGTGCCGAGCCCTCAAGGCGGGGAAGATAGGCCGCGCCGCAGCGCCGTAAGGCTCGACGCAACGACCACCAACGGTTGGTCGATATCCGACCTGACCGGGCCGAGTAAGGGCGGCCCGATCATTGTCCATCGAACCTACTCACCAAGGTGGATCACCTTGGTGATAATCTGGTATTCTCGCCGCAGCTGGGAAGAGGGCGGACTGAAGGATTATCTTCGCCGGCTTAGCCAGAGGCTCGCAAGCTCAGGACCGAGAAGCCTCGCCATCTGGGCCCCCATACCCGATCCATGTATGGGGCATTTCGAGCTCCTCAAGGAAGGAGAGCTTGAGCGAGCGCCCGAAAGGACCGGAGGCCCCGCCGAAGTGGAGCGGCAAGGGGAGGAGGAGGCCGATCACGAAGCCAAACGGACCCGGAGGAGGACGATCGAGGATTCCGACTCCATACGCCCGAACGGACCCCTCACCACCTGTGAAGTATGGAAGAAATTCCTCCTCCTCCCCGTGCCCCAACCGAGCATGCACCCAGCAGAAGCGCCCCGGCCCCGCAGCCCCCTACCACCGCCATCAACCTAATGAGGAGCCCCCGCTGACTGTGAGGGAGCCAAGAGACGCAAGACCACTCACACAACGCTGCACCTCGTGACGGTGCCAAGATCTTACCCCTCGCCACGGAGTGGCAAGAAGTTTTGAGGAAGCAAAGAAGGAGGGCGTAAAGGGATCGGCTTTGAGCTTTTAACTTTGCGCCGCTTGTGTTTTCACCATCCGAACATAGTCTAGAAACTTCATAAGTCCGATGACGATGCGTAAAAATACAGCAAAGAATAATGGCTCCATTCATCGATAAACAATAGGAAATATATCAACCACCGAAAGAAGATGTTGACATAGGGCCGCATATATCCGAAAGTACTCATCAAGGTTGTTGCTTTTGGTAGGCTCAGATCATGATATGGCTTCGTGCCATTTTTCCACTTGGATGTTTTCGCAGAAAAGGTGATCTTCAAGTTTAAAAAGAAATGGGATCCTTGTATACCGCTTACTAACGACTTGACGATGTACGTTTATGCTAGGATGATGAGAGGCGATTATGCCAAAGGGAAGTCTTGTCTACATCACTCTTGGCATCAAGAACACCCATATGCATAATTGGTTGTAATGTCAAAATGGTAGAGATCATTGTAAGTGACTCCTTCTCCTAAAATGATTGAGTGGTTGTTAACTGATGTTACTATACAGCCACTAGGTGTGAAACACACTCGCAGATGGTGGTCTAGGACAAGTTTCCTGACTGATAAAAGATTCTTCTTCATGTTAGGTACATGTAAGACACCTAACAGTGTGATGTGGTTCCCTCCTTTCATAGGGAAAGAAACATCACCATATCCAGCAATCGCCAATCCACTGTCATCTCCAAGTAGCACAAACTGACTAGTTGGTGCTAGTTTATAGGTGACAAATTTGTCTCGATAGGTGAATGATGTAGCCCCGAGTCCAAGAACCACATATTAGTATCGCCTGAGTAAGGAGAGACATACCGCAAGGATGGTTGGCTTTGTGTGTTGTTGTGTAGGACTAACTGCCCTCTTGTCACTACATGGGTTTCAAAGACTGTGTGGTGCCTCTCGCGTGGCTCTCCAATTTCTTACGACATTCTGGACCAAGTGTCAGTATGCGACACTGGGTGTGCCCTTCTTTTCCGTCCAAGTGTAAAGGAGGTTGGTGCAGTGATAGGGTCGTCCCTTCCTCTACCTCGGCCCCTCTACCACGCCCACGTTGGGTGTAGAGTACTTGTGAATTATGTTGCCGACTGCCCAAGAGCAACTCAGGATTCCTCCTCCGCAAAGGCACCAACTACTTGTGAGAAAGTAATGTTTGCACCGCTTTTGCAAAGTTGGTTTGTGTGGTGACAAATGCCTAGAACTATGTGGCGTAGATGTGAGAAGGAGAGTGATAGCCTTCTGCCTCGCTCAAAACATCACCACAGTGAAGCAAGCTTGGCACGAAACCGCGAAACTTGAGTAAGTGATTCTCCACATCGACTATCCTTCCTCCGAAGGCCATAGAGTTGTTTAGTAGCATTGATACATCCGCCTTTTGCCGCGAACATGTCCTTAAACAATTTATACTGCAGATGGTCTCGCCTTGAGTGTGTTGAACCATATTCGCCAAGAGCGTATAGGATTATGATATGCGTTTCTTGTCCAGCTTTACCTAAGCTTGAATGTCTCGGATCACCTCTAGGGTTTGCTAATGCGGATTTGTGATTTTTCTGCCAACATCCATGAGATCTTGCTCTTCAAGATTGCTCCATTCAAGCTCCCATATTGGGTAATCCGCTAAATCTGTCCTTGTCTTTCATGTCGATTTGAAAGTGTTGTTTGTATTGTTGTTTTATAATTGTGCATTAGGAGGATTGGGTGGATTAGTTGCCATGAGTGGAGGTTTGAGGGAGGTAGGACTATGCCGAGGTAATCTAGGATACCTATTTGGAGGTGACCACATGCCTATTATTGTACAAAGTTATAAAACCTTCCATTTTACCCTAGAGTATAGAGGATCGAGAGTCCCGACCAAACATTCTTGTAAAGACCCTAAGATCTGCTCGTTGGTTCGTGTACTTATCACCAAAGATGGGTCACAATGAGAGATGTCGACGAGGTATAGCTGCCTAAGAAAATCGAATACTAGGTGGTAATTTTAAGTCGATCCGACCGAGAGACTGTGATAATTTTTGTTCAAAACACCTATCCTGCTTTTTGTAGTTTGATCCGTCCTTTCTATAGTTTTGATGTGCTAGATGTGCTTGGTCTTTAAGGATTCCTACTGTGAATTTTAGATGTCTAATGGCTATGTGGTCTTGCTGAGATGTGTTGTGTTGTGTAGGTAATGCACGGCGAGGCAAAGGCCGCTCTTCTACACGCTGAACAGAGCAGCAATTACAGCGACTACAGGAATGATACAGGGTTTGAGAAGGTGACTCTTCATCTCCCCAAAACCTGTCTCGATTCCGCCTCGTTCAGGCCATGCCGTGATCGCCACCGTCGCGCTTTGATTGCGCCTCCCATTTGCTCACCCAAGATTGTTTGAGCAAATCAAGTAAATTCTTCTTCCTCCAGGGAATGCTCAAGGTCTTCCAAAATGGATGATGTTGCAAAGAGCTCGTCAAGAATTCGTGAAAAAGAAACGCCTAATTGCGGCTCCAAAAGATCTAATCTTGGGATTGCCATGATGCCGATCGCTAGGGTTAGGATTGCCTTCAACAGATGGTGTTGATTTCTTCCATGTTAATGGGGCGGATCCCATGCCATAGGGGATCCGACATGTTCATAGCTCGATACCATAAAGTGGATTAAGATATCACCATGCCGATACTTGAGAGTGGCAACAAAACTAGAGCGCGAACTAGTGTGATGAGCTAAAAAGATAATCGTACTTAGGGTTCAATGAAACAATAAAGAAAAGTGAGGTAATCGCTTTTTAACCTAATAACTTAATAACCTATTGAAACGTTATTCACGTTAGTTAACCCGTGATCATTCATAACCACGCAGTTAGTGTCCGCTTAACGTAACGCGATTCCACACCTCATGGCCTGTGGGCCCCTATAGTCAGGCGCCTTGGTCTGGTGGCTTGATGATCAACAATTCTCCTTTTTCCCTCCGCCACGAGACTCTTACGTCGCTAAAGAGGCTGCCAGAGGCCGGGCGCCTTAAAAGACAGAGCGAGGTAGGTGGTGCCGAGCGAGTGATCATGAAATCCGCCTGAAGCCGCCGCCGAGAATGGCCTTCGGGCCGCCACGGGAGAACCAAGCCCTTCGCCGCCTGAATCGCTGTGAGTCTGCAGGATTGACATCAGAAGCGCAGAAGGCCGCTGGCCGCTTACGCATTTCCTTATCGCATGTGCCTTGAGCGTGGTTACTTGCCCCACAAGCATCGCAACCTTGTACGATCCTCGTCCGCCGCATGCCTCGGCCCCCTCGACTGGCCCAAGTGGCGCCTGCCAAAAATACGCCTCCCATTCCAAGTTACCCTTCTCGGCGCGATTATCGCGACTTACTCCCACCGGAGTACCGGACTACCATGGTCACTCCTTAGCGCGGTCCGAAAGCCATCAAACCGGCCACTCGGAGTGCGGTCCGAGTCCCATGTCTACCTCGAAGTGCGGTCAGTCCCACTGCTACTCGGGAGTGCGATCTCGAGTACCCTTCTTACCCATCCCGGCCTTATTTCCTCTTCCGCCTTTTATTTCCTCACTCCAAAACAAAAAAACTAGCTATTACCCTCTGGAGGCCTACCCCACACCTGCCAGGAAGTATGGAAGAAATTCGCTTCCTCCTTTAGTCCTCCAACAACACCTTTGGCCGGAGGCAACCACAATGGTGAGGGCCAAGGGTCGCTGCATTTTATCAAGACCCAATTGCCTAGCCCACGAGCCCCAGGACCAGGAGGAGGCTGTAAGAGGGCCCCCCACCACTCTTGCTCCAAGGACCGCTCAAGGATTGTGTGGGCACATGATGGTGGAAAGAGGAGGAGAGGAGGAGGCAAGAGTAGCTCTCTCACATTGAGATGAGGCTTGGAGGGGATTTATACCCTCCAATAGGGCTCCCTAGGAAGCTCCACAAGAAGCCCCTAGGAAGGAGCACAAGAAGCTTCCTAGTGATTAGCTTAAGCTAAACTAATGATACTTAACTGACACCTAACTTAGACTAAGTGTATTAGTCTAAGTACATTGGGCTTTAATACCCTTACAACCTCCCACTTAAAGGCCAATTTACCTTCAGAGGAGAATGGACTATCTCATGCCCATGTCCGAGCTTGTGCAAATTGTCGTAGAGAGTCCCTTGGTAAGAATATCTCAGGTTCTGGTGTGAACCTTGACAAGTTGTACCCTCTTGTCATCAACACCTCTCGAATGAAGTGATACTTCACATCCACATGTTTAGTCTTCGCATGAAACATCGGATTCTTTGCCAATAGCACCTATCACAATGCAACACCGGCACAACCTTGATCCCCAAGTCTCCACTAAACGAGCAAGCCATATGGCTTCCTTGCAAGCCTCGCTTGTGCAACATACTCGGCCTGGTAGATAGCGTAATGCACGATCGCAAACGAGATCGCCATGAGATCGCCTCCAAAGGCACGTGAAGACATAACTGATGTGGACCTCCTTTTGTCCATATCCTCGAGATAATCCACATGCATCTTCACTACCCAACCACACATGCATCTTCACTACCAATAAACCTCGCTAACCACTCCTAACGCAAAGGCAATGTCGACGGTAGCAATCATTGCATACATCAAACTCCCTACATTGATGAGTATGGGACCTTCTCCATTTCAGCTTTGTCCTCCTCGAGCTTGGGCAATCCGCGCTTGAAAGTTTCACATATGGAGGCAATGGAGTACCCAATGGCTTCCTTCTCCATGTTGAAACGTTGAAGCACTAATGTATTCCGTCTCGAGACAAATAAAGGACGCTTATGTCTTCGACGACGCATGCCAAGTATATGGCTCGCCTCCCAAGTCTCGCTATTTCAAAGTGAGCATTCAACTTTGACTTCAACAAATCTCATCAAGATCGCTCCCAAAGAATTAGCATATCATCCACATAGAGGATCAAAATGAGCAAGCTTTGATCCTTAGCTTGCTTCAGATAGAGGCAATGATCCTCATCGCCACGCTTTGTAGCCTTGAGAAAGCATAAATGAGTGGAACTTGTGATACCACTGGGTGCTGTTTCAAACCATAAAGGCTCTTCCTCAACCTCGCACACCGATTCTCTTGCCCTTCTCAACAAAACCTTCTCGTTGCCGCATGTATCTTGAAGGTCACCATGCAAGAATGCCGCCTTGACATCCATCCGCATAAGTTCCATATCATCCGCAACCAAAGCAAGAACACATCGCAAAGTTGTCATTTTGACTCGGTGAGAAAATCTCATCAAAGTCAATGCCTCGTTGTTGCTTGAAACCCTTAGCAACCAATCGTGCCTTGTACTTTGGTTTGCTATGACCTTCATCTTGTACACCCATTTGCACTGAGTGCCTTCTTATCCTAGGCAACCAAACCAACTCCCAAGTTTGGTTCTTATGCAAATAATTCATCGATCGCATGGCCTTCTCCCACTTCTGTTACTGCTGACATGGCCTCTTTGTAAGAAGAGGGTTCCCCACAATCACAAGATACATAATCCAGATGGATCATCCCGCTGAGGTCGTAATCCGCCTCGACCTAAAGCACGTGCACCTCTATAGGAGCTTGTTCGACTTTTCATCTATCGGTGGAGGAATGTGCTCCGCACATTACCACTATCAACCCGCCATGATGATCATGTCCATCTTCTTGAAGATCACCCTTCGCACCTCCACAGCTTGGAGTAGGCTTCGTGCATCTTGTTCTCATTGAAGAACACGTTAGTACGAACAACCTTTCTAGCCTCGATCCCACAAACGGTATCCCATCTCACTGAATCACCATAGCCAAGAAAAATACATTTCTTGGACTTAGGTGCCAACTTGTCCCGAAACTCTTTTGGAACATGGCAAGATGCCTCACGCCCAAACACTCGCAGATGCTTGTAGGATGGTTTCTTTCCGCACCATAGCTCGAACTCGCTCATCAAATTTTATTAGGAGATCGTTAATAAGATGAACTGCAGAGACACGCCGCCCAAAACCCATTAGGCAATCCGAGTTTGACAACAAACTACGCATCCTCTCCGAATGGTTCTGCTCATCCGCCACCACACCATTTTGTGGAGGAGTATACGAAATTCTTTTGATTCCCTTGGAATCAGAATGACCGAAAGCTGAAACATACTTCCACCATTATCCGCCCTTAGACACTTCAATCGGCTGATCGATTCTCTACAAGGGTGACAAATTTCAAACACCGTAACTTCATCCTTTTTCCTCAAAGGATAAACCCACACCTTGCGTGAGAAATCATCTATGAAAGTGACAAAATAGAGGCACCGCCTAATGATGTAAGAGGCATAGGTCCACATACATCACGTGAACCAACTCAAGAGGTTTACTTCTACTTTTCTTGTTCGATGTGATGATTTTGTCTGCTTCCCATATAAACAAAGGCTCACACATCGAGAGATCGAGAAGTTAAGAACAGGATATAACCGTAACGAGATAAAACCTTCATTCCCTTCTCGAGACATATGTCCTAACCGCAATGCCACAAGGAAACATTTTGGCTCGCACGATCACATGATCGATGTGTTTACTCAAGTGAGTACAAAGTGCCACACTTCGATCCACGAGCTAACACAAGAGAACCTTTGGAGATCTTCCAAGAGTGATCCCCAAACCAAGTGGTAACCAAAGATCATCCAAGCCCCGCGCTAATCATGCTCTTGTCAACTTAACATGCCTAACGCCCTTCAAAGATGAATGAAGATCCGTTGTCAAACTTGAGTTGCACATCACCACGCCGCGATCCGGCATAGTTATTTCCAAGCCTAACGCATCCTTTCCTTGTAGCATCATACGCTAAACCACTCTATGAGGAGTAACATGGAAAGATGCACCGAGTCAATTATCCAATTGCGTAATAAATGACTATCCACGCAGATTCAAGTAAGAAGAGATAAGGACATCTCCGCCTCAACCGTAGTTTAACTCTTCCAACCGATGCATAAGTCGCCTTCTTGTCGCCCCGCTTCTCTTTTCCTTGGTCCTTTTGAACTTCTCGCACTCTCTTTGAAGTGACCCTTTGTGACAATAGTGACACTCCACATTCTTGTTACGACTACGAGATTTGCTACGAGAGAAGCTTCGTCCGTTGCTTCCCTTCGCAGCGGGACCTCCCTCTCACTATGAGGGCACCGGGAACCTTTGGAAGGTTCCATATTTTTCCTGCTCACCTCCTCGCCATGTGCTACCTTCTACATTTACAATGGTAAGACCACTAGGGAATTACTCGAGTGCATTTAAAGGTGTCCCAACTCTCCGTAATGTGACCATAAAACATAGCTCACTAACTGGGAATGTGATACCTTGAGATGAGAGTCGCTGAAAATGGTATTGAAATCATTCGATGATCGGACATCCTCGTCCCTTCCTTCATCTTCAAGTCCACCAGCTTTCAACCAATACACCGAAGCCGCACTTTGCTTCTCATACAGTCACATGCCTACCACATCGTAACTCGTGGTCTTATCTTTCACATTGAAGTACACTGCTTTTGACAATGTTAGCATGATAGTAGATCTAGCAAGCTCATCCAGTCCCGCCACTCATCCTGTCATACTATCGGTTTGACGCCTAACAACTTTATGGGCTTGATCCGCTCGCTACTAGAACATTATACACTTGTTCTTTCCAACGGAAGTTAGTACCATCTAACTTCTCGATATTGAACATGACCTCGATGATGAAGACATCATGACTCAAAATCGATACAGATAAAACACTCGACTCGCCTTGTCGAAAAGTCAAAGAAGAAAACTCACCACCGTGGCCCGTGTATTTTGCTCGCTCATTCCACGAGTATTTTGCCGAATATTTCACGATTTCGCCACCGCCCGCGCTCGGCACTCATCGCCGTGCCGCCACCCGCTCACGCCGCGCAAGGCCAAGACGGCCACCGCTGGCGCATCACGACGGGTTACGCTGGCGCGCCCAAGACGGCGCCGCGCTGCCATGCTGCCGCGGCCACTGCCGCGGCGGTCGGCGCAGTGCACCGCTGGCGCCGCGCTGCGCGGCCGCGCTGCTACCAAGGGCCGCTGGCCAGCGGCCACCGGCGGCTCGCCGGGCGGCTGCACCGCGCTCGCGGGCCACTGGCCAAGGCGACCCGCGGCTCAAGGCCAAGCGGGCCGCGCTCAGCAGCGCCGGGCTCGCGGCGGCCGGGCCGCGGCCACCGCTGGCGCTGGCGTTTGGCGCTGGCGGCTCGCTTCGCGGCGGGCGCCGGCTGCTGCTCTGCCGCTGCTGGGCGACGGGTGCGGCTGGCGCCGGCGCTGCTCGCGCCGCGGCCGCTGGCGCCAAGGCTGCGGCAAGCGGGCGCCGCGCTTCTCTGCTGGGCTTGCGGCCGCTGCGCGCGGGCGAGTAAGGCTGCGGCCGGCGCGGGCGCCTCGCCGGGAAGGTTGCTCGGGCGGCCACCGCTGTTGGCCGGCTGCGCCCGCTCCTCGCTACTCGCGCCAAGGCTCGGCGCCCGCGCGCCCACGGCGCCGCTGTGGCGCTGCCGGGCGGGGCCGCTGGCTCAAGGCGCCGCTGGCCAAGGCCGCCCCCGCTGGGGCCGCGGCACGGCCCGACGCTCCACAGGCCCGCGCCCGCGCTGGGGTCGCGTCACGCTTGCTGGGCCGCGGCCCGTGAGGCTCGCCGCGGCGGCGGCATCTGCCGCACCGATCACTGCAACTCCACGAGCTCACCTCAGCTAGAAAATTCTAGCATCACAACACAACCAAAACCAAGGCTCCGATACTGCTTGAAGGATCGTATTTAAAGACAAGAGGAGAGGAGGAGGCAAGTGTAACCTCTCACATTGAGATGAGGCTTGAGGGTATTTATACCTCCAATAGGTGTGGTAGGGAAAACCCCGGGTCTTCCGAGATTCTCCCACTCAGGGCCACACTTATCCCACTGCCGCCAGCGCTGGGTTTCGGCCCCATGAGACTTGTGTGAAAGTTCGAGGTCTTGTGGATGACCGGTCGCCACTGCTGACACACTTTCATTCCTCTAAACAAGCAAGGCGCCTCTACTCCCTATTACGTTGCTTGCCCCACCGCACCGCTCGAAAAATCACCAATCCTCGACCCACACGACACAACACAATTGTGTGTCCGCCTTAGCAATGAGGGAGCCTATCATCACGGCGGGACCCCGATCCACACCGATAACCGTCCCTACTTAAGACCACTCTTTCCACTCGGGGGAGCGCTTTTACTTGTGATTTGGGATCTGCCCCTTAGGCTCGCTCCCTGTGGCCTTCTAACGCCTACAATCTATTCCTCTACTCATCTCCTCATCCTCCTATTCTAACCTCGGCTTATCGGGCTCGACCGCCCTTATGGCACAGGGGTGGCCCACCAACAAGTTCTTCCTTGGGCTTGCTATGAGTTTGACACCAATGAGAACCTCTGGAGTCTTTCCTCAGAGTCTACCCTCGTCGAAAGTTCCCCAGCATTGCCACACACCCAAAGCAAAGCAATTTCAAAGAACCATTCACAAGGGGAGCAACTCGTTAGGCGCCAGTGAGCAAGCCCTCCACCAGCACTCCGACCACCGCGACTTCCTCTCTACCAGACTGCGTTGGCTCATGCGTAAATTCCTTTACAAGGGCAAAGGACTCATGAGTATGGAAGCAAGACGTGATACTTTACTTTGTGAAATCCTCCTCCTCTTATAGGAGGCTTCCACATACAATTCCCTTAGGTGACTACCGCAGTCACCTTTCCAATATTCTTTTTATTTCCTACGCCAGATTTAATGCCCGGCACCTAAGTCCATTGTCCGATCCTTGGTAAATTCTATTCTAGTAACTTCACCTAAGATCATCTTAAAGGATGTCACCACACCACTTATCCTTTCTATTCTCCCACTCAAAGATTTATGGTCTTGACCATACCTAGTCCTCACCGGAATAGTGGCGGTCCTTGGTGGATTGGCTTCCTTGCCCTCTTTGCTCTCGCCCTTCCCAAATTCTGGTTGCCTTCCAAGGGCAAGTACAATTTTGCCCTTCCTCCGCGGGTGCCCGATTCCTCCATCATCCCAAGCAACCGCACTCGCGCCACTTGCCCTTCTTTCCAGCCTCACCGCCGCCTCCTTTTCCAAGGGCACCCTACGCGGTAGTCGGCGATCATCAGCCGACATCATCATGGTAGTCCGATCTTCATCTTCTTCTTCTCCCCATCTACGCTTGCCTCTTGGGTTGGAATCTTCCGTGCTCCTTTCCTCTGTTGATTTGTCCATACCTATCATGGAGCATTCAGATTTTCCTCCCCAATTGTCACGATTTCACTAATCCCTCCCTTTTGATCGCCTCCTTGGCTCGGCCCTTCCTCGCCTGGGTGAGGGAACTTCACCCTCCTTCTTCCTTAACGGACGGATCCCGCCTCTCCTGGTGGACCTCCCACCTCCTCTTCTATTCTGAGGGTGCCCCCCCGGCCCTTCCTCGCAGCCTGCTGACTCCCAGCCTCACAACAAGTTGTTGCCCACCCCTAGTCCCGCATCACGCGTAGAGTTGTTCACCACGGGCAGACCACTGTGGTAGGTCACCTACCATGGTAGGGTGACTGAGGGCGAGGGCTGTCCCCTCCTGCTCCTCACGCCATCCTCGCCTCGGCCTTCTTTCTCCACCTTCCGACTCCCTAGACTGAGTCCATGTCACTGTAGCCCCGCCGGGTCTGAGGGCTTCCACCGCACTTGCCGCAGCCTCCTTCCCTGTCATCATCATGAGGACCTATTGTCCTCCCTTCACCAACTGTGAGAATCTCAATGTTGGCCTTCAAAATCCCATTATGGAGGTGAGCCCCCAAGTTATGATACCGTGATTTGAGATCATCAACTCCGCGGGCCACTCTCCATCCTCACACCTACCCCTTTAGGCGCCCTCATGCGTGGACCTTCTCCCACCTCGACATGGAGGGTCACATTCTCCTCCCTTGCTTCTTTCAACCGGGTTGGCCATCCTGCCTCAAGGTATCACCGCCCAAAATCTCCTTTTTCCTCACTACCAAAAGATCCCGGCACCACCTTCTTGTAGTTAGAATTGCATGCGGAAGCGTCTTAAGCAAAGATGCTATATTAACAATGAATCAAGTGTGTTCATAGGTGGGCTTTTATAGGTGGTCTCAAGGGTGTGTCCTTCGCTAGCCTAGCTAACTACCTATACTAACCGCCAGGTCTAGTGACTAACCATATTGGTACGTAACCAACGTGGTCTCGCTATTATTTCTAACTCTCCCTCGACACGCTGCAGAGCTCAACTAAGAAAAGGAGGTCACTACTAAAAGAAACCGCCATGGCTACCATCTTCGGCTCGGTGTCACATCTTCTAGTCGCACTCCGACGCCGAGTCTGTCGTCGACAAAGAACTCACGCAGAGAGCACCATCATGACCGAAAGGTACAAGTCTTCAACTTAAGTTATCTTCAGATGATGGAACAAACATGGAAAGCCTCACCAAATGAGTGATTTGTCTAGTCACATAGCTACTACAATCTACAAGTCCGAGCCCTTCTCTGTGGAAACAGTGTTTAAACTTCAGACTGTAACATCGGCCAGATTATCATCTCTGTTGACACATCAGATCTTCACTAAGCCCTCTCGAAAGATCTCTAACATAATGATGTTGAATCTCAATGTGCTTAGTGCGGGCGTGAAACATGTGGTTAGAAACCGTATGTATGGTCGATATATTATCACATTGCGTAGGTCCCGCTTGTTGCATACCCAAGTCTGTGACAACTTCCTTTCCCACTGCCTCCTTAGTGGCTTCGTGAGAGCTTTGTACTCAATGTGGAAGATAAAGATATTGAGGCTTGTTTCCTACAAGACCAATTTACAGTGGAGCCATGAGGAAGCAATAAGCCGATAGACTCTTCGGTGTCCGTGACGAAGCCCAACTGCATCGACATAGCAAGTCAATTGTAGACTCCTTTGCCACTAGGCTTGTAGCAGAGACCATAGTTAGAAGTACCCTTGAGGTACCGTGATAATTCTTTTAAGTGCTACCCGTGATCCCTTCCTCGGGTTCTCGTGAGAATTGGGCAACGCATTAACAGATTAGATATGTCCGGTCTTGTCCATAAGAAACATGAGAGTGCCAACCGCCATACGATAAGGTACACTCTCCATTTTTCTCGCCGACTGTGGACAAGAAGATGAGGAGAGCTTAACACCAACAAAGACTGGAGTGGTAGCCGCGTGCATTCTCCAAGTTGAACCTCTTGAGCATCCCGCCACATATCGACCTTGATGAAGGTAGATTGCTCCAAAGTGGACCTTTGTGTACGTGCATTCCAAGAATGTATTTAACTTGACCCGATCTTTCATTTCAAACTCCTTGCCGAGATCGCCTTGATCCGTTAACCAACTCCACATTGTTACCGGGATAACTAAGTCATCCACGATAACGCTATCAAAACAAGTGAGCTGTCCTTTGTAGCACATACAGTTAGTATCGCTTCGCTTTGCACGAAGCCAATCTTCTTAAGATAAGAGTCAATTCTCTTGTACACGAGGACTTTGTTTGAGCCCATAAATAGAACGAAGGAGTTTACACACCTTGTGAATCTCTTATCCTCATAATCCTCGTTGATCCATGTAGATCTCTTCTTCCAAGTGACCATAGAGGAAAGTCGCATAAACGTCCAAATGATAGATGTCCAAGCAAGACATAAAGCAAGGAGCATCCTTACGTGTGAGTAGACTTGATCGCCTTGATAGTCGATTGGGCTTGGCGTTTTGGGTTCCATGGGCAAACCGACGAGCCTCTGCGAATTTGGACACGTTGGGTGAGAAAATCGACAAGCGAGGGACACAAGCAGCAGAAGGCAAGGAAGCAGAAAGCAACGTGCGAGGGTGAAAACCTTTGTTGAACAAGAATGGAGTAACTCGGGTTGACGCGTTAGGGGCATTGTTGTAGGCAAACTCAACGAGGTGGAGAAAGTCCAGCCACCGAGTTTGGTGCACACCTGCATAAGCACGGAGTATATCCTCTAAAACTTGATTAGCTCGCTCCATAGCACCATCCGTCTAAGGATAAAAGGCAGTAGAGATACAGGGCTTGGTGCCAAGAGATGAACCGCTTGCCGGGCGGACGTAAACTGAATCATGATCGCTCACAAGAGAGCGAGGGAGGCCATGGGCACGATAAACCACTTTCGAATAAGTCAGCAGTTTGTTCAGTAGAGCATGTCTCAGTAGTGGAGGCAAGGAGCACTTGATGAGTAAGCTTATTCGTGAAGACCAGCAACGCATCAAAGCCAGTAAGTTAGAATTGCATGCGGAAGCGTCTTAAGCAAAGATGCTATATTAACAATGAATTAAGTGTGTTCATAGGTGGGCTTTTATAGGTGGTCTCGTAAGGGGTGTGTCCTTTCGCTAGCCTAGCTAACTACCTATACTAACCGCAGGTCTATGACTAACCATATTGGTACGTAACCAACGTGGTCCGCTATTATTTCTAACCTCCCTCCTCGCACGCTGCTGAGAGCTCCGAACTAAGAAAAGGAGGTCACTACTAAAAGAACCGCCATCAAGGCTACCATCTTCGGCTCGGGTCACATCTTCTAGTCGCACTGCCGACGCCGAGTCTGCCGTCGACAAAGAACTCACGCAGAGAGCACCACCATGACCGAGCAAGTCTTCAACTTAAGTTATCTTCAGATGATGGAACAAACATGGAAAGCCTCACCAAATGAGTGATTTGTCTAGCGCCACATAGCTACTACAATCTACAAGTCCGAGCCCTTCTCGTGGAAACAATGTTTAAACTTGGGCGAGACTTCCGTAACATCTCAGATTATCATCTCTTGATACACATCGATCTTCACTAAGCCCTCTCGAGCATCTCTAACATAATGATGTTGAATCTCAATGTGCTTAGTGCGGCGTGAAACTGTGGTTAGAAACTGTATGATGATACATATTATCACGAATAAGCGAGGTCCCGCTTGTTGCATACCCAAGTCGTGACATAACTTCCTTTCCCACTGCCTCCTTAGTGGCTTCGTGAGAGCTTTGTAATTCGTGGAAGATAAAGATATTGAGGCTTGTTTCCTACAAGACCAATTTACAACAAAGGAGCCATGAGGAAGCAATAAGCCGATAGACTCTTTCGTGTCTGATCGAAGCCCAACTGCATCGACATAGCAAGTCAATTGTAGACTCCTTTGCCACTAGGCTTGTAGAGACCATAGTTAGAAGTACCCTTGAGGTACCGTGATAATTCTTTAAGTGCTACCCATGATCCCTTCCTCGGTTCTCGTGAGAATTGGGCAACCGTGCATTAAGATTAGATATGTCCGGTCTTGTCCAGCTAAGAAACATGAGAGTGCCAACCGCCATACGATAAGGTACACTCTCCATTTCCTTTTCTCTTCGCGTGGACAAGAAGATGAGGAGAGCTTAACACCAACAAGACCGGAGTGGTAGCCGCATTCTCCAAGTTGAACCTCTTGAGCATCCCGGCTACATATCGACCTTGATGAAGGTAGATTGCTCCAAAGTGGACTCTTTGTGTAATGCATTCCAAGAATGTATTTAACTTGACCCGATCTTTCATTTCAAACTCCTTGCCGAGATCGCCTTGATCCGTTAACCAACTCCACATTGTTACCGGGATAACTAAGTCATCCACGATAACGCTATCAAAACAAGTGAGCTGTCCTTTGTAGCACATACAGTTAGTATCCGCTTCGCTTTGCACGAAGCCAATCTTCTTAAGATAAGAGTCAATTCTCTTGTACCACAATGAGGACTTTGTTTGAGCCCATAAATAGAACGAAGGAGTTTACACACCTTGTGCGGAATCTCTTATCCTCATAATCCTCGTTGATCCATGTAGATCTCTTCTTCCAAGTGACCATAGAGGAAAGTCGCATAAACGTCCAAATGATAGATGTCCAAGTTAAGTTCAAGACATAAAGCAAGGAGCATCCTTATCGTGCTTTGACGATGTGTGAGTAGACTTGATCGCCTTGATAGTCGACTCCCTCTTCTCGACTATAGCCCTTGGCCACTAGCCTCGCTTTATAACGTATGCGGGCTCAACCTCTTGAAACTTGGTTTTGAGTACCCACTTGCACTTGACAAGAGTCCTTCCGGGGTAGATCCACTAACGCCCAAGTGTTATTCTTGACTAAAGAGTTATACTCATCGTCAACAGCCGCCACTTGTTAGACTCAGTCTAGCATATGCTTCTTGAAGTGTGAGAGGATCTCCTCCTCAAACAATGTAACTCATAGCAAGAGAATAGGCGGCCGGATCAAGATCAAGATAACCAGCTTGATTGAACTCCAAGTCAAATGGCTTCTCATTCCGAGGTGTCTTGGTAGTCTCGACGCGTAGGGTACCCACGCTGTGAACAACGACTGTGTCTCGGGGTGATGGAGGCGGTAAAGGAATGTCTGAGCCTCTCCAAAGCATGTATGTCCCCAAATCCAGAGGCAATCGTCCTTGTGCATCATCCATGGGCCGATCATATTCTCTCGAAAGGTGAACCGGAAGAACCGGAATCGCTTGAGGTAAAGGAGCCATGAGGAAGCAATAAGCCGATAGACTCTTTCGTGTCTCATCGGAAGCCCAACTGCATCGACATAGCAAGTCAATTGTAGACTCCTTTGCCACTAGGCTTGTAGCAGACCATAGTTAGAAGTACCCTTGAGGTACCGCATAATTCTTTAAGTGCTACCTGATCCCTTCCGGTTCTCGAGAATTGGGCAACCGCATTAAAGATTAGATATGTCCGGTCTTGTCCATTGTTAAGAAACATGAGAGTGCCAACCGCCATACGATAAGGTACACTCTCCATTTCCTTTTTCTCACGATCGTGGACAAGAAGATGAGGAGAGCTTAACACCAACAAAGACTGGAGTGGTAGCTGCATTCTCCAAGTTGAACCTCTTGAGCATCCCTACATATCGACCTTGATGAAGGTAGATTGCTCCAAAGTGGACTGCTCTTTGTGTACGTGCATTCCAAGAATGTATTTAACTTGACCCGGATCTTTCATTTCAAACTCCTTCGAGATCACCTTGATCCGTTAACCAACTCCACATTGTTACCGGGATAACTAAGTCATCCACGATAACGCTATCAAAACAAGTGAGCTGTCCTTTGTAGCACATACAGTTAGTATCTCGCTTCGCTTTGCACGAAGCCAATCTTCTTAAGATAAGAGTCAATTCTCTACCGAGGACTTTGTTTGAGCCCATAAATAGAACGAAGGAGTTTACACACCTTGTGAATCTCTTATCCTCATAATCCTCGTTGATCCATGTAGATCTCTTCTTCCAAGTGACCATAGAGGAAAGTCGTATAAACGTCCAAATTGATAGATGTCCAAGTTAAGTTCAAGACATAAAGCAAGGAGCATCCTTATCGTGCTTTGACGATGTGTGAGTAGACTTGATCGCCTTGATAGTCGACTCCCTCTTCTCGACTATAGCCCTTGGCCACTAGCCTCGCTTTATAACGTATGCGGGCTCAACCTCTTGAAACTTGGTTTTGAGTACCCACTTGCACTTGACAAGAGTCCTTCCGGGGTAGATCCACTAACGCCCAAGTGTTATTCTTGACTAAAGAGTTATACTCATCGTCAACAGCCGCCACTTGTTAGACTCAGTCTAGCATATGCTTCTTGAAGTGTGAGAGGATCTCCTCCTCAAACAACAGTAACTCATAGCAAGAGAATAGGCGGATCAAGATCAAGATAACCAGCTTGATTGAACTCCAAGTCAAATGGCTTCTCATTCCGAGGTGTCTTGGTAGTCTCGACGCGTAGGGTACCCACGCTGTGAACAACGACTTGTGTCTCGGGGTGATGGAGGCGGTAAGGAATGTCCGGAGCCGCTCCAAAGATGTATGTCCCCAAATCCAGAGGCAATCGTCCTTGTGCATCATCCATGGGCCGATCATATTCTCTCGAAAGGTGAACCCAAGAACCGGAATCGCTTGAGGTAAAGGAGCCATGGCAGACACAGCAGGAAAAGACGAAGGGCTTAAATCAAAGTGAATGTAAATGTCGCCAGAGAGCGGGACTATTGGGGATAGAAGCGCATCATCATCCTCATCCAAAAGCGGACCAGGAGGAGAGAATGCTAGCCTGCCGAAAGTGACAAAGCATAAACAGAGTCCGAGTAGCCACGCCAATCAACTTGTACGCCTTGCGATCCTCACCATAACCACAAACACCACCGTGTTCGGAAGAAAGCTTATCACGGAGCGAGGGACATAGGCATGCGTGAGAGCCAAAGACGCGCAAATGGGTGATCAACGGCTTGTACCCATGCCAAGACCAAAGGAGTACGGCCAACAACGGACTTGGTCAAGAACTGCTTTGATGTATGTCGCCAGAGAGCCCAAAAAGACTTAGGACTGGCTAACATAGCTCGCGCCATGGCCATGAGATCGCCATTGGCCTTCTCAAGAACGCCATTCGCGTAAGTGTAGGGAACAGAATTGTCTCAAGATCCCACGCCTCATGAGTCTTTGAATCGATGGTTGCTGAGTTCTCCCGCATTGTCGGATCCGATGCACCGTAGCTTGCATCCGGCAACTCGCCATAGAAACAAAAGGTGAGAACACAAAGAAAGGAGTCACTCTTGAGACGAAGCACGCAAAAGAGTAGCGGAATAATCATCCACTATCGCTATAAAATGGCGTGCTCCGCCTAAAGAAGTAACAGTGAGAGGTCCACACAAGTCTACGTGAACTAACTCCAAAGGCCGAGAAGCCCTATGAGTGTGAAGAGAGTAGGAGAGCCCCCATGGCACACACGCTCACAAAGAGGTGGTGTCTTGGCCAAGGAGGGCAACTTATCTCGATACAAGTCCCGAGTCATGGCAAGGAGCTTGGTGATTGAGGTGCCCAAGTCGATACAAAGTAGGGCATTCCTGATGGAGGGAGCCTGTGGTGAGACAACCTTAGAAGATGCTACCACCGCAAGAAGTGTACACAGGGGTGCCGTGAAGATGTAGAGATCATCGCGGGCTGCCTCGCTACAACTGTTTGGCCGAGAGGAACGATAGAGAAAACAATCCTCACGTCCAAACTCCACCAAAAGCTCCATCTAGCGGTTGGCGAACGGAATCAAATTCTTAGCCATCCGCGGACGTGGAGCACACTATTTAGCACAAGGGAGGAACCATCCTCCAAAGGTGAATGTCACGAACCAACTCCAAAGAATAGCAAGGCCGAGTCATCGCCCAACAAAGACAAAACGTGGAGTGTCATTGTCGCTGTAGGAAGTAAACATGTGCTTGAGCTGCAGATATGGGCAAGGTCATGAGTCCAAAGAACTGTGAGGTCCGAACTCAAGCTACCAAGCACACTAAAGCAATCTCGCATTTGACCGGTTCTTGGCCTTGGAGACGATAGTCAGATTAGCGCCTTGATCTCACGCTTGGCCTCACCGCCTCGCTTCTTCCTGCACTCGGCCTCCCAAAGGTCGGTGATCGACACCAATTGCACGTCCCTTGACGTTTTGCAGGCTTGGAGGAGGAAGAGGCAGAAAGAGCAGCCTTTGATGGGCCGGAGTTGTTGTTTCTCCGGGGGTTATTCCCTCTCTTCTGTTGTTGATTTTGTGACCGTCCTCGAGTCACAAACATCACTCGCTCTCCACCATGTTTAGATGTGCCGGAGTTGAAGCGGGATGCCTCCTCCTGAAGGAGTGCGCCAGCAAGCTCGATACGCTTAGGTGGATTGTCCACCACCGCCATCGCCAGAAGTCCGGACCGACTGGTTTTGGGAAGAGACGAACGACTGATAACTAGCCGGAAGGCTAGCCAGAAGCTGGACAGCAGCATCAAATTCAGACATTGTAGTCCCGAGTGCAGCCAATTGTGCCCAAGGTACCGAATCGGCTCACGTGATGGGCAATACTATCACCTTGTTGCATCCGAAGAGTGTAAAACTCTTGTCGACGGTGACCAAGGTCATCACATTCGTTGATCGATAGATGTCATTGATCCGCTTCCAAGCCTCGCTGAAGTAGACGCACCGCTTGCAGTGATGCAAGGTGGTTTCCAAGGCCGAAACCAGCATTTGCATGGCTTGACGATCCAACTTGAGCCACGATCAATCGCCGATCGAGGTGCGGTAGGCTTTGGGAAACACCTCCACCGGGGAGAAGATCGCGTGTTGAGAGCCGTTTTCATCCGTCGAGACCAAATCTCATATTTGGTCCCGTTGAACCTATCTCTCTCTTTGAAGTCAGAGACGCTCATAACATTAATTACGAGCCGAGATGGCGGAGGTGGCGGTGGGGTGGAGTTCCTCGACATGGAAACAAAAGGTGAGAACAAAGAAAGGAGTCACTCTTGAGACGAAGCGGCACGCAAAAGAGTAGGAATAATCATCCACTATCCATAAAATGGCGTGCTCCGCCTAAAGAAGTCAGGAGAGGTCCACACAAGTCTACGTGAACTAACTCCAAAGGCCGAGAAGCCCTATGAGGGAAGACCAGAGTAGGAGAGCTCACGCAAGCACACACGCTCACAAAGAGGTGGTGTCTTGGTAGTCTCGACGCGTGGGAAGAGAGCCCAAAAACCACGTCCAAACGTCCTCACGTCCAAACTCCGAAAAGCTCCATCTAGCGGTTGGCGAACGGAATCAAATTCTTAGCCATCCGCGACGTGGAGCACACTATTGAGCACAAGGGAGGAACCATCCTCCGGTGTGAATGTCACGGAACCAACTCCACATTGTTACCGGGATAACTAAGTCATCCACGTATAACGCTATCAAAACAAGTGAGCTGTCCTTTTGTAGCACTGAGTTAGTATCTCTGCCGCTTTGCACGAAGCCAATCTTCTTAAGATAAGAGTCAATTCTCTTGTACCACAATGAGGACTTTGTTTGAGCCCATAAATAGAACGAAGGAGTTTACACACCTTGTGCGGAATCTCTTATCCTCATAATCCTCGGGTTGATCCATGTAGATCTCTTCTTCCAAGTGACCATAGAGGAAAGGCGGCCGCGTCCGGTGATAGATGTCCAAGTTAAGTTCAAGACATAAAGCAAGGAGCATCCTTATCGACCTTTGACGGTGAGTAGACTTGATCGCCTTGATAGTCGACTCCTCTTTCGACTATAGCCCTTGGCCACTAGCCTCGCTTTATAACGTGTAACGGGGCTCAACCTCTTGAAACTTGGTTTTGAGTACCCACTTGCACGGTAGTCCTTCACGGGGTAGATCCACTAACGCCCAAGTGTTATTCTTGACTAAAGAGTTATACTCATCGTCAACAGCCAATTTCCACTTGTTAGCCTCAGGTCTAGCATATGCTTCATGAAGTGTGAGAGGATCTCCCTCTGAAACAGCAGAACTCATAGCAAAAGAATAGGCAGCTGGATCAAGATCAGTATAACCAGCTTGATTGAACTCCAAGTCAAATGGCTTCTCATTCCAGAGGTGTCTTGGTAGTCTCTGACGCGTAGGAAGAGAGCCCGAAAAACAGCCACGTCCAAACGTCCTCACGTCCAAACTCCAGCCGAAAAGCTCCATCTAGCAGAAGTTGGCGAACGGAAATCAAATTCTTAGCCATCTGCGGGACGTGGAGCACACTATTGAGCACAAGGAGGAACCATCCTCCGGTGTAGAAGATCACGGAACCAACTCGATAGCAAGGCGAGTCATCGCCAGACGGGTCGGTAACAGTGTGCGGTGGGCGATGGCAGCATGAGTCCGGCAACGGAGGTCACGAACTCGAAGCTACCAAGCACCGCAGTTAAAGCAATCTCGAGACTTGGCGGTTCTTGGCCTTGGAGGCGATAGGCGTAATGGCAGATCTTGATCTCACGCTTGGCCTCACCGGCCTTCTTCCTGCTCGCGCTCGGTGGCGGGTGGCCCGGCACCGCGTCCCTTGGCGTTTTGCAGGCTTGGAGGAGGAAGAGGCAGAAGGAGCAGCCTTTGATGGGCCGGAGTTGTTGTTTCTCCGGGGGTTATTCCCTCTCTTCTGTTGTTGATTTTGTGACCGTCCTCGAGTCACAAACATCACTCGCTCTCCACCATGTTTAGATGTGCCGGAGTTGAAGCGGGATGCCTCCTCCTGAAGGAGTGCGCCAGCAAGCTCGGACACAGTTAGGGTGGATTGTCCACCAGCCGCCACTGCTCGTTGTGAAGTCCGGACCGACTGGTTTTGGGAAGAGACGAACGACTGATAACTAGCCGGAAGGCTAGCCAGAAGCTGGACAGCAGCATCAAATTCAGACATTGTAGTCCCGAGTGCAGCCAATTGTGCCCGAAGGTACCTGAATCGGCTCACGTGATGGGCAATACTATCACCTTGTTGCATCCGAAGAGTGTAAAACTCTTGTCGGACGGTGACCAAGGTCATCACATTCGTTGACTGATAGATGTCATTGATCTGCTTCCAAGCCTCTGCTGAAGTAGACGCACCGTCGGTGTGATGCAAGGTGGTTTCGTCAAGGCCAGAAACCAGCATTTGCATGGCTTGACGATCCAACTTGAGCCACGCATCAATCGCCGACTGAGGTGCGGTAGGCTTTGGGGAAACACCCTCCACCAGTGGGAGAAGATCGCACGTGTTGAGAGCCGTCTTCATCCGTCGAGACCAAATCTCATATTTGGTCCCGTTGAACCTATCTCTCTCTTTGAAGTCAGTAGAGACGTTCATAACATTAATTACAGGAGCCAGAGATGGCGGAGGTGGCGGTGGGGGTGGAGTTCCTCCTGACATGGTCAAATCCTTGGCTCCACAATTGTGTAAACGAGCAGCGTGTTGTGACACAAGGCTCAGAAAAACACAAGTGTAGTGTGAGCAAAAATTTTTCCAGGAGAGTTCAAAGCAAACACACTCACACCAGCCACCTACAACGCATCAGCCGGATCCTGTGCTCCAAAATTGTTTTCCAGAGCACTCGCCCTATCAAAGATGGACTCAATGCGTCGAACAGTTTGACAACATTCACAAGATTAGTCTTGATGTGGGTGATCGCCAAAGATTTTGATAATGGAAGGCGTTGCTCGTGAGCTCGGCTTGGGCCTCGTTGTACTTGAACTCCTTGTAGGCGCTTCCAAAGTCTCGAAGTGGAGAGGACGATCTTGGTTCCTCACGACATTGTGATGACTTGGCGATTGTGATGACGATCCGGTGTTGAAATCGTGTGTAGGAGGCACACTTTGCATAGCCAAGAGCCGTCGGAGGTGAGAAGGATCGCCACCAAAATCGCCACTAATTTGCTGGAAAAGAGCCCGAAAAACAATTAACAGGAGCGAAAGAAAAAACAGAACCGGTAGCCCCGTTGGAGGTGACGGGTCACGCCTGTCATGAGCGCACGCTGCCCGCTGAACGGGCGCCCCGTTAACCGAGCGGGTGGCAGCCCGTCGGGCACCGCCGCGAGCGGCGCCCAATTTAAGGGCACCGCCGTGGCGGGCCCGGCCCGCGGCGGTTGCCCAACAAGTTGGGCACCGCCGCGAGCGGCCCGCGGCGGGCGCCCAATTTAAGGGCACCGCCGCGGCGGGCGCCCAATTTAAGGGCACCGCCGCGAGCGCGCTCACACCGGCCGGAAATCCGTGGTTGAGGCGGGCCACCTTCCGAATCTCGACCGACCGATGGGGCGCAGCTGATTGAATCGGGCGCCTCTCCTCTCGATTGCGGCTGGATGGGGAAACTCGGTGACGATCAAATCGTCGTCGCTCTCCCCAAGCGAAATTTTCCAGCGGAATTGAGGCCGTCGGACAAATCCTTGGAGGCGTGCTTGATTCTTCATGGCACCTTGAGGATGTCCCGCAAGGTGAGGAATTGGGCTGGGAATCGAGAAACCAACGCATCTTTCCTGCAATCTCCTTTGTTGGCGATTGTGATGACTTGGCGATTGATTGGATCCCAATTCACGGCGATTGTGAGCCGCATCGGTGGGGAGTCCACCTCTTATCCAAAGCTTGGATCAAAGCATCCGTGAAGTTGTCGCCAAGGATTGATAGTAGCGAGGTGCATCGCCATCCGAATCCCGTGAATTCCTTCGTTGAATTGATCGCCTTGAGCACGCTCCACATCGTCACCAAAGCGCCGAGAATGAGCTACCGACCGCCATGTTGGTGTGTAGAAGCAAGGCTTGCTTGAATTGGAGGAGGAGTAAAGCTTAGAAGAGCAATGTGTATGAAGGAGCAAGGCTGAATGCCTTCCCCTAAACACAAAGCCATGCTTATAAACCTATGTAGAGCACCCTATCAAATCTCCTCTCTTTTTAAAAAAGAGATAAATATGATAAAAATAGAAACATGCTTTTCTATTTTTTTCATTTCTTCTAAAGGAAAAAATTGTAGGACACTAAATCTAATCCTATAAGAATAGAGAGTCTAGATTTAGTGTAAGACATGGGTGAGCCCACTACATTGTATGAAAGCGACGACAAAGATATTGTCGTAACTTCCAATGGTGGTCTTGTCATTCCAATCTGCTATCAAGAACGACGTATCTAGTGCTTCTATCCATGAGCGAGCACGTAGAGCTTCATACGTCCATTGCTCACCTAGATAGTGACACATTCGTAATCTAGCCATTGGGTCTAGAGACCATGGTAAGAGCCCTGTGGCTCTGATACCAAGTTAGAATTGCATGCGGAAGCGTCTTAAGCAAAGATGCTATATTAACAATGAATCAAGTGTGTTCATAGGTGGGCTTTTATAGGTGGTCTCGTAAGGGTGTGTCCTTTCGCTAGCCTAGCTAACTACCTATACTAACTGCCAGGTCTAGCTGACTAACCATATTGGTACAGAACCAACGTGGTCTGCTATTATTTCTAACTCAGTAGCATTGCGAGGTAATCCGGTTATGAAGTCAAGTGTGACTTGCTCGAGCGAAGGGAGGCAAGGGTTGGAGCAGCCGGCAAGGCGTTGGTGACAAGCTTTGTTGCATTGGCATAAGTTGCAAAGGAGGACATAATCTCGGACGTCTGATTGAGCCGAGGCCAAAAATAGAGCCGATTGAGAGTGGTAGTAGTAAGATTTATGACCGTAGATGGAACATCGTGGGCTTCGTAAATCAAAGCCCGGCAAATATGGGGAACTTAAGGGATGTCATACCGCAGACACTACTCTGCACTTGGGTTTAGTGTTTGATTAGCATTAATTAATCTAATGACTTGTCTTTAAGTAACTAGTATTAATTAATCTAAAGCGCTTATATGCGCGTTAACGCAACCGCTGACAACCCTAACAAATTGTGGATGTCGCGTGACCAAAGATGGCATATTGCGAAGACCTACCTAAACGCAACCCTAAACCCGAGAGAAGAAAAGTTTCGTATCATGAAATCTTTTCGTGCATCATGGGGTAGGTTGACGACATCGACACCGGAGGCCGCAGCCCCAACCGATGTGGTCATGCATGACATACTGAAATAGTTCATCGTGAGACTATTTCTTCTGTCAAAACCCTAAAAAATATGGATGTCGTGACCAGATCGATATTCCATAGTGGAGCACAATGCTCATGTTTATAATTGCAATTAACGTTTTAATTAAGCGTGCATACTTAAACGATAAACTTATGAGAACACAAAATGCGGTGAGGCGGACAAATTGGTTGTAGGAAGCGTCGTCGCCTTCCTTAAATAGGTTTCGATTTCCTTTCTCTTTCGCCCCGAGATGGCTTCACTTCTCTCGTCTCTTAGTTGTTGTGGTTGCTCTTGTTGTTCATGCTACTTGGTTGGTATGGTTGCAATCACAAATACTTATTTCGATGCCTAGTTCGTCTCGTCCTCTCGGAGACTATAATCCTTACACAGTTGGCCATATTTTGGTGCCACCCCAGCTTCAGCGGTTGGGGGAGCCCTACCATGTGATTCTGGAACCTCAACTTGACAATGTGGAACAAGAGTAGCTGCAAGTAGAAGAAGCATGGCCTCCTCACACGGAGCTTGTGAAGAAACTTGTTGGTCAAGCGGAAGTGGAGCAATCTCGGCACCAGACCAACCACAGCTACTGCAGAAACGTCGGAGACTTAAGCAACCTTAACAATCGAGCAACCGAAACCTTGTTTACGAAAGGCAACGGTGCAGCTTCTTGCAACCCTCTTGTCTCCCTTACATGCGGGAGACAAGCGGGTTGCAGCTTCTTGTCAACCCGCTTGCATTTTTGTGTGGTCATTGTGTGCGAATATCTTTCATGCATAAGATATACTATCACGAGCCGGAGTAAATCGATTAAGCACGCTTCATTACAAACGTGAACCGGTAATGTGATGCACATGCAACCTCGTATTGATATGCGGAACTATATGGCATGCTTATGTACAGGTTTGACACTTAGGCTGCCCGCTATTATGGGGCCATGTGTGTTTTTAGGCCTTTTCCTTCATGGCTTGCCACTCTCGCGAGAAGAGGCACACACCATGCTTATAATGAATTCAACGACACGGGAAGATACGACATTTAAATATAATTCTTGAATCAATAATAATATTTTCTGGAATCAGCAAAACTGAATACATGAATAAATTCGAGAATCGCACGCTTCTGGACCCCCCCCTTTGCGTTACATGGAGGCGCGTGTTCATCGCACACATGCTGGACATGAAGGCAATGACCATATACGGACCACATACGGGGTGTATGGGATGGAGGCTGCCCGGATGGTGAGGATATCTGCGTTTTTGGCCTTTTTCATTGCATCGCTGCCTCGTTCGTTCCATGTACCCCCATACCCCATGCCCTAAGTCGCCGCGATGCGGTGCTTTAAGGCATTACGGCTAAAACCTGTATTTCGTGAGTTTAGAATTTGCTTCTAACCTAAACTCATTGTTCCATGCCGTGCCTTGGTATGCAGTGGTTGTTAATGTCTTCTACCACTCGCTTGACCCTCTATCGAGCGTCGGCAAGTGATAAAAACCCTTGACCTATCAGTATGTGATCAACTTTTTCAGTATGTGTATCTTCTTCCACCCGACGTCTGATGAACCATGGTCTGACTGCACGATCGATCGAATAGGAAAATGGGCACCCTCGCTACGTATCCTCCATCCTGTCCACGATCTGATGGGAAGCATCTACAACAGATCAAAGACGTCAGCACTTCATGTATAATAAAGATTTCAAAACAGCTGAAGCTGTGCCAGCCCGCCAGGTGGTGAGGACTGAGGTCCCATCCGTGAAGTCGTGCGGAGGGCTAGACGCACAGATGCTCTTTCCCATGTGACAAAAGGGATGTTCCGTCATTGTGACTGGTAAGTTGGAAGCGTCTAGCAGACCTCCCCCAACCAAGTACATAGTACACACACGCACCGGATCTTCTTCTTAAATGGCCGCTCGACTGAATCTGTGAGCACCTGTAGGTGGGCGATGCAATGGCGCAAAGAGCAGAGTCCCTAGATGTGGACTCCATCTCGGCAGAACTAGAGCGTGTGCAGCTCATTTCCAAGACAGGGGAAGTGCCGCAGTGTTTCCTGCAGAGCAAGCCACTCATCTCCCACCCGGCCGAGTCAGGTCGGATTCCGGTCATCGACCTCTCAGGCTACTTCGGCTCCGACGCCGGGTCCAGACAGGAAATAGAGAACCAGGTGGCCCGTGCCTGCGAGGATAACGGATTCTTCCAGGTAACCCATTCCCGCATCGATTCAAGGGGACCCATAGGCTCGTTTCGTGCTGGATGCATGCGCAGGAATCCGTGACAGCTGAGAGGAGTTCACTCTGGGCGTATGGCAGGTGGTGAACCATGGAGTGGATCTCTCCGTGCTGGAAGAGAGCATGGATGCTGCCAAGAGATTTTTTGCCTTGCCTGGCGAGGTTAAGGAAAAGTATGCTATGCCTCCCCCTGGCACATCCAAGAACTGGTCTGGATACGGCAGGTTCGTGCAGATCGGAGGCAGCGAGCTGGAGTGGCAAGACACGTTCTTCCACTATGATCCGGTGCTTCACGGTCCCGGCGGGGTTGAGTGGCCAGAGCAACCTCCCGATTACGCGTGAGTAATTTGTGCAAACGGGCTGGAGTTCGAAATGGATCAGGTTGTGTGGCGCATCCATGGTGGGCGATGTTGCAGAAAGGGACTGAGTGCGTGCCTTGGTTTGTTCGTTGTGTTTGGTGCAGGGAGAAGCAGGGGAAATTTAAGAGCCAGGCATTGGAACTGATGAAGACGCTGCACGAGATCACAAGCATCAATCTTGGCTTGCCCCGCACTTACCTGGATGAGATTGTTACCGAATCGCGGGCTCTAAAGGTGAACTACTACCCGGCCTGCTCCAGGCCCGACGCTGTGCTGGGCCTCAATCCACATGCAGACGTGACCACCTTCACCATCCTGTACCAAGAGGAGGTAGCGGGGCTTCAGGTGCTGCATAACGAGGAGTGGATCACAGTGGAGCCTATGCCTGGTGCCTTGGTGATCAACATCGGTGACACCCTCGAGGTATGCTTGCGCTGTAGGATGTGAGTTGTGTGTGGAAACCACCATTTCACTCGAGTCACGGGGTTTGCACTTGCGTGATGAAAACAGATACTGTCAAATGGGAGGTACAAGAGCTTGGAACACAGAGCTCTGGTGAATGCGGAGAAGGAGAGGCTGTCCATCGTGTTCGGAACAGGCCCAAGCCTGGATTGGACGATGGGGCCAATACCCGAGCTGCTTGGCCCTGGTAATCCTGCTCTCTACCGCTCCTTGACCTATGGTGAGTTCTGTCAGCTGAGGTTGAGCATGAAAAACGATGGCAAACGCTACCTGTACACCCAACTTGGCATGAAGAAGGAGCTCCAGGATCTGCCTGCCGGTCTGCTGCAACACGTTTCTTGAAACTCACAAGTGAACCTGGGGAGAGGCAGGTATGTCTCGCAACCCGTCCTCTCCGCATTGTGCCCATAGTTTGTCACATGCCATAGTGGGGTGAGATCAGTGCTTCTACAGAGAACAACTCTCCTCTTATTACGATGTGAGCACACAGAATTAAAAAAAAATTAGCTGAAGTGTCATCCTACGCCTCATCTATGTAGGGCTAGCTTTTGACACTCTACGCTGCTTAAACTGTCCATGTAGGGAGCCCCTCCATTCTTGTAGGGCCAGCTACCACCCTATACCTACCCCTCGTAGGGTGCACTTCCCTTTGGTAGGGAGTGCCATGCTCTATATCTATAGGTACCCTTCCTACCCGTCTTTCCCCTTGTGTAGGGGATGTCTCTCCCCCACATCATTCATACTCGCTTCCTCCCTACATGCAACTCCGCCCACCTCTTGCAAACTTGTATAAAGGTTCAGGAATTCATCACCAAGCCCTCGTTGAGGGCATCTTTCAAGCATGGATTAGGCACTCCTTCTGCTAACAGTGCGACTATCGTTCACACCTTCACTTGTGGATCACCGATTTGTACTGTTTTTCCGTTAGAGCTGAGTGCAGCTTCAATGATTCCCAGATCTCGTAATGCTTCTTGAGGAGAGCTCCTCCAATCAGACGTTTGGACGGCAACATTCTATGCAGGAACACAGTGTCAGAGGCACTTGTGCTTGTAGAGAAAAAGAAAGCCTGCTGAAGATCCTTACGGATATACACTTGTAGGACAAACGAGAGCTTGTTAGAGGAAGATGCTTACAGATATATTTCTCTTCACGTCAGCGGCGAAAGACTTGATTTCTTCTTCTATCCCAACGAAGGGGAAGAAATTGGATTGAGAGCTTCCTTGGAGAGGGATCGTGGTCACCTGGCAATTGTAAATGATTGAACGTGATTGTTTTTCGTAAAAAAATAAAACATGGACAAACCACTGCTATACCGTGTACCCAAAGTTGCCTTCGAGTTTTGCACGCTCCACTTCCACTGTCCCTTGCGCACACACAACTCGCCAGATAGCCTACAGGCAAATAAGTTAGCAACATGCTTATACAACCAATACATGTTGCAGCAATTTGAAGGTTTTAGTGCCTTATTTGTTGACGAGGCGTACGCTATCACCATGACTCCAGAGCAGCCATTCTGAAACTCTCTGCAGAAGCCCATACCTCCAGCATCAATCCTGGCTGGAAAAAAGGAGGCACAAAAGTTAGGAATGCTGCCCAGTGAACAAATCACTTACAAAACTGCAGTGAGAGTATCCGGAGCCGGTAACTGTTTGTTTCTATGGGTGGCGAGGCCTCGAACTGCTACCAGACTGCTGTCTGTCATCTGCGAAGCCGAGGCATCTCGCAAGAAACAACCAGATGTCAAGCCTAAGAGAGTTCCTGATCAACCACGTTGTACAGAACAAAGCAGAAGAGCTCTTCGAATTCATTTTGCAAATCTCCCCTACCAACCGGAGGCCTGCCACAAAGTGCACCCCGCAGTCGATTATGAAACCGCCCTGCACGACCAGACGTACCGAAGTAGGGTCAGAAAATTTTGCAAAGCCATGGCATGCTCTTAACACATCCACCGTACAAGACTGGTCACCTTCAGATCTCGGCGCCACTGGCTGTCGAAGTACTTGTTAGAGCTCAGCATCTGAACCTCTACAATAACCTCAACTACCACCATGGTCCCAAGGCTCTTTACGATCTTCCCAGCCTGTCAGTCAATAAGCATCATTCACTGTAGCAGTCCACAGAAACACAATATCTGCGCTGCCAGCTGAAAGCTCCCACCTCATGGAATGCGGTTTCAAACCTAAAGTTTTCTCCAACCGCCCATATGGGACTTTGGCCAACCTGCTCCGACAGTGTCTTGTAGCTTAGCCATGTCTCAAATCCTCAGTAAAATCTGCTCTTGAAGCAGAGTCAGTCAGGACTGATGAGCACAGTGGTTTAAGCTTTCACATCCCTGTTTCTTCACAACAAAGATTCAAACCCGTACAACTTACTTTCCGCAACAGGCTTCTCTGCAAAACAGAACAAGCAGAAACAGCAATCAACATGAAGAAGGCAAAAGAAATGGGCACAGGCTTCCTGCATCATGCCAGCTCATACCTTGCAGAACGTGCTTGCCTGCTCCAAGTGCTCGCAACACAATGGCAGGCTGAATGAGAAACAGACTTCCAGCATGAGATGCCCACATACAAGCTTACCTGTCCTGTGTTGTCACACCAAGTGCAGTGTCACTTCAATCGAAAGAAGAATTCATTTTACCTGCAACTTCACGGGCAGCACCACCAAGCAGCAGTGAACCTGGCGAGAGGAAAGTATTTCCTGCAACCCATCCTCTCCCCATTTTGCTTCCGCCTCTGGAGCAAAGTCTCTCACAGTCTCTAGCAGTCGCTCTGCTGAACGCTGATCAACAAGAGTTAGCAAAGCTTTCACCTTCTCCCCTCATACACCAATCAAAGCCAAGTTAAAGAAAGCAATGCAATGCAATCCGATCTATTGCAATGCAGTGAACAAGAAAACTCCGACAGTCAGCAATTGCCCACCTGCGACCGGCTCCAGATACTAGTCAGCACGAGGCTCACTCGATGCAGAGTTTTGATGATCGGCACGTAGGCATCTCGGGCAAAGATCCCGCAGCCTAGGAGTGCGGCTGAAGGGACAAATTCAGCGTTTCCATCACGATCCATCGCGAACAGCGCTGGATTGAATGCTTCACATCCGACGATGAAGGACCAATTTGTTGTGGGTTTCATTCACGTTTGTCACGTGATAACTGGAGTGACTCAGTAACTCTTATCACAACTTACATTCCTCTTATTGCCATGTATGTCCAAGAATGTTATTGTCTGTCATACCTCTTAAGAGTCTTAACTGGCAGTAGGAATCTGGCAACTTGCAGGATTTGCAGTCCCTGGTGCAGGCATGTGATGTGGAGGGTGTTGTACGTGTGACTACAAAAACAGGTGCCGCTGGTTTGAGAGCTACAGTCCACCCCCCCTAAATGGGACTGGTTCGGAGTGCCTTTAGAGGTCCCATTAAGGGAGGTGTCCCGATTATATTTTCCCTATTTAAAAATAATAAAAATATTATAAACTCTAAAAAATCAAAAAAATACCCAAAAAAAGAAAATTTTAAATTTTGATTGATAGGTTTCACTAAAAATAACTTTTACCACTTCTTTATATAGTTATTTGAAAGCTAGCGCTCTCTCAAAGCAACATCAAAAAACCTCTACATAAAGGAAAAAGCTTAGCTTAAGAGTCTTCAATCACACCTAAAAGTCTATTGTTCTCTGAAATAATGGATTCTTTTTTCTTTCTTTTTTAATTTTTTTTAGTAAAAAAATTAGAAATCCCATTTAGGGAGGTGAAACTAACATGAATGTATGTTTCAAAAGGTCCCAATTATCATTTAGGGAAAAGTCCCATTTATTACATTGTAAACTAAAGGGAGTTGGATGGGAGGTCCCATTTAGAGAGAAATCCCATTTATAGAGTTCCCAATTAGGGAGGGCCGACTGTACATACATGTAAGGTTTCCTTGCACACCGAAAAGCTGGTCGTGAAGACCAGGCTGGAAAGACCACCAGATCCCGAAGAGCAGTTCTTGTATCAGACAGAACCGCTTATCGCATGTACGCAGTGGTCCGGTCCAGCAAGTGAGGCTCACCGCCATGCGTTTCATTGCGCTTCACCATCCGCCCGCTTATCGGCCTTCACAGAGTATTACCGGACTCAGCTATGCGGGGCGGATGCTAGGGCGGGAGACGCGCGTCGTGGGCACCAAAAACCGGCTCCAAGCGGGCGTGGGTGCGGCAAGCTTGAACAGGAGCGGTGAGGCGGGCATGGGTGCGGCAGTTTTGAGCGGGAGCGGTGAGGCGGGCATGAGTGCGGCAGTGTTGAGGGGGAACGGTGAGGCGGGTATGGGTGCGGCAGTTGAGCGTTGAGGCGAGCGAGATGCGGTCTCCTCAAGCGCCGCAGGTCGGACTGGATCGGGAGGTTGGGGTGAGAAGGGTAGTCCGGGTTGCGGGTTGTGGCGGGGCCTAGCCTGAAAATTCAGTGGCCAGCGGGGCTGACATTAGTGTACTTCATGGTGATGTCTCTCACATTGCCATCCGTATAGAGATCGTCTATATGGTACATCCGTAGAGATCGTCTATATGGTCCACCAATTCACCGTGACCTGCTCCATTGGGCACAAATTCACCGCCACCGGCTCCACTGGGCATAGGCTCCGTTTGAGCAGCATTTTTGTCTTTTGAATTTAACATAACTAGAATGGTGAAAATTTTAATTTGGTTAGCTCATAATGTGTCAAATGAATATGGATTATTAGTGATGGCGGCCAGCAAAGAAGCTTTCGCCGCTACATGAGTGCGAGGTTAAGCGAGATGGTGGAAGTTGACTTGCCAAGGGATTGTCCTTTTCCATTGAAGTGCCACTCAATTGTTTTGAGATTGCCACCTTTCATGGCGTAAATTACCGCAAAGCATTCTTGATTCGGGGCGTGTGAAGGAGGCCCGAGTTGTCCTTGGGAACGTGTGCAAGATTTCGTTGGCGGAATGAATAGCTACAGTGGAGCACCAACCAATTTTGCAAGAGTCTGGACAAAGGGTCCGAGCCAGTTTTCACAAACCAATCAGCCAAAGGCGATTCATCGATCTTGGTAGTCGATTTGTTTGGTTTTGGTTTGTGCAATTGCTTGATGTCCTTTTGCTTCTCATGGATCATTGTGTCTTCAAGCGCCTGTCTTTCATAGTTCAAAACTTTCTCCAGTAGTTTCGAATCTTGACAAGTCATACACCAAACTGTTCGTCTCACTGAGACAATTCTAACGATGCCTTTTTTGTTGAATTCCGAAAAGGTTTACGCAAGATACTAACTTCAAACGTTTTCTTACTACGGCATATTTTGATATAACATGGCTTTCACGCCTGATTCCTTTCTCTAGTCCTTATTAATCTTGTCAGGCTATATACCATTTTGTAGCTCTCAACGAGATGAACATAATGGTGTGCTTTGTGTGTAGTTTTGATATGAGTTGACAAGGTTTCCGTCTGTAAACGCTTTTTCCCACTTACCATGACTTCTAGATTCAAAGGTTTCTCACTGGTGTGTCGCTTGATCGAGTACTGGTGTGGTTACGGGCCTGAGGATTACCATTCTACCATGCAAGCTGTTGTTCAACGTCCTCCTCTCCCTAACAAAAGGCGGTCACGGCTAGCAGCTGGAGAGAGCATCAAACATGGGTGTCATGCTAGTTTTACTATGAAAGGGCTATATTTATGGCCATCTGTTGCTCAGATCTTGCTCTATGAGAGTAGACATGTTGATGTCAGGGGTATAGTTTGTCATGGTCTATCTTACACAGGCATAGTTCGAGATATTAGAGCTCCACATTTGTCGGAGAAGAAAGCTTGGGTGAGATATGGTTTACATTTTGTGTCATTGATGAGATTTTGCGACGTCATCCACTTTTGTAGCTAAATGTTGCCCTCCTGCTTTATCAATCCATGAGGCCCCTATGTGAAGGTAAGGGACAACTTCCTCACACGGAATGATATCTCCAATATAACTAGGGAGGTGGAGAAGAATGAGTGGAGGTATTATGAGGACGATAACCTTAGTGTAGGGATGTGGATGCAATTACATGCGGTATGTGTTTCATAGGTTTGTGGAGGAGAGCATTTTTGCCTAGGCTTGCAAACATCCTTCATGTTGGAGATTTACATGCAACACGGACACAATAGTTTTACTTGCTATGGACTCCACTTTTGGAGTAAACAAATATAAGTACCAGCTATTTCTTGTCATGGTGTTCAATCGACATCGAATGGAATACTAGTTGCATAGGCTCTCACGAGGCGACCACAAGAGCTTTAGTTCCATGGCTTACTTCTTTACGCATGAAAGTTCTTGATCGACTCAGTTGGCTGCCATCTACATTCTTGGTCGATGATTGTCTGCAAAGATAGGTGCTTTAAGGGAGGTGTGGTCATAGGATGTGCCGATCTTCTTGTGCTTGTGGCACGTTAGCGTGCCAGCTCTAAATTTGTTGAAGAAGGTTAAGAATGTGCACGATGCACAAGCTATGTGGGTTGAGTTAGGTCGAGACGGGTTTGGTTCGGTGGTGGTCGGATCGACCCTCTACACCAAGGAGATTCCGTCTCAATCCGTCTTGCTTGCATTTTGTGTGTCGGACTGTTAAACATGTTTTACACTTTTACACCCTATGTCTGGATGCGGTAACCCTTGTTGGGTTTGGCATGGCCCGGGTTGCCCTTGTTGGGTCTAGCGTGACTCGGGTTGCCGGTGGCATACAAAGGTATATACATATCATATGGCGGGTTGTGAGGGTATGGACTACATGGTCATGCCCGCCTGAGGGAGTCTAATCATGTGGGCCCCACACCTAGCCACCGATTCTCGTGTGAAGCGGTGGGTGGGCCCCACACGGTGGCCACGACCCCAAGCCACATGTATCCTCTATGCTACGAGGAGCTGTGGATGTGCCACTCTAACATGCTAAAGGCCACAACGATTCCATCTATCGCATCCAAAGCTACCTTGCAGATTTTGAAGTCCTTTTCGAGCTCAACGATCGTGGTCGTAGGTATTTAGATTGAACTTCGTATTGTGCGAGTGCCTTTCTAAAGCTTGAAGCACACTATTTTAAACACACTCACTTTGATGGTTGGACCTAGGATCCCTAATGATTGCAGGGAGCCTGCGCAATCGAAGCGCCCGGAAAGCTTGGGGGACTTTAAGTTGTGGATGGTCAATTTTCACAACTTGAAGTCCCTCAAGCTTTACGGGCACCGGGCACTTCGACCGCGTAGGCTCGCAGCAATCGTTAGAATCCTAGGGTCAACCTTCAAAGTGAGTGCACTTAAAATAATACGCTTCCAGCTTCAGGCACTCTCACAATATGAAGTCCAAACCAAATACCTGCAACCATGGTCCCTGAGCTCGAAAAGGACTTCGAAATCCGCAGGGTAGTTCTAGATGTGGCAAATGAGATCGTTGTGGCCTTCAGCGTGTTGCGGTAGCACATCCAACTCCTTGTAGCATGAGGATGCATGGATTTCTTGGGGGCATAAGACCTGTAAAAGAGCTCAGACCACACGTTAGGATCTGGTGAGCGTGGAACCCTCCTCCACTGGCGACCTGCACATGTTGTGGCTGCGGCGCCTGCCATCCTGGCCACATCCCCCGCAATATTTGAACCACACCCCACTGTCCGCCCGGCAACCTGACTGGTTGGAGAGGTCGCCCCCAATCGGCCACCCCAACCTGTAGCCCCGCTACAACCTGCTGACCCAACCCACAGCCCCGATTGCCCGCTCCAACCCGCAGCCCCAACTGTCCATCCCGCTCCAACCCGCAGCCCTGACTGTCCATCCCGCTCCAACCCGCAGCCCCAACTGTCCATCCCGCTCCAACCTCTTGGTCCAGTCACCTTGCTCCAACCTCTTGGTCCAGTGATCACGCCTTATCAGTCCGCTCCAACCCTTGACCATGGTCACCTTGCTCCAACCTCTTGGTCAGTGATCCTTGTTGTCAGTCCGCTCCAACCCGCAGCCTTGGATCCCGGTCCCGCTCCAACCCAATGTCCTCCTGCTCCAACCCCGTCATCCATCCCGCTCCAACCCGCAGCCTTGGTATGCTCCAATCTCCCGGTCCAGCGTCCCGCCCCAACTACGTGAGCTTGAGGAAGCCGTACCTACGCTCCCCTCACCGCTCCCGCTCACGTTCAGAAAAAAGTATAGTGTGAAAAAATATGCCCCCGTCCCCTCTGTCCACTTTGGTATGCCATAGGCACCACCTGTCCTACTTAAAATCACATGAATAAAGAGCGCGACCTGTTACACCTTCATATTGAACATAGGCTTTAAGAAATGCATTATCGTATGTTGCGTTGAGCTCTTCTTCATCATCGTTGGTGTCACTTTCTTCGCATTCTTTGTCCATGAGCAGCTCATTAAAGAGCTGACCATTCACCTTATAATAATTTATTGAGGCCATTTATCTTTTCTCCTCTTCTTTTGTGGATGAGATTACGCCAAAAAGATAAGACATAAACGCAACACCCTCAAAGTAAATCGATTGTTAAAAGTCAAAAGAGGAAGATGAGAGGAGTAGAAGGTGGAACAAGACCACATGACAAAGTTCAACTTGATGAAATTAGGTTGCAAAGAAGCATTGAGAAGTCCGATAACCTTGTTCATCACTAATGGGTTTGCACATGAGGGAAGGATGTACTCGAACTTTCCTCATATCACACAACATCACTCATTGCTCTATCAAAGTTGGCACTTCTCCACAATTCTCCGGACAAGCCAAGCAACATTATGTTCTTCCGGGAATGTCTTTGTAAGAAAATTGCGAAGCAAAGGTCGACTTAATCCCAACTCCATTCATATGCTCGCATGTACATACAAGCCTCTCACTGGCACTCACGACCCATACCCTTAGGAGGAACAGCGAAGAGAACTCCCAGGGGAGAGAGGATGCGGCAGCACGATGCATCGGATGAGCATCGGGGTTTGTGCCACACGAGCGGTGCGGTGAGGTCGGCGTTTATTTGCTTATGAGGTTAGGCGTTTATTTGCTTACGAGGTTAGGCGTTTATTTGCTTATGAGGTTAGGCGTTTATTTGCCGACGAGGTTTTGGCGATGAGGTTTAGGCGTATATTTACGAGGTTTAAGCGACAGGGTACCTGTCCAAGCACCGAGGGTAGACTGTCTACGACTTTGAAGTGGTCAGTTCTTCCCAGTTCCCACCTCGTGGAGCCTCGATGCCTCCTCTGCATTTCAAGTCTCTCCAGTTTCGAGCCGACTACCCCCAGATTAATGAGTACAACCGTAGGTGAGACTTGCCAGCTCGTGATCTGCAGCGTGTTCCATCCTAGGAGGCCATGCAAGTTTCTCTTCCTTCAGTCATTTGCAGGGCCTTGCGTTGCCTCGAAACGAATTGCGAACAAGGCTGCTGCACTGTTATGCTCTGAGCTCATGACCGACTAAACACATGGTCATCCGGCAGCACCCTAAAGCACCACGACAGCCGGTGACCGGATTAGGTCTTCATACTTATATAGCACATGCATAGGCTGAAGTACATTTTGCGTCAAAATTGTTTCACCTTGAGTTCCCTTCGTGCAAGAGGGGGAGGTGGCTCGCAGACAAAGTTCATGTACAAAAAGGCGGGATTTACTGCCTGAGTTCCGCCCTGACGTAGTCGGCGTCTGCAGTAACCGCGATATCTAGAGTGGGCCGCAGCTGAGCGCAGACTTCGATTGCCTGGTGCACCGGGTCGGCGAAGAAACTGTCGAGGAGAGCTTTGTTGATAGGGGCAGCAGAATCCACGGCCACGAATGCCTGCAAACAGTGAAGGTGTCAGCGAGCATCACCAGGCTGGGATGGATAGCAAGAGAGGTAAGTAGGCAGCGAAATAGGCAGGTAGGTAGGTACCTGCTGAGTCAAGATGTAGTCGAAGCGGGGAGCCCACTTCCTAGATCCCAGACGGGCTGTCGTGGAACAATTGTCGACCATGAAAGACACGCCTCTTGCGTGCATGAAAGGGTTCAGCGAGTCCACAGCTTCGATGACGCTCTCATTGACTATCTCCGAATATGAATGTCCCTTGCGCCTCAAGACCTCGATCTGTCCCATTCCACACCTGATTGAGACTCTCCTCCCCGAGAAGAGGGCTTCGAGGGAGAATGCAACTCAGTGAAAAGAAAAGTAACAGAGGGCTGGTTTGGCATCAGACCTGTGCCATCATGAGAGCGATGTAGACACCAGCCGTGAAGGGGTGGAGAGGACCCAGGTCCCCTTCTGGCCTAGTGGACCGGACCTTCTCACCCACCTTCCACATTCTTGTCCCATCAATCTTGCCCATAGGGAAAGCAGGAAGACCTTCCTTCGCCTGCAAGGCCGATGTTTCAACAAAAGCAACTACAACAATGACTAGAATCGTTGAAATAAATCACTCACTGAAAAACGACGTCCAGCTAGGACAACACTTCGAATCTCGTTTCCAGATGCTACATCCTCGTAACACTCATACAAGATGTCCATGCTGGGAAGATATGAGGCACTATAGGCAGCCTCAAACTCCTTCTTGCCTTCCTCACTCAGGGACCGGTAAACCGCCAGCATACCCTGCAGAAGAGATTATCACACAAGCAATCACCACCCGGGAACACCTGTACATTGGAGAATTTGAGCAACTAACCTCCAGCTCAAACCAAAAGATCTCACCTTTGTGGAAATGATTCTTGAGATAACCCCAGTTACACTCTCCACGGTATTCTTGTATGCTGCATCTTCAGGCATTCCGTTTCCAGTGTACCTTCTGAACAAAGCTTCCACAATTCCGTGAACTGCACCCAAGAGAATGCCTGCAACAGACGCAAAAGTTACATGTCACGATGATTTTTCATTATATCACCAAACCTGGAGAATGATGAAACAAGCAGCACTTTCAATGGGCATTCTCTCAAAACAAGTCACGATTGCAGCGTACATACCTCGCTCCCCATAAATATCGCTTCTGTACTCATCCTCCAGGGTAGTTACGAAAGTGAACGGAGACCCCAATGCCACAGACCAACCAAGAGCCACATCTGTGGCCCTCCCATCAGCATCCTGCCAGTGTTCCTTTCCACAATCAGCAACATGTCGAGCTTTGCCACCTGGAGGAAATGATAGGATTCACAAAACAGAAGAAATAAGACCTGGTGGACTGCAAAGCTCGAGTTGATCCCAGCTCCATTGATTTGCTTGCCCTGTACGTACAGACGTCTCACTGAAGGACCCATACCCTTTGGACAAACAGCGATCACACTGACGTCCTTGGGGAAGGCGTCCCCGATTGACTGCAGATGTCCCAGGAGGAAACCGTGAGACAGTCCCAGAATAGACTTCGGCTTCAGAGCAGAGAATATCTCCTTGTAGTTATCTGCCTGCACCGAAGTCAACTTCCGTGTCAGAGCTCATCACACACCTCCACTCGCCACATTGAACCAAACCATCACCACGCACACTCAGTCCTCATTAACGTTACCCACCTGGGCGGCATCGGAAATCAGCAGCAGCACCAAATCGCTGCCAGACACAGTTTCCACGACCTCCCCAAGAGTCCCGTCAGCTTCGATGAAACCAGCCTCCCTTGCTTCAGCAACTGACTTGGACCCCTTCCTCAGCCCGATCTGCACCCAGGCTTGTCTACGTCACAAAGAAATCTCCACAACCCACGAGAGACTAAAAATCCAACCCCGCTCCCCCACGCTACCTTGACGACAATATCCGACTTGGCGTCGGCCAGGGAATCCCTCAGATTCTGAGCTTGCGCCGGCCCCTGCAACATAAGACCGAGTCATCAGCTACATGTCCTCAGCTGAACACTAAACTCTATTTCCCGAATCCAGCCAGACACTCCACAACATGCACTCACCTGCGAGCCCCATCCTATGACGCCAATCTGCTTGATCCCCTTGAACGCCTTCGGGAGGAGCTCAAACAGGTCCCTTCCTCCCCTCACAATGTACTGCATTATCCACCAACACAAACCCCGGGTCTGTCAGCCCATCAATTCCAAAAAAATGACACCAAACTCCTCAATCCCTCACTAACCTCATCCCTGCCAGCCAAGGTGATCTTCTCCTTCTTGAACACCTGCGACTCGAACTCCACATCCACGCCCCGGGTAGCAGGGGACGACACCACAGCCCGCGCGCAGAGAGCGCCGCCATTTCCCCCTTTCCTAGCAGGCGCTGCTGGCAGCCGTGCCGCCAGGCTGATCCCAGGCCCGCGCTCCGCGGCCCTGAGACCCTCGAACGCCCGAATCCCTCCCGACCGGCACTGCGCCGCAGCCGCCCGGTCCGAGACCGCGCCCGATGAGACCTGCCGAGCGACCGCCGCCTGCGTCGCGTGCGCAGCTCCAGAGATCGCCATGGCCGCCATCTTCGCGGGCAACAGCAGCAGCAACAGCAGCGTTCGACCGACAAAGAGACAAAGAGGATGGAAATGTCAGCCGAGTGCGATTTAGCGAGCTCTGGATTTTTTAGGGCCTCGTCGAGTTCACTACTGACTCACTGATATGCCGCCATTGCTTGCTCAGAGATTGAGACGTCTCAATCTCTGAGCGAGCCGAAGGAAGGAGGAAACGCGGTGGGAATCGGGCTCCGATCGTGAGCGAGCGACCATGAGCGGGGCCAAGCTCTGCATTCTGCTGGAAGAGCTGGGATACGACGGGTGGCAGGATCTGGATGCGGACAGCTTCGAATGGCCGTACCAGTACGAGGAAACGCGGCCCCTGCTGGAGTGGCTGTGTGCCAATTTGAGGCCCTCCAATGCGCTGACGGCCGAGGAGGCTCTGCTGTGAGTGCATTTGATTTTTGGGCTGTGCAAATTTGTGTCTCTGATCGCTGGATGAGGTGTGATTGTTTGTTGTTGGTTTTTTTCTTGTGTTGGGCAGGTACAATGCGTTGCAGGCTGAAGGGAAAATGCTGGAGGTTTGTGGGCTGCTGTGCTGGGTGGAAGGATGTTGGTGGATTCGTGGTGCTGTGCTGTGCTGTGCTGGAATCGGATGGGGTGGGGGTTTAAGGTGGGCCGGTTTTCTGCAGGGGGAGGAATTGGAGTCTGCGTACGAGAGCATTTCTGCATTTGGTGCCAGGAAGTCCAGTGAAGAGGACATTTTGGGTGCAGAAGAGACGGTGACGGAGATCAAGTGAGGAGTGATTGAGTGATGTGGCACGGTTGTTCGTTTTAGGATTGTGGGACTGTTGGCATTGATGCTTGGAGTGGTGTTTATTGGCACGGTGAAGGGAGTCGACAATGGCCTTCAGATCTGAAGCAGCAGTTGTGCAGAGGCAGATACGACAGGTGCAGGCAAATCTGGACGCTCTCTCTGCTCAGGCAACTTCGTTGATGCAAGGTAGACGCTCAAGGTCAGCTGTGGCATCCAGCAAGAACAGGCACCTGCAAATGATTGAAGAGCAGTTAGCAAGTAGGAATCTTGAGGTAGGGGACCGTGGCTTATAGTAAGATTTGCGGAGGTTTTTCGAAGTTTGATGATGCTGGTGTTGTTTGTCAAAGTATTCTTACCTTGTCTTTTTGCCTCGCTGCGATTCCTCATGTCAGATGAACACGGTTCTGGAAAGGTTGACGGACTGTGTCCAGCAAATTGCTCACTATCAGTCGGGGCAAGGTACTGTCGTTCCTCTGAGATTGATCAGCTTTTCTGTCAGTTGCCTGTTTGGAATGATTGACTTTTACTCAAGTGATTCATGGGTGCTTCCAGAGGAGGGCGTTTACTTGAACTTCACTGATTTTAGCCCCTACACGCAACAAGAACTGGTCTGCACAAGTGACTTGAGCAAGTGGTTCACGAAGCAGTTCGACATGGTAAGTGCATCAGTCTCCCTATCCAGGCAGCATTGCACCCTCAAGGGCAAGTACATTTTCCTAGAATTTGTGCTATGTCGTTCTCTGGTCGACTAGGCTCAATTTCTGATTGATCATGGGGGTTTGGCCTCAGGGTTCAGCACAGTTTATAGCAGAAGAAGGAAAATCAATTCTGTCATGGATCTCCGTGGATGATGTGACAACCTCGACACCCCTTGGTGTGTCCTCATTTCCCCATTGTGTAGCTTGAGGCCCTTTCATCCTTGATTTCAGTCGTAGTGGATTCTTGTCTGTAAAATATGGGAACATGTTCAAAGGTGTTCAGATCTCTCACAATCTCAGGCGAATTGGAACAAAATTACAATATCCGAGTTTCAGAGCTTCAACGCCTTCGCACCATGTGAGTCACATAAGCTGATGTCAGATGGCCTATTAAGTTTATCTCCCTACATGCATGTTTCTTACCTGACAAAGTATTTGTTTCAACTACTTACTTGCTTCTTAACAGTTTCGGGGTTAGCGAAAGGCAATGGGTGGAGGCACAAGCTGAGAATGCCAAGCAACAGGCAATGCTGGCTACAGTGAAAATGCAAGCCTCTGCAGATAGCACGGACTCCTTTTCGGATTCCTACTCACAGAGGTTCGATCCCATTCTAGTCCCATGCACATTTTGCTCAGGTGATGTTCCGAAGGTGTGCTCAGTGTGTAGGCCTTTGTCATGTGAATGCTTTCTTCGTGAAAGTGTGGCGCACCTGTATGAATCTCCTTGTGGCTTTGCAGCTGCAGGCAAAAGCATGCAGATCTTGTGAATGAGCTGCACCCACTGGCGCAACAGGAAGAGAAGCTTCTGACTGAAGTACATCATGTTCATCTTTCAGTGAAAAGCATCTTGTTGGCTCAAGTTATTCTTGAATCTTGCGAGTAACAGATCATCGCTTTGGCCAACAGGTTGTGCCATCACTTTGCTGGGAGCTTGCGCAGCTTCAAGATACATACATTTTACAAGGTGTGGTTAAGCAGTTTTCTGATATTCGGGGAAAATTTCAGCTTACATTGCGTCAGACATTTCTGAAGGAGTGCCGCTCACTGCTGTTCCATGTCTGCTAGGTGATTACGACCTCAAAGTAAAACAACAGGAAAGCTATGTTGCTCAGCAGAAAAAGGTAGGGTGCTGACTTTGAACAATCGTTTCAGTACTGTTTCAGTTACATGGTTTCTCTGTATGCAAGTCACGGTCAGAATTTGGGATCTTCAAGTGAGCTTGCTAACTCTCCAGCTCATGTTTCAGTTTATAGGCCATTTGGTCGACCAGCTTGCTCGACACATATTTCTCAAAACCACATGTGATGTGGAGCGCAAGGAGATGAATGGAGTGTATGAACTGTTGAGGGTTCTAGAAACAGAGGTTGATGCCTTCACGGAGGCAACCTTGGCAAGGATTGTAAGCTATGAGTCGTGACACAAGCAAAATCTCTGACTTGCTTTGTTTCTGGTGCCCTACTCAGACAACTCTGGAGGGCTAGAGCCTCGGCCACGCTACTTAACACTCTCTCTTCCTCACAGGATAGGTGCAATGCATTGATTCATTCTGCAGCTGAAGCTAAGGAGCTTGGTGCTGTAGATGATAGGGATACGCTTCTCCATCGTGTCAGAGACATTCTGAATCTTCAATCTTGTAAGTGTGGTGTGACTTATCAAGCCCAGCTAACTCTCTCGAATGACTGGATATCTAACCCTCTGTCCTGCAGATGACCAAGGAGCTTCACCGATGTACGTGTCTGCACCAGGCCTTGCTCAGCAAATCAACAACCTTCACACTCAGTTGCAGTCATCACAGCTAGAAGTTGGCACCACATTGGCGGAAGACAAAGCCAAATGTCTCAACGACCTGTAAGCTAACTGGTCATCAGCTGAAAGTTGTGCCCTGTGTGCATGCCTGCGTACATTCCATGAGTTTGCCTTGTCCACTTCCAGGTACGACGTCATCAGAAAGATGCAACAGTTGCTGTTCGCGTCCTCGGCTACTGCGCAACCTATTCTGAGTCCTTGGGTATGTGTTGAAATCGGCCATGCTTTCTCCACAGTCAGCTTATTCTTTCCCCTATCACTAACGCCCTGATTCCATCTTCAGCCTCTGATGAAGGAGCTGATGGAAATGGAGAAGGTGAACTCCCAGCTTTCCGCAGCGATTGAGGAGGTCACTCGTGTGCACCGCGAAAAAGCTGAGGTGAGCTTGCGAAACCTGATATTGATTGTCCTCACGGGGGTTTCAAGTCCTCACTCTCTCTTGGCATGTAGATTGTGAAACATCACCCCCGTGAAGTGGGTCGAGAGAGGCAAGTTTTCGTCGATTTCTTCTGTGCACCAGACCGGCTGCGCAGTCAAGTTCGAGAGTTATCTGCCCGAGTGAAGGCAATGCAAGGGTCGTAACCACCCAGTGTCTCGCCAGAGAAGCAGTCATCATTGGGCTGATCTGGAGCAACTCTTTTCATTCACCGTCTCACCTTAGGGGGAATGACACCCAGCTTGGGTTGTACAAGGTAGAGAGTTCACTTACAAAAGCGCTGCCAGAAGGCATTTGCTAAAATGGCACGATACTCTATATCGCAACACGGCGGGGAGGTCAGGTTCGCTTTGCAGTTCCATGGCTGCTGGTGGCTGCTGACTTCCCTCTCCACCTGTAATCAACTCTGGCCTGAGCGAGCAAGAAGCAGCCCTCCTCACGCTGGAAAGCTCATCACGAGACTTACAGAGAGCAGAGCAAGCCCCGGTAACATTAGAACTACGCGTGCCTGCCCACAGGTCTCACCCTCACCGTCACCTTCGAATGTGGTTAAGTAGAGAAGCTCTTTCCCCCCACAACAAGGTATGCTTCTCTGGAGCCGTGCACCTACGCATTTCGCTAACACCACAAGACTCTAGAGACGGAAACCGCGGCTTCCGATCATCAAAATTCACGATCCTGTAGGGAACGGAGAGCGAACAAATTTGCAGACAAGTAAAACTAAACACTACCTACTCAGACTTTACTTCAGCTGTTACTTCAGCTTTTACTTCAGTTTTTACTTCAGCCGTAGCCACAGGTGCACTTGCCTTCTCAGCTTTCTCCGCCTCCCGCTCTGCCTGCTTCTTCTTCTCCCTGAGGCACCAGGCAACCTTCAGAACACACGGCCACACGGCTTTCTTTGCATCTCAAAACAAACAGAAGCCAGTTGCGTCAACAAACCTGTCAATGTACTCTTTCAAAAGCTCCTTCCCTTGCACTAATTTCGAAAGGAGATTCCTATACACGTCAAGGTCTCTGTCCACGCTTATCTTACTCACATTCAAAGCCCTACACAACTGCAAAACAAAGCAAGCCATGAGGAAATCACTCAACACAGCAGCCGCAGCCGCAGCCGCAGCTCAGGCCACAACCTTTCTTTCTCACCTGCTCCAACACGGCCGGATCCGACGCCTTCGCAACCTCCAGCAGCCGGAACAAGCCAATGGCGAAAAAGCGGCTGTAATGGAAAGTCCCTTTGCTGCTGGCCCGCTCGGAGATATCCTTCAAGGAAGCTACGATTTCTCCCTCCTGTTCCGCAAACGCAACAAGTGACGCCGAGGTCTGAGCGGACGCCCACTCCTCCAGCTTCTTCGCGTCGCTCCTGCACCGTGACGGCTACCGGATCTGAGGCAAGGACTGATATTATACGGACTCCATCCAGCAGCACACATTCAGTGCTGCCCTTACCTGTACTGCTCAGGATCCTCCTTAAGCGCGGAAATGTAAGCCCGGAAAATGGCGTCCCGGTCCTGAGCATTCGGGTACCCGTCCATGAGCTGGTCGTACACCGTCACATATCCCAGCGCGAACACAGGATCATACTGGTAAGTGCTGTTGTAGCGCATGAGGTGCTGCTGCACCAGCAGGTCCTGGATCACGTTGCTGTAGATGCTCGGGATAGGCTTCCTGTAGCCATTCAGGAACGCCGATTTGGTGGCGGCCACGGTCGGCACTTCTGCGCACGCCTCAACGCAGCTGCACGAAGTCAGAAACCTAGCACTGTCTCACAGCCGCGCGAAGCCAAGCCAGCCGTCACGAAACGCTCACAGTCCCTCTCAATGCGAGCAAGGGCGTACCAGCAGCGGAGGCGGCCACGCAGCGGACGGAGGCCCGGGGGGCGGAGATGGCGGGGAGCGAGCACGCCCGGAGCTGGTCCAGGCCGGGGCAGATGCGCCAGGTCGAGCGGAGAGACGAGGAGGAGGAGGAGGCGGCAGTGCCGGCGTCAGAGGTGAGCGCTGCCGCTGCGGGCGTGACGCGCGCAGCGCAGAAGGAGGCGAGGGCGGCCATGGCCGGACCGGTGCTGGAGACGCAGCGCACCGGCTTCCTGGAAGCGGAAGGCAATGCGATGAAGCAAGCTGTGACAGCCACCACTCGCTTAGCCTTGCGGAAGCCCCATCGTATGGTATGCTGGTTCCTGCCCAGGTGGCACTTTTATCCACTTCATGTAGCTCCTCTAGGGATCTCATGCCAAGTGCACCTCTCTCTCTTAGCTTTCCGGAATCGTGTTCCTCATCATCGTAATTCCCCATCTTCCCTTTCATGACTAAAAGGACTTTTCCCTTCCCCTTCCCCTCGTAACCACAAATATTGAAAGGCCAAGCAATATAGGTACCCGGCAGAGCGTGCTGTCGTGTGGGCACTACAGAAGAAGGTCTATCAGAGTCCACTTGGATGGAATTTTTCCAATCGTGGGATTTGATACTTAACATTTTGTACCATGGTGTGCATAAGCTACAAGCCCCAATGGCATCCACTTCCTTTTAGGCACTCCATTTAAGTAGCAATGGAAGTGCAGATGCTTAACAGCCATATTCTTATAAAGGTGTGTCCATTTGGACACTCATTTAGACAAGGTCCCGTAAAGGAAGGAAGCGTAAAACAAAAAAAGGGCTCGTAAAAGCGCCTTGTCCATGGGAGGCTCGCTCGCTCCCCGCTGGCCCATATAAGTGAGGGTGAAAAGAAGAGAGGGTCAAATTTTCACTTATAAGAGATAATCCCCCATATCTGATTTTTGATAATAACCAAAATTCAGAACATGTGGATAAAATTAATTGCAAGTTAGAAATAACAAAAGGCTATAAATGAAGAGCTTCATCTCTTTAATCAGATTAAACAAACCAACATTAAGTAACTTGTATACCAATCCAAATATATATCAAAGAATGGAGAAAAAAGAAGTCCTCCATAATTTCCTGCATACCAAGATGGGCACCGAAATCAAATAACGAATTAAAAATAAGTCATATTTCCAACGGAGGGATCGCCCAACTCCAATGATGATCTACAAAAAAAAAAAAAAAAATCAAACAATGATTAACATAAGAAAATCCAAAATAGAAATAGAAATAAAATAAAATAAAATAAAATAAAATAAAATAAAATAAATAAAAATAGAAGACGCATAGACGCTAGCGTACTTGTGCAACATCCTCATAGGTCACCAACAGTTTGGGCAGTGGTTCCCTTGTGTCAGTATTCCTAGATGCTCTGGCTTCCTTGTGCCTTACTCGGGAACTCGTGCAGCTTGAGGTGCTTCCCAACAATCCAAGAAGTTGGCTGCATGCAACCCGAGAAGTGGACAGGTTGACGAGCTGCATGAGAAGTGACCAGGTAGAGGTGCTTCCTAGTAAACCACGAAATTCTCCAATTCAAGATATGTCATGCCTCCTCTTGCATACTCATGTTGCTCAAGATTGTCCAATTCTACCATGCAATTGCCGTCACTCTTCTTTCAAAACCATGCACACTAAACCAAGGCAAGAGATTGGTGGAAGTCGAGAGGCGGAGGGTTCAGTTTTCTCTCAGCAGACAAACGACCAAGATAGCCAAGCTCGCCACCATGGATCACGAGCTATGGTGTCTTTAATTGAAACAGCGTGGAGATTTGCTCATCAAAACAAATCTATTTATGATTAATCGAGACCCAGCTAGTTACTTAGGTTATCATGACATTTTTTGTGGTGTGGGCTTCTCATTGCTCATGTCTCTCGGGATCGAGGGCGACGGCGAGCAATATGAATGAGAGATTCCACCTCAAACTCTGGCTGGTTTTCAATGAGTTTTGGGGGAGGACAGAAGGTTAGAGTGTCACGATATGGTTTAAGCAAAGGGGTATGAAAAACATCATAAACTTGCCAGGCCGGGGGAGGGGCTAATTTGTAAGCAGCCGGGTTAATACCAGTAGAGACAAAAAAGGAACCAACCCATTTGTAACTAAGCTTGGCTACACCACGAACAAGAGGCTGATAAAATGACCCAGTCTCTGTCGTGAAAATTCTGCAATCGCTGTCATGTATCATGGACCTGTTTTTTGTCGATTTTTAGTCACTAAGATCAAAAACTGTAAAAACGAGCAAGACTCGACAATGAATGCAATTCCAACGGCATCCTCAAGAATAAAACACAAGCATGAGGACTTGAAGGTGAAAAGCCCAATAAGGATCTCGTTTTAGAAAAATTCTTCATAGTGGTATTTAAGATATTCAGGATTTTTAGAACTGGTGAAAGCCCTTTTCCGATTGCATAACCTATCTCACCTTAGTCCGATCATCTCATCTGCATAGATTGTCACGCGAGGGAAACCAACGGTCAGACCTTTCTTTCCCACAATAAGAGCATGAACACGGCTATGGCATCCCGTTTGGGACTCTCCAAAAGTTATATCTTTTTGTTTCTGGGTTCCAGCTCAGCCATGCGCATGAGCAAGGCAGCAAGATGTGGATGCCACCATGCTGCAGGGGGTCCAGGTGGACTGCCAATTGCGAGACTCTTGATGTCCGAGATCGGGCAGCAGCTGCTGGAATGCGGGCACTTCTGGAAGGACCCGCTGTATCAGTCCGGCAATCGGCGCATGAGACCAAGCGTAGAGTCCTGTCCATTCCCATGTTCCTCAACGGAGATGTGCAAGTGGAGGAAAAAGCTTGGTTGCATCCGGTGCTGAGTCGTCCAAGTGCTCTACACTGCGCAGGGCTGATGGACATCGAGCTCTCCACTGCTGTGCAGGCTTGTGCCCGTTTGGAGTAGATGCTGTCCCCGCAATGTGGTCCTGTGTTTCCAGACCAACCGTGGGTGTCTATTGTCTACTGTCTCCTGCCAGATGGGTTGCTTGTCCTGGTTGGCTTACGTTTTGTGAATTGTCCTCGACAGAAAAGCAAGTTGGGAGCCTGCTAGCGGCTGCAGAGGCCATTCTGGCCATGGAGGAACTGCGTACCTTTATGGTAGGTCTTTTCCATCAGAAAGTACACCGTCAAGTCTCTGCTTTGGCAGATCCTGAATGGCCTCAATTATGTGCACGGGTTGCTGGACGCAGTTGCTCTACGGTTGAGCCTTGTCTGCTGTCTTGTGCTGAGTGGAATGCTCCTTTTGTGAGGTGTCTGTGCTAGTCCCACATCATTCTCCCTTTGGTGCAGCAATCGGATTCTTCCTTTGGTGCAGCCGTCAAATATCCTGATTGGTAAAACTATGATATCAGACAAATCCTTGAGAACTAGATCACAGCTGTTATTTTGAATGGGCCTCTGTGTCTGTGCCTGAAAGCGTTGCCTACTCTAGGAGCTCACAGGTGACGGGTGGAGGGGAAGAACAAGGCGTCGTGAAAATTGGTGATTGTGGGCTAGCACGGATATACCAAGGTCCACTCAAGCCCCTCAGCGAGAATGGGGTACGATCCTTTTGTCTCATCAAAATTCCTTATGGCATGCTTCTTGAAAATGCCGGAGGCAGTTTCAACTTAGGACATTTAGCACCCAGCTTGGGTTTTACAGAGTAGAGAGATCACTTGCAAAAGCTCTGCCAAAAGGCAGTTGCCAACATGGAACAATGCTCTACATGGAAACACGGCGGGGAGGTCAGGTTCGCTCTACAGTTCCATGGCTGCCGGCTTGCCTCTCCACCTGTCATCAACTCTGGCTTGAGCGAGAAAAGAAGCAGCCCTCCTCACGCAGGAAAGCTCATCACGAGACTAACAGAGAGCAAAGCAAGCTCCAGTAACATTAGAACTAAGTGTGCCTGCCCACAGGTCTCACCTTTACCGTCAACTTCGAATGTGGTTACGTAGAGATGCTCTTTCCCCCCACAACAAGGTATCCTTCTCTGGAGCCCGGCACCTATGCATTTCACTAACACCACAAGACTCTATAGACGGAAGCCGCAGCTTCCGATCACCAAAATTCACGATCCTGTAGGGAACGGAGAGACTACCTACTCAGACTTTACCTCAACTGTTACTTCAGCCGTAGCCACAGGTGCACTTGCCTTACAGGCTTTCTCCACTTCCTGCTCTGCCTGCTGCTTCTTCTCCCTGAGGCGCCTGCGAGGTCAGTCACCCTTCAGAACTCACACACGGCCACACGGCCACACGGCTTTGCATGTCAAACTGCCCAGCTTCCAGGTCTGCTCCCCGGGAACAAGCCTGCAGGGCTGCTACAAGCACATGACCATCTGGCTGCACACTCAACCTGCACATCTGACGATACAGTTGTGTGGCATTCCTATTTTGTCGTCTGTGGGTAACATTCGCCGAAGTGATGGCAGACCACGTGAAAGCATCTGGACTAGCAACCCTTCCCAACACATCCATCGTTTCTTGCAACATGCCATGAGAAGCGTACATCCGCAGGATATGGTAGCACAAAAGCGTGTCCGCCTCAGACCTTTTTTCACAATAAGAGCATGGACTCGGCGACCCAGGACCCCGTCCCTCACATATGTCGTTAGGACTGTACAAAGCAAAGAGTGAGAAACAGGACATTCTGTCTGCACCACAGCACCCAGAGCCTCCACAGCATCTGTAAGCTGCCCCTGCTCACATGATATGCTCACAGATCCAAGTGTGACGCGCCTTTCGTATCCTGCAGAGCGGGGGTTACTCACAGGGGTGGTGTAGAGGGCTGCGATAGAGGAGTCTCAGGCACTTGCCGGGAGGCGCGCTGTGGTCTCTTCGCGCTGGCCGTCTCCTCGCCTCCCGACTACAGCAGTCTGCAACTTCTCTAGTACCAATGGAGTGAGGATTGGCGGGGCAACCAACCATGGTGGATACCCATGGCAAGCGAGCCAAACCGGCCTGGCAGCTGCAATACGAAGTGGTGGGCAAGATTGGGGAAGGCACGTACGGGCTGGTGTATCTGGCCAAAAACAAGCTTGTCCGGGGCCACACTGTTCGCACTGCAATCAAGAAGTTCAAGCAGTCCAAGGAGGGCGACGGCATCTCCCCCACCGCCATCCGGGAAATCATGGTATCAGACACCTCGTGCTTGTTGCACTTCTCTTGTGTTGCTTGCGGTTCTGACGTGAAGATGACTGGATGCAGCTGCTGAGGGAGTGTATCCATGAGAACATTGTGAAGCTGGTGAATGTCCACATTAATTACGTGGACATGTCTTTGTACCTGGCATTTGACTATGCTGAACATGACCTCTATGTAAGTGCTGGGGCTGGGCCTGTGTCTGTTGAAAGCGTGGATTGTTGAATTCCTCATCAGCCTGAGTTCTGAATGACAGGAGATCATCCGACACCATCGGGAGAAGCTGAACTTTTCCATCAGCCAGTACACCGTCAAGTCTCTGCTTTGGCAGATCCTGAATGGCCTCAATTATCTGCACAGGTTAATAGACGCAGTTGCCCTACGGTTGAGCCTTGTCTGCTGTCTTGTGCTGAGTGGAATGCTCCTTTTGTGAGTTGTCTGTGCTGGTCCCACATCATCTCTCTTTGGTGCAGCAATTGGATTGTTCATCGGGACTTGAAGCCGTCAAATATCCTGGTTGGTAAAATTATGATTTCACACACTCCAGAAGACAAATCCTTGAGAACTAGATCACAGCTGTTATTTTGTATGGGCCTCTGTGTTGCTTACTCTAGACGCTCACAGGTGATGGGTGAAGGGGAAGAACAAGGCGTTGTGAAAATTGGTGATTTTGGGCTAGCACGAATATACCAGGGTCCACTCAAGCCCCTCAGTGAAAATGGGGTATGATCCTTTGTCTCATCATAATTCCTCTTATGACATGCTTTTTGAAAATGCCGTAGGCAGTTTCAATTGGCTGTACATTGTTTCACGCACATGGCATATTAGGGCTTTGCAGCGGACATGCATTGCCTATTAACGCACTCGAACCATGTGAGATATCCTGTGCCACAGGTTGTTGTGACCATATGGTACAGAGCCCCTGAGTTGCTTCTTGGTTCCAAACATTACACCAGTGCTGTTGGTAAGCACCTCAACGCTCGTGCTTCGTGTAGTAGCAGTGTGTTGACAAACCTGAACATTTCTTTGGCTGGCCTGTCATGCGCAGACACATGGGCTGTTGGATGTATTTTTGCGGAGTTGCTCACGCTGAAGCCACTCTTTCAAGGCATAGAAGATAAAACTACCCCAAATCCGTTTCAGGTTGTTTCTGGCCTTAAAATGTCTCCTAGGTTGAGTTGCAGATTTCTACATGACATCTGACCAATCTAGCCATTTGTGCCTGACAGCTGGATCAGCTGGACAAAATCTTCAAAGTGCTGGGTAATCTTTGGTCTTTCCTGGCATGGGGTGACAAGTTTCATGAGAATGGCATGATGGCATCCGTGTTACTCACAACGCAGTTTCACAAATGTAGGGCATCCAACTGGAGACAGATGGCCAACACTTCTGAATCTACCACACTGGCAAACAAATCGACAGCTTATTCAAGGACGGAAGTAGTGAGTGCATTTGAGCTTGCATTAACTAGCTGACAGTTCTATCCCTACTTTTTAACATGTTGTAAGTTGGATCTGTCCTTGTGGACAGTGAAAATGTGGGTCTTCATAATGTGCTGCAGCTGTCGCCAAGTGCTGCAGTGAAGAACCCTGCTTACGATCTGCTTGCAAGGATGCTTGAGTAAGGACGCACAAGAGCTTCCTTGATCAGAGTTACGATGCTCTCCCTCTGCCTCTCATCCTCTCTCGGTGTCAATGTCTGCAGATACGATCCGCTCAAGAGAATATCCGCAGCACAAGCATTGGACCATGAGTATGTTATCTCGTCTTTCGATAACAAACCTGCCTAAGGTAGAAGGTAGTCTTATATCAAAAGCTGTGTGGTGTTTCTGTTGTGTTCTTATTCTGGCAAGCTGAATTGCATCTCCAGGTACTTCAAGACCGAACCACTGCCTGGTCGCAAGTAATTCTCGTGCCTTTGTGATGTACATTCCTGTACTGTGTGAAGGCTGCCCATAAAATGCAGGCCGTCGTCGTAGTTCCAGCTCGTGACGTTGTATCCTTTAGTTCCCTTGTTCCAGGTCAGCCAGGTGAGAAAGTTGTGGCTTATCCCCCACGGCCAGTAGACTACTCCACAGATTTTGATGGCACAAGCAGCTACCAACAGCCCAGCATGGTATCCCTCCTCAATACCTTTTCAGTGCTTGAAGCAGCATGTTGTTTGATTCTATCAGTCTGACCTCGGATGTGATGATCAGATGGCTGCTGCCAGTTCCGCTGCTGCAGCTTCTGCTGCTGCAACTGGTGGCTCGGTTCACCATTCCTTGCAAGGAATGCAGAGAGTGCACAACGCCAATGCTTTTAGCGTTAACGCGCAAGGTGTGGCCGGTATGGGAGCACACCACGTTTTCGGAAACCGACTTCCTCAACAGCAGGTCCGCTCCCAACGGTACTCCTAGTTTGCGAACAGAAGTTGTTTGATTGCACCTCAATTCACTTCTGGTCTCTCAGGTTCGTAGGCGAGATCCTCCTGGCGCGACGCAGGGATTTTATCAGCCTCCACCCAAGCAAACGAGACGGATGTGAATTATCGTCATTGTGATACCAACTGGTTGTATATTCTTCCACCTTCTAAAGCTAGCCATTCATCTAGCTATTTGCTGTCGATATGAATCTCGGGTTGATACATCCACCCAGTCGCCTTCGTCCGATAATCAACTTGAATCAACTGGTATTGGGCATACTAGGATTGATGAACAGCCTTGGAACGTGGCGCACTGCTGTCTCAAAGTAAATATTTACACGGCAAATGGACCGAAGACGAAAGCACACAGTGCAGGCTTGCAGACACAGAGCCAAGTTTGGTGCCATTCCACCTGACGGTGGAGCACTAGCAAACCTACACCTTAAACTTCAGCAGACCCCATTGCTGCAGCTCACGGCGAAGTGAATGGAAAATATGGTAGAGCAGTGCCAGAATTGAGAAATTTCCTACGCTCAGATACAACCAAGGAGGAAGCTTTGACACAGCGAAAGCCAGCTGATAGACCGGGTAGAAAGAGAGGCTAGTGTCACCGACCTTCGTGAAAAGAGCACCACCCAGGATTACTCCGCTTAACAGAGCCCCGGTAATCCTGTTGGTGATGGAGGTGACGGAGGATTTCTGTGGCGCGTAAACGGTCAGGTGCGGCGACAATGGTCGATTTGTTTTGATGTTGGGTGCTGCTGTTCCAAACTGTCGTTCACCCTGCCAATCACGGACAAAGATGTTAAACACTGGTCTGAAAAGTGACGAGACATGTGCACAAGACAGTATTCCACCAACCTTGGAGGAATCACTCTCGTTGTCCATCTTCTTGTAGACGGCATTCCCATCCTGAGTAAGCTGATCGGCACCCCCATAAGAGGAGAAACTCACTGCACGGCGAGAACAGGGTTAGCAATGCTACTGTATCCCTGCAGTATTTGTCTCCTGTGTGAGAAGAATACGGACCTTGAGCTCTGGACAGGTCGTTCATGACCTGTGTCATAAGAACCGTCTTCCAGACACCAGCGGCTCCGACAATATGCTGAGCTCTCTCGCCCCTCTGGTATGGAGTCAGAAGGTCAACCTAAGTAGACACGCCGGAACATAAACCCGTATCAAGCAAGACATCTCTGCAAACGTCACTCACAAATTGACAGCTAGAAATCCATTGGAAGCGATTACATTAAGTCCGGCCGGCTCCCTGTCCCGATCTGCGAAGGCAGGCACCTCCAGGTCCCCTGAAAAAGTGCGGGAGCCTGCAAACAGAGAGACAAAGTTAGTGGCCGAAACATTCTGCTCATTCCACTCGGACCAGCCGAGATCCGCAGAGTTCTGCAGATCCATCCATTCAATACCAAGCGGAACGAGACAGAGAACTGGCAATCGAACTTCAATACCACACAATCGGCAGAGTCCACTCACTGAAAGCGGCAATGGTGCCATTGGTAGCGGTGGCCTGCAGTCTGGAGTGGCCAGGGCTCCATGAACTCCTACATCCTGCTCTGCTGCCACTGACGAGCGCGGCCAATGCCTTTCGCGACATCTCTTCCTGCCGCTCGCGAAGCTTGATCGAAGAGCAGGAAAAAAATTTGTCGACGGAACGTAGCTCAAGAAAGACCTTCCTTCGCAGTTCGAACCCTGTCGTGGTTTGCGCAAGTTGGAACTCAGTCGTGCTGCCAAGTTCGAGCCCTAAAGCACTTACTAGCCCGCCAGAATGCAGGTCCCAGAATTTTGGTTTCGAGAGCTTGTTCAGCGCTCAGCACAGCCCTTGCTGCTGGACTGACTCGATTCCAGCCAGCCTGAAGCAGAGTCGTGCTGCCAAGTACCTACCCTAAAGCCACACATTAGTCCGCCAGAATTGAGATCACTGGATTTTGGTCTTAGGCAGCGGTCTTCGCCCAGCATAGCGCTGCTGCTCCATTGAGCAGCCAGCTTGCAGCCATGATGACGGGACAGTCTCTGGAGCTCATGGGGGAGCGGCAGACTGGCCAGGACGTGCGCACTCAAAACGGTAAATTCGTTTCTTGTGAAGTGGTGCTCGAGTTCGTCTTTCTGTGAAGTCTTGTTCCGATCCTGGTCGTGATCTGGTCGTCGGTGGCCCTGGACTGTGGAAGTGGGCTAATTGTCTGTGTTCTGTTGACTTTTTTTGTCTAGTGATGGCCTGCCAAGCAATCGCCAACATTGTGAAGAGCTCCTTAGGACCTGTTGGCCTGGACAAGGTGCGCTTTTCTTGTAAATGCTCGATGTTGCCGCAGGATTGTTAGGAAGTGAAGTGAGCATCGCACTTTCACAGCTTGATTGTTTGTGGGTCACTTGCAGATGCTTGTTGATGATATTGGAGATGTTACTATCACTAACGATGGGGCCACTATCTTGAAGATGCTTGAAGTTGAACATCCCGCTGCTAAAGTAGGTCTTGGTTGGCTGTTCTTCATTTGCATGTTGGAGGATCTATTCATTGGAGGTTCATGATGCAAAACCATACTTGCCCAGGTCTTGGTCGAGCTAGCCGAGTTACAAGATCGAGAGGTGGGAGATGGGACGACATCTGTCGTCATTATTGCAGCTGAGCTTCTAAAGGTGTGCTTTTTTAACCGAAAGCTGGGAAAAACTCTTCGTCTCTTGAGGGTCAGCATGATGAAGTGAATGTGGTACGTTTAATCGCAGAGAGCAAACGACCTGGTGAGGAACAAGATTCATCCAACTTCAATTATCAGTGGATACAGGGTAGGCTCCCTTACTCTGGTGTGGGTTTTGTCACCACGTCTTTGATGTGTCTCATCTCTTAGGATTGTTGGAGATAACCACTGTGATTGACTTGTGAGTATTCTTATTGCCTGAGCTTCACAGCTTGCAATGCGAGAAGGGTGTAAGTTTATTGAAGAGAAGCTCACTTTGAAGGTCCAATATGCTCGAACTCAAAGGCTATGAATGTCATCTGCTACTTTTTGAAGTGTTGTGGTGTGAAATATCTTGATGCTGTATTCTTGCGTACAGTATGTTTCTCTCAGAAGTGAATCCTGATGCAGGTTGAGAAGTTGGGGAGGGAACCTTTGGTTAATTGTGCGAAAACTAGTATGTCATCCAAGATCATTGGTCCAGACAGCGAATTCTTTTCCAAACTGGTATTTGTCTGACACTACCTAACATGAGGCCCGTCAGTAAAAAAGGCCTAAATCAAGATGTCTGCAGGTTGTAGATGCTGTGCTTGCTGTAAAGGCAACCAATGACAGGGGTGAAGTCAAGTATCCAATTAAGGTGTGTACATCTAGCCTGGCTTCACCAATATCCCAGGGTTTTGTCTGGTTGCTGTTTCACGAGCTGGTTGGAGATAGCTGGCTCCTTTGTTGAGGAATGGAATGTCGTCTCCCTGCAGTCAATCAACATATTGAAGGCTCATGGAAAGAGTGCACGGGAGAGTTACCTTTTGAATGGATATGCCCTCAACACAGGCCGTGCTTCTCAGCAGATGCCCAAGCGCATAGTGTCGGCAAAGATAGCTTGCTTGGATCTGAATCTCCAGAGGACCAAAATGCAGATGGGTGTGCAGGTCCTTGTAACTAATCCTCGTGAGCTGGAGAATATTCGAGCAAGGTATGGTCCGAGCTGGCAAGGTTGCTGCTTGTTGATTCCGTTTCAGCCAGCAGGATCCTAATAGGCATCTTTCTGCATCTTTCAGGGAATCAGACATAACAAAGGAGCGCATCCAGAGAATTTTGGATGCAGGTGCAAATGTCATATTGACAACCAAGGGCATTGATGATATGGCTCTCAAGGTTGGTATGTACATAGTTTCTGAAATTTTCAGTGTTAAGACGTGTGAGACGTTCAGGTTTCCACGGATTAACCATTGCCTGTTCCATCTGCAGTATTTTGTGGAAGCAGGAGCCATAGCTGTTCGTCGGGTTAAGAAGGAAGACTTGAGGCATGTCGCAAAGGCAACTGGTGCAACCCAGGTAAGCTGATTCTATGGCTTCAGAGAGTACTTCTTCAGGATGTCAAAATGTGATGAAAGTCTGCCTTGCCTTGCAGATTCTCAACTTTGGGGACATGGAGGGAGATGAAACATTTGATCCGTCCTTCCTAGGGTCAGCTGAGGAGGTGGTGGAGGAACGTGTTGCAGATGATGATGTCCTTCTAATCAAAGGGGCCAAGAGCTCACGTGCAGTAAGTCCTTCCCTCCTTTGCATCTCAATTTTGCAGCAGTATGGTAGAAGAGCTTTCTTGTTATCTCAGGTGCATGCTTGTGGGTAGGTCTCAATTATCCTTAGGGGAGCCAACGATCATATGCTGGATGAGATGGAGCGCTCCATCCATGATGCTCTGTGCATAGTGAAACGCACATTGGAGTCAAATTTGGTAAGTCTTGCAACACATGTCACCAGTGACCATTGCCACTCGCTGAAAGCCACGATGGGTTTGAATGCTCATTTCAATGGCTACAGGTGGTGGCTGGAGGAGGTGCAGTGGAAGCTGCTCTGTCGGTTTATCTTGAGAATTTGGCCACCACGCTGGGTTCTCGAGAACAGCTTGCCATTGCTGAATTTGCCGAGGCACTTCTTATTATACCTAAGGTTTGTAAGAACATGGCTATGTCTTCCAATATCTTTCTGCGTCAAGGGAAATTGGATGTGCTGAATTTGACCTACTTTAATGTGTCTTCGGTTGTAGGTACTAGCTGTGAATGCAGCAAAGGATGCTACTGAGCTGGTTGCAAGGCTACGTGCGTACCACCACAATGCACAAACAAAAGCTGATAAGCATCATTTGTCTGGGTAATATTCCAAACAACACCCTCACTTATGTTCTAGGCCTGCAAAGAACAAGTCTGTAACAAGAGCACTCAGGTTGTTAACTCTTGTGAATGACGTACTGTGGACTGCAGAACGGGACTGGACCTCGTGAAGGGCGCTGTTAGAAATAATATTGAAGCTGGCGTTATTGAGCCCATGATGAGTAAAGTGAAGATCATACAGGTGCATCTCCGTCTGGCCTTAGTGGTCTTTTCAACTCTTTGCATGTCATGGAATAATTCTGTTTGTCATCTTGTCGAGTGTTAACAAGAACCAACGTTTGCGGCCAGTTTGCTACCGAAGCAGCCATCACCATTCTCCGGATTGATGACATGATCAAGCTTTTCAAAGAAGAACGAGGAGATGAAGAGGAGTGAGTTCCGGAATGTCCTTGCAGGTACAAGAGAGCAGCACCCAAATTTTGGACTTCTCGGTCCCGAGATTGTTAGGGTATGTGCTCAGGACAGCACAGTAACCAGCAAATTCGCACACCTTCACACGGAGAGAGTAGTCCCCTTCCACGTCACACGCGGCAGATCCCGAGGAAAATCAAGGTTGCACTGTATGAGGACCAGCCATGCGGTATTGGAGTCCCCTTTGTTTTGTAGTTTACAATTTGGGGAACTTTCCTCATCGATTGAGTATTCCGCTTTGCTGGTGGTCCGAGATCGGGAGCAATGATTAGCAGATCAGGACTGTAGTCTCCCAAGATGCTGCGGCTGTCCGACCTTCACCATGATTCGTAACTAGACTGACTTTCTGAACGTTTTTAGTGGTTTTCGTCCCACCATGTAATTACGTTTTGTTCTTCCTGGGAGAAAACCTAGCTCGGCAGTCGTATCCTGCAATCAGGGCATTCCAGGAAATCACGTTTCTCTCTGGCAAGGCTTCAAAAGCCTGCTGTGCTTCATTCATGCTCCCACACCTCAACAAGGAGTACATGTCATCAAACTGCGGGCTATGAACACATCACCTTCAAGCCACTGTCCTTTGACCAGTCCGGGCATCTGTTTGGACAAGTCTGTCGAGCAGTCGCTGAGCAGCCTCTAACCTGCCACATCTTTACAGACATGTTTTTCCAACTGTTTGCACATATGAATACCTCAACTTGATGTCCTCCTTCTCTAATTTGTGTATGAACATCCTTTTCATTCTCCAGAGCTGGGCTAGCCCACACTTAGTTGCACATGCTTGCAGGAGGCAAACAAAACAATAGTCACAGCATTGGGAACAGCAATATAGCCCTCCTCATACGATCAACTGGGACGGCGAACGAGCACAAACGAGGAGCGTGACGAACATTACATCATACAGCAGTCCTCTTTCCACAATCTGGGAGTGCAGCTGCCTGCCCTTCTGTGAGGCACCAGTGCTTGTTCGTCTATTTCTTGATAACCATGTTGTCTTAAAACTTGCTTGCATCTTTCAGTTCACCACATTTTGCATCTGCACCAGGCAGTTGCCAACACACACGCCAGGGGCAATGCCACTGTGCAATACATACATCACAGTGCACTTCTCTGCCAGATTCCAAGTCACCGGCACTTGCACAAGCTTGAAGGGCACCTACAAAAACATGACCTTCTGCCTTCACTCCTGACCTACGCATATCATAGTACAGGTATATGGGTCTCCTAGGTTTCCCATGCTTAGCATATGCAGAGGCTGTGGAAGACCACATGAAGCCATTTGGCTTGCCCACCCTGGTGAACACATCCATGGCCTCCACAAGCATACATGCGCAAGATATGGTTCCCCAAGAAAGCATCCGACTCGTACCCGAGTTTGACATCGAGGTTATGAACTCGTCGCCCCACAACCAGATGCTCTGTGGTGACAAAATCACGGGGCTTCTCAGATTCACCCTCTAGCGGCCACACTTATCCCACTAACGCTTAGCACATTGGGTTTCGTCCCATGGGATCTTGGTTGACAGCCGAGCACTGAAGGTTCAACCCATGCACACATTTATTCACAACTACCCAGCCCCCTCAACAAGCAAGGATCATCCTACTTCCCCTCAACAACAGCTTGCACCACTTGCACTGCTTAGAAAATTCACCAATTCCTGGCCGACAATGATACGACACTGTCATAGGCCATGCCCCAGCAAGAGTGAAACCATCGTGGGCACCCAAGGACCCCCTAATTCGCACCGCGATTTTATCCTCCTCGCTAAGAGTAGCTCCCCTTACCACTGGAGCACTTTCTCGCTGCAGAGACGCAGCACCCTCCTTTAGGCTCTGCCTTGGGCTGTTACACACATTCACACGCTAATTCCCTCCTCAACACTCGTCTTCATCATCAACGCTTTTCTTCATCCCACACACCTACTTACTCTCCTTCCACGATCTCCTACTCTAATACCAATTACCTTCACTTTATTGATTCCAACTCACCCTTATTGCTCGATCCGTCTACGAATCAACAAGTTCTTCCTTGGGCCTTGGCTGCGCTTTGACACTTATTACGTAGAACCTCTGTGGAGTTCCTTCCTTGTAGTCTACCCTCAAGCCAAAAGTTCCTTGATATTGCCACACACCCAAAGCAAAGCACCACACAAAACCATTCATACTGGAGCACTTTCTCGCTGCAGATTTGGCACCCCTCCTTTAGGCTCTGCCTTGGGCTGTTGGCTATTATCTACACGCTAATTCCCTCCTCAACACTCTGTTCCTCTACCGTCATCAACGCTTTTCTTCATCCTACACACCTACTTACTCTCCTTCCACGATCTCCTACTCTAATACCACCCTCTAGCTTATTGATTCCAACTCACCCTTATTGCCTGGGATCCGTCTACGAATCAACAAGTTCTTCCTTGGGCCGGTTGCTGTGCAGTTTACACCAGACACAGAGAACCTCCAGGGAGTCTTTCCTTGTAGTCTACCCTCAAGCCAAAAGTTCCTTGGATATTGCCACACACCCAAAGCAAAGCAATTCACACAAAAACCATTCACAATGGGAGCAACTCGCAGAAGCACTTGCAGGGAGCAAGCCCTCCGCCAAGCACTCTGACCATCGCAAACTCCCTCTCTACTAGACAATGCGTTAGCTTGCAGCCGGCACGAAATTCCTTCACAAGGAGCAAAAGACTCGTGAGGTGGGGAGCGCAAGACACGATGTTTTTCTTCTCAAAATCTACCCCCTTATGTAGCACTCATACATAAGGCCTCCCCTTGGCCATACCTCCCCCTTACTTTTCCTCAACCACTACTCTTCCTCTGCCCTTTTTGCCTGCAATTGCAAGGCTCCTCAGGGTCTTCTAAATTAGGTAGAATGTAGGTAGGATAAGAGAAAAGAAAAGTGCTGATTTAGGTAGAATGTAGGTAGGATAAGAGAAAAGAAAAGTGCTGATTGACTAGAGCTACATGTATGTCAATTGCAAGCCTTAGTTCTTTTCAACTTAAAATATTATTTAATAAATGTATAATTTACATAGAAAATCACCAAGCAAGAGGGCACAGGCACAACTAATAAGAAACCGACTGGATTATCTCTTTTGGCTGGAACTCTGCTTTGTCCTCCAATAACTCAACCGCTGCTAAGCCTTAGACCTTTCTTAGTGCTCAGGCTCCTGAATCACATAGACATCTGTGCGGCACTTGCACAAGCTTGAAGGGCACCTACAAAAACATGACCTTCTGCCTTCACTCCTGACCTACGCATATCATAGTACAGGTATATGGGTCTCCTAGGTTTCCCATGCTTAGCATATGCAGAGGCTGTGAAGACCACATGAAGCCATTTGGCTTGCCCACCCTGGTGAACACATCCATGGCCTCCACAAGCATACATGCGCAAGATATGGTTCCCCAAGAAAGCATCCGACTCGTACCCGAGTTTGACATCGAGGTTATGAACTCGTCGCCCCACAACCAGATGCTCTGTGGTGACAAAATCACGGGGCTTCTCAGATTCACCCTCTAGCGGCCACACTTATCCCACTAACGCTTAGCACATTGGGTTTCGTCCCATGGGATCTTGGTTGACAGCCGAGCACTGAAGGTTCAACCCATGCACACATTTATTCACAACTACCCAGCCCCCTCAACAAGCAAGGATCATCCTACTTCCCCTCAACAACAGCTTGCACCACTTGCACTGCTTAGAAAATTCACCAATTCCTGGCCGACAATGATACGACACTGTCATAGGCCATGCCCCAGCAAGAGTGAAACCATCGTGGGCACCCAAGGACCCCCTAATTCGCACCGCGATTTTATCCTCCTCGCTAAGAGTAGCTCCCCTTACCACTGGAGCACTTTCTCGCTGCAGATTTGGCACCCCTCCCTTTAGGCTCTGCCTTGGGCTGTTGGCTATTATCTACACGCTAATTCCCTCCTCAACACTCTGTTCCTCTACCGTCATCAACGCTTTTCTTCATCCTACACACCTACTTACTCTCCTTCCACGATCTCCTACTCTAATACCACCCTCTAGCTTATTGATTCCAACTCACCCTTATTGCTCGATCCGTCTACGAATCAACAAGTTCTTCCTGGCGGCGCTTACAATTTACGAGAACCTCCGGAGTCTTTCCTTGTAGTCTACCCTCAAGCCAAAAGTTCCTTGGATATTGCCACACACCCAAAGCAAAGCAATTCACACAAAAACCATTCACAATGGGAGTAACTTCATGAAGCACTTGCAGAGCAAGCCCTCCAACTCCACCATCGCAAACTCCCTCTCTACTAGACAATGCGTTAGCTTGCAGCCGGCACGAAATTCCTTCACAAGGAGCAAAAGACTCGTGAGGTGGGGAGCGCAAGACACGATGTTTTTCTTCTCAAAATCTACCCCCTTATGTAGCACTCATACATAAGGCCTCCCCTTGGCCATACCTCCCCCTTACTTTTCCTCAACCACTACTCTTCCTCTGCCCTTTTGCCTGCAATTGCAAGGCTCTATTCTAAATTAGGTAGAATGTAGGATAAGAGAAAGAAAAGTGCTGATTTAGGTAGAATGTAGGTAGGATAAGAGAAAAGAAAAGTGCTGATTGACTAGAGCTACATGTATGTCAATTGCAAGCCTTAGTTCTTTTCAACTTAAAATATTATTTAATAAATGTATAATTTACATAGAAAATCACCAAGCAAGAGGGCACAGGCACAACTAATAAGAAACCGACTGGATTATCTCTTTTGGCTGGAACTCTGCTTTGTCCTCCAATAACTCAACCGCTGCTAAGCCTTAGACCTTTCTTAGTGCTCAGGCTCCCGAATCACATAGACCCGTGCGGCATTCTTGGTCGCTTTGACGATCATAAGTGTCATGGCACATCCCGTCTGTTCAGCCTCAACCCACCGTGTTCCTAATCCGACATTGTGTTCACTATAGCGATGGTGTGCCAAGTTACGTAACTGAACCCCATCATTCAAGGGCAAAGCCACGGAAACAGTGACGACAGAAGACGAGCGTACACAAAAGAATCAGAGTGCCAGACCCAAGAAATTCTTTATTCTATCACCAACTTGTGCACATCTAGGATCAGTCTTCCGAGCAATGGACACCGGGTGTGCCCAGGTCTGAAACTCCTACTTGCTTTCGACGTCGTAAAGCTGCGATACCAGGTAGCCCCCATGCAACAGGCCGAACGCCAGGACTCCACCAAATAGCCGATCCCTCAGGACAGGCTGCTTTCGGAAGCCAATTCTGATCAAGGGAAGGATCGGAGCATAGACGAGAGGAACAAGAAATTTGAAAGGCGGCTCTCTTCGTTGCCGCGTCTCCCCCCCTGGCGTGGACGCATGATGCTGAGACTGCGTTGGCGCCATTGAAACTCTCTGATATGGGTCCCGACTACTTAGGGAACCTTGGTCCCTCAACCTTAAACCCTAAAGCCCTTGCTTTAAACCCTACGTTCTATAATCACTGCTATCAGTTAGGCGTTCTACATTCCATATCAGGCATCTCCGTTTCATAACCTACCTAACACTATTTCAGACTTCTCATCTACGTGGCCTAGGAGTGCAGAAGGAGCATTATCTGACTTCGGGAAACCTCCGGCTACAATATTTGTTCATTTAAGCGGAACGAAATCTCAAAATTGTAGAATAACTGCCCGGAGGTGTGTCTGTAAGTAAACAGAAGCATGGAGGAAGAGATCTACACCAACCAGAAGCTCGAAATCCCGCTCCTTGAAAGACTTGTCATCTGTAATTGGCACTCTTTCGTAATCGACTCTATAGCCTTCAGCCTGCTAGCACTCATACACCCTGTAATAGCATATAACGGCATTCGTTAGAAGCGTGTTAAAACTTCGCCAGGTAGCCCAGTTGCAAGGGAATACACAACTGAAAGTGGAATTTAGTGAGCCAGGTAGGCTAGTTGCACGGGAAGGCACAACGGAAAGTGGAATTTAGTTTTCAGTTAGAAGTAAATCACCTCCAGAGGTGTGGGAATTGAGTCTGGGCTCATGGGGATTCCCACTGGTTGATCATTCAGCCATCTAAATTCGTCAGTTACCAGTACCTTTTTCCTTGTACCAGCTCTTCAAATCCAAGAGAGACTTAAGGGAAAGCAGAGTGAACAGAACCTGTAAACAAGAAAGGTATTCAGTCGTCCAAGCCTTTTCGATCTTGCCTCAAATCAGAACACTCTCATGCAGGCCCCCGTAACGTCTTGCGCGAGTCGAGCTTCCATTTGCTCCATCCTTGCTGTGCTCAGGCCCTGCTCAACACAACACTTTATTGGGGTCTGCCACAGCAGTATATGGCTCATGGATGCACAGAACGCTGGAGCCACTTGAAAAAACCTGCTCTGAGAGATGGACCACAGACATCATCATGGACACAGACATCATCCTAACACAGACATCATCATGGACACAGACATCATCCTAACACAGACATCATCATGGACACAGACATCATCCTAACACAGACATCATCATGGCACAGACATCATCATGGACACAAATGCTGCTGGAATACAAGGTGTGGTTTCACACCTTGTTCGACATGCCTCTCCTTGAGTCTGTAAAGCGAGATATGAAACAGCAGCTTGTACGATGCGTCCACGATGATGTCTGCACACATGCTTTCTTCACTCTGTCTCCTCAGTAATGGCCACCCCAAACACCAAAAACGATCAACCTGTCGACAGGGAGGAGAAATTCGAAAGACGGCTCTCTTAGTTAGCCTTCCTGCGAAAGCGAAAGATAAGCTTCGTCATTCAAGCAAGGTCCACACACACGGGTTAGGGTTTAGAGGTGAAGATGGAGGCAAACCCCTGGCGTGGAAGCGTGCTGCTGAAAGTGCGTTGGCGCCATGGCATTGCTGTCTTCACAACCGGCGTCAGTAAAACTCACATGGCGTAGCTACATCCGAGTGAAAGCCGATCCAGTCAGATGTTGGTGGTTGTTGTTTTAGAGGTCCACCTAACATGCACGTTAACTGGTGCTAAAATGGCGGCTGGTTGCGATGTGCGCTCCGACCGCATCGCCGATAACATGCCGATGCCCTCGACCTTCCAGCCCCGATCTTTTCTCCCCCTCACTCCCCTTGTAACGCCGTCCACAGCGGAAGGCGATTTCGTGCTTCCGGAGCCCGCTGTCGCACTCTGCGGCTGGCAGATCCGGTGGTATCCGTTGCTACGTGGTTTCCCCTGCCCGAGGGGATCTCTCCTAGCACCTGTTGCCTCCCGATCTTGTTCACGGCAAAGGCGTCGAGACATTTCTGCAGGGGCATCCACATTTGGCTGATAGTTCTTTGATTGTATCGGTTTGTTTTTGTCTCGAGCATTCGCGAGCAGCTTCGAAAATGGGGCCCAAGCGAGGAGGCAAAGGGAAGACAGGGAAAGGGGTAAGCACAGCTGAGCATTTCTGTGTGATCACAGTTTTGACTCCAGGTGGGAGGTTGCAAGAGAATTCAAATTCTGTCTGCCATGCGGATTAGATTGTTTTGAACAGTAAATTGTGCATGAACGTTTCCGCTCACCAGCGAAGGCCCCTCTTATTGCTGTGACCTCAGGAAAAGAAGGTTCTCACAGATGAGGAGAAAATAATCAAGGCTCAAATGCTGGCACTCAAGGTACTTTCATACGGCTAGTGCGTTTCACAAGTGTGTTAACACGAATTATCTTTCAAGTTGCACGTACTGACACCACTCGAGGTCAGATTTTCTTGCATTGCTGGTGCCACTTATTGAGATGCTTTTTCTGTCAGGCTGAAGAAGCGAGGAAGAAGAAAGAGCAGGAAAGAATGACTCGACTTCAACAGCTTCAGGTGAGGGGTTTTCGTCTTCAAAGGCAGAGATACTACCTTCGTCTCCTTTTGTGTGGTCAAGTAGGTGCCAGGGAGAGCAGTGGTGTATGTTTTCGGGTCCATTACATGTGATGCTGGAGGTCTTTCGCTTGGTTGGTTGTGGTTAAATATGATGACATGCTTCTAGGCAAGGGAGGAAGAATTATCAAAAAACAACCTGCGAAAAATACAAACGCACTGGCGGAAGATCCTGCGGAGCTCTAAAGTAACTGAACTTCGCAAGGAAATTCAATTGCTTGCTCAGGAACATCACCATCAGGTAACTGACGTGAAGCCAACTTTATTGGTTGCGAGCTTTGCAGGATTTGATTTGTGAGACTATTGCCTCGTTTGTAGGTGACAAGACAAGACACCATGATCCAGACGCTCAGGACTGATTTGGAGGAGTCGGAAGCACAACGGAGAAAGTCTTACTCTAATCATTTGCAAAATATCGATGGGACGATTGACTTGCATTACCTCCGATTTAAGGTGCTGATTTCCTTCTGTTGGCCGTCTTTCTCTTTGCAGGGAGCTAGTTATGTCCGTACTAATAAGCTCTTGTCCCTTATTCAGGCCATGGGCGAAGATTTCCAATCTCTTCTTGAGTTGATGCAGAAAGAGTTTGACACTGAAAAGGATAACATTGTTGCTGATCATGCAAGGCACAAGCAGGTTTGCAACAGACTCGTGCCAAATGCATTTTACGTATACCTTCGTAGATGTTAGCTGCGGCCTCTTACTTAGTACAGAATTGACAGGAAATGAGTAATATGATGGAAAAGATGGAAGAAGAGTTCAATGAGCTTCGGCTAGAGCAAACTCAGGAGTTTGAGTCCACTAGAGAGGAAATGAAGGTGGTGCTCAAGTTTCTGTCTTATCCTCCCAGGGCAAAGCCCTTGGATGTAAAATCTCTTGGCTGTAGTGTGATGCAAACATGCTAGACAGTGTTTTGTCTGACTTACAATGAGTCTCTTACCTCCAGAACAAGGCGGCAGAAGAGTACAATGTGATGAAGCTATCCCTTGAAGGCCAGATAGAAGATCTGGAACGCAGAATTGAAACAGCACATCAGGTGTCTGAAAGCACTGCATTCTTACTACTTACACTCCTTCACTGCCCTAATTTGCTGGAAACCGATGCACCAATATTTGAATGAATTAGCTGTGGCTGCCGAATGGTGTTTGACTTTTGTCTTCTGCCTGGCAGCAATATCTTGCCAGTACCGAGACGAAGACTCAAGCGTTCAAGGAGCTGTCTGTCAAAGATGCCATCGACTCTCGCCTCATAGAACAACGGATGAGGAAGCTGATTCATCTACATGAACTCCTCGCAATGTGGCGTGCAAAGATTGCAACGAACAGGTTGTTCTGCCTTAACCTGAAGCGATCTCCCTGAAGAGAAGAGACAAACATGACAGCCAACAATCTTGCATTTCATGTAATGTTCCAGCAAAGAATGGGACGCAGCAAATAAAGCTCTCCGTGAGGAGAAAGATGAGATTAACGGGCATTACCAAGATTTGAAAAGGACCCTGACAAGATTGCATAATTCAGAGCACGAGAAACTGAAGGTAAGTTGCATCTCTTAACAAGTCTGCCCCGTTGAGGTGACTCGGGGTAGAATGCGGTTTACGTAGTAGAATTGTCACGATTCTGTTCTGACAGGCAATTTCAGTAGTAAGCGGAGATACAACTCTGGACTTGAAAGACAAGCTGCAGAAAGTGCACAGGCTAATCAGGCTGGCCATTATGAATAGCAAAGTAAGTGAACTTCTTGAAAAATTCTTAGCCAGAGTGGACTGTTTTCTGAATTGAGATGGATGCTTGCTTTATTGATGTGACAGTTTGAAACTGAGCATGAAAGAATATTTCCGTTTAATCCACTCCATTGTTCAACTATTCCAACACTGCCCGTAGTAGAGATGGATGAGGAAACTGATTTGCCTGAGCCTCAAAAGAAGAGAAAAAGTACTTCCCTCACACTAAAGTGGAATCACCGTGTGCTTGAGCGGTTGTGCTTCATGGTCCAGCTTTGGGTCGTGAATGTTTGCTGGAAAAGCTGGACCTGAATGTTTTATGAGTAGTTAACTGGTCGTGAATCTCGTTCCCAGACTTGTCGTTCTTCTACGAGTCTTCTGTTGAAGCTGGGACTGCCCAGCCATTGATCAGCGCTGTTGAAGCAGAGAGAACTGGACTTCATCAAAGAGGATCTGGAGCAAGTATCAGCCCTGTTCCTAGACTGTCGCTAAACGCAGTGGAAGTGGGCCCTTCTCCCCCTGCGGATGTGGCAACTGGTATACGGCTTGCTTCCTATGCTTTAACTACTGATACAGGGGATGAAGTCGAAGAAGTGGATTACCTGAGCAAATTCAACCAACGTGTCAATAAGGTGGGCTAAGAGGATTGTAGGAACCTAATCTAGTAGCAATTTTAACCTCGTCTCTTTCTCCATGAGATATGCCCTTTTTACTTCGGTTGGCTGAGGGATGATGTACAATTTACAGGTCCAACTCGACCACCTCAACATAGAGACGGAAAAGTCCAGGTTGCTGGAGGAAAATTCGCAGCTCCAGGCAGCGTTGGACATTTATTTGACTGGAATCACAATCAATGACGAGGCTCTGAAGGGACCTCTCAACACGCTGCTGGTCTGTTCCTCTGGTCGAACCGTGTTCGCTGTGCTTATGCTTTGCCTTTCCCAGTGCTGTGTGACTTCAACCACTAACCTCGGTTTGTGTTCCCAGATTGTGAATCGGTCATTGTACCAGCGGGTGGTAAGGCAGAAGGGATGGGCGTAACAGGTGATAGCAGGTGTAGTGGAAGTCAATACCGGTGTTCGTATGTGAAGACCGTGATAGAATCCGGGGCCTGCTTTAGCTTGTTTGTTGTGGCAGTTGCAATATCCTCTTTCCCTCTGTGGATTCCCTCAACAGCATATTTACATGTCCAAACAGCATGTAAAGTTGTAACATTTGAAGTCGTAGCTCGGGAGCGGGTTCCCTTTGAGCGTCAGACTGCTGCCAACGCTGTGCCCACAAACGCGTGGCTGCGAACTATGAGTTGAGCAAACCCATGATTTAGCTGTATGTGTTGATAAACAAGAAGAGTGATGTGGTCATGTGGAAACCTAAGGGATTGCAGACTTGCAGTCCCCTAACAGGCCCGCCCAACTGAATGAACGGATGCCGGAGCTACATATATGTGTACTTATCCGATAAACTGTTCCGCTCGTCAACTGGGGAATTTGGGCTCCCAAGATCAAAGATTGCTAGCTTGGGTACATATATATGTCTCAAGCCACATACAGGAGGAGGCCCAACAGCAAAACCAGGCCCAGCTCGTACATTTCAGCCTGTATTATCCGCCGTTCTGTCTTTTTTTTGAGAGAATCTGTACACTGTACAACTTAGGATCTTACAAAAGGGTCCTGGGCGAGAAAGAAATCAGAGCAGACAGAGTCTGCACAGCGAGGAACGAAAGCAAGCCAGCAACCAAACAAGAGAGCCACAGCAGGCTGCAACTCCTTTAGCCAGGCACTAATGGGACTTGGTCCTTAGTAACTTGTACCATAGGCTACTAGCACCAAGGGCATCCACTCCCTCTAGGCAACCCATCCACGGATCGATCGAAACGCAATTGCTTAGCAGCCAGGTAGAGCCCATTCTTCCTTACCAGCTAGCTAAATAAAGTGTCCAAACGCAGGATGCTCAACAGCCACGTAGAGCTGCGCCCATTCTTCCTTACTAACGAACTGAATAAAGCGTTGAAGCTGCAAGGACAGGGAGGTGATGTGAGGGGGGCGAACCGAACCCTAGCCCCTTGATACAGTTGCGCCCCGAGAGCCGAGAGCATGCATGTGCTGCAGCCAGTTCCTCAGACGTGGCTGCGGAACCAAGCCCTGTGCAAAGCCCCTCAGGGCATGTTGCCAAGACTTCACCCACCTGGCACTAACCGCCGTTCAAAAGAAGGCTGTTAAGCAGCGTTGGAAAAGACGCCGCCAAGAAGAGAGCCGCCACCGTATATTGAAGAGGAAGAAGAATAGAAGAATTTTATTGAAGTCCACTGAGACGGACTTATTATGTACGGGACTTATGTTTGCAAAACGTCGCGTATCATTCCTTTAAATGTCGATCATAATGAACCCGACGTGACTTGAACACGCAGCCTTCTGATCTGGAGTCAGACGCGCTACCATTGCGCCACGGATCCATACTCCAAATTAGGGTTTAGTTTTTATTATATACTGTAAAAAATAGGGCATGGTTCAAAACTCCTGATCCAAAAACGTGGCCTCATCTATGTCTGCCTGGTTGTGGAGAATCCAGATGACGACATGGATGAGACAAGTCCAAATGGCTTAGGCTAAATGAACACACATTTATAAGAACGCCGTGATTAAGCATCTTGAGCTTGGATCGGTACTTAGATGGGGTGCCTAAAGGGAGTGGATGCTTTTGGTGCAAGTAGCTTAGCACACCATGGTACAAGTTGTTAAGTACCAAGTCCTATGACGGAAATCCATTCTTAGTGGACTTAAATAAAATTCTTCTTCTTCTTCTTCATGGCTGACGTGGTATACATGTATATATGGCCTTGATCATGAAGCATGCATCATGAGTCTCTACAGAGGCTTTTACTAGTCTGTGGAGTATATATTGGGCGATCCATTCCAAGCCCTCTTGCCCGCCCTTTGAGTCCGTGGGGGAGAAATTGAGGACTGAAGTACGGCTCGCCTTCCCGCAAATCCATGCTGAGAAATAAATTGCTTGAGGCTTGAAATGTACTCGCTGCATTCTTGCGGGAGAGCAATAATAAATATGTATAATTAGATAATAAATATCATCTTGACTCTCTAGAAAGAAAGATAGATTCTATGTAGTCTAGAATTAATGTCTTTACAGAACATATAGATTTATTTAATTATCACATTATAAATTTAATTTTTGATGTTAATCTTGCAATTAAATCTAACAAAATTGAGCTTCTGAAGCTGCATGGATGATTCAAGACGACCATGCCCAAATAAAGATTGTTGTCCACTTAGGAGGTTGACACATTGCTAAGGTCAAGCAGTTACCTACATCCAAGGACATTTGGGACAAGCTAACCGGTTGTTTTCAGGAGGTTAGTTTAACCACTCAGCTCCTACATCACGATAAGCTTTCTTCTTTAAAGCTAAAGGAATGGGAATCTGTCATGGATTTTCTATCTACATGGGAACAAGCTCTCGACGAGGCACTCTCGTCCGGCGTGGCAGGAAACAACGACATACAAGTTATGTACTTGTTGCGGTCCCTGCTCCCATCATGGAGACCATTTGTGTCTACCACAGTTAGCTTAGCAACAACAGTTAATCCTCTCTTACTACTCTTTTGGCAAAATCCGCATGAAGGCTGTTTTAAGTGAACATATATCAAATACTAATAATTTAGGTACCTTGGCCCTGAACGCTGGCCCTAATAGACGAAGCCATAAGGGCAGGGCTCCTTTCCAACCTGGACCTAAGAACAAGTCACCTCCAAATAATCTGGCTTTTAAAAATCTAGTTTGCCATTATTGTAAGAAGAAGGGCCACATAGCCCCAAAGTGCCGCAAGCACAAACAAGATAGAGCAAGTGGCATAATTGCTACTCTTAATCATGCTTTTAACACTAAAGCAGCCTTCTGATCTGGAGTCAGACGCGCTACCATTGCGCCACGGATCCATACTCCAAATTAGGGTTTAGTTTTTATTATATACTGTAAAAAATAGGGCATGGTTCAAAACTCCTGATCCAAAAACGTGGCCTCATCTATGTCTGCCTGGTTGTGGAGAATCCAGATGACGACATGGATGAGACAAGTCCAAATGGCTTAGGCTAAATGAACACACATTTATAAGAACGCCGTGATTAAGCATCTTGAGCTTGGATCGGTACTTAGATGGGGTGCCTAAAGGGAGTGGATGCTTTTGGTGCAAGTAGCTTAGCACACCATGGTACAAGTTGTTAAGTACCAAGTCCTATGACGGAAATCCATTCTTAGTGGACTTAAATAAAATTCTTCTTCTTCTTCTTCATGGCTGACGTGGTATACATGTATATAGACCGCTTCAGGATCATGAAGCATGCATCATGAGTCTCTACAGAGGCTTTTACTAGTCTGTGGAGTATATATTGGGCGATCCATTCCAAGCCCTCTGCCTCTTGCCCTTTGAGTCAGTGGGAGAAATTGAGGAAATGCAGCTCGCCCGCAAATCCATCTTTGAGAAATAAATTGCTTGAGGCTTGAAATGTACTCGCTGCATTCTTGCGGGAGAGCAATAATAAATATGTATAATTAGATAATAAATATCATCTTGACTCTCTAGAAAGAAAGATAGATTCTATGTAGTCTAGAATTAATGTCTTTACAGAACATATAGATTTATTTAATTATCACATTATAAATTTAATTTTTGATGTTAATCTTGCAATTAAATCTAACAAAATTGAGCTTCCGTGCATGGATGATTCAAGACTCACCATGCCCAAATAAAGATTGTCCACTTAGGAGGTTGACACATTGCTAAGGTCAAGCAGTTACCTACATCCAAGGACATTTGGGACAAGCTAACCGGTTGTTTTCAGGAGGTTAGTTTAACCACTCAGCTCCTACATCACGATAAGCTTTCTTCTTTAAAGCTAAAGGAATGGGAATCTGTCATGGATTTTCTATCTACATGGGAACAAGCTCTCGACGAGGCACTCTCGTCCGGCGTGGCAGTAAACAACGACATACAAGTTATGTACTTGTTGCGGTCCCTGCTCCCATCATGGAGACCATTTGTGTCTACCACAGCTAGCTTAGCAACAACAGTTAATCCTCTGTCTCTTACTACTCTTTTGGCAAAAATCCGGCATGAAGCTGTTTTAAGAAGTGAACATATATCAAATACTAATAATTTAGGTACCTTGGCCCTGTACGCTGGCCCTAATAGACGAAGCCATAAGGGCAGGGCTCCTTTCCAACCTGGACCTAAGAACAAGTCACCTCCAAATAATCTGGCTTTTAAAAATCTAGTTTGCCATTATTGTAAGAAGAAGGGCCACATAGCCCCAAAGTGCCGCAAGCACAAACAAGATAGAGCAAGTGGCATAATTGCTACTCTTAATCATGCTTTTAACACTAAAGCAGCCGCTTCTACTTCTACATCTACGGAGCCATCTTTTTCTGTTTGCTGTTCACTCTTCTATGTTGTTTTTGGAACCCCTCCTCCATTGGTGGCTCCTTGATAGCACAGGTAGGAAACCATGCCCTTTAACACGGACTTTACAACGGGTTTCATGGATTACTACTACGATAAAACGCCCGTAGTAAACACACAAAGCGTTAATTTCGTGGTAATGTTCCCCTCGTATCAGAGACTATATACTATAATTGTCTGACGCATATCATGGACTCTGGACTTCCACAGGGGTTAGAAATTAGGTAGGATTTTGTTTTTGTGTGGGAGGCGAAGGATAAAATGAGGCGAAAAGGAGGAAATAAGCCGGTTAGCACTCGGACGGCACTCGGAGTATACTCGACTCGGAGTGAGGCGTGCCAGACCTCGATGGCGGGCGGCGGTAAGTCGGACCCACTCCGGGACCGAGGCGGGATAAAATGCGCCGAAGGTAACTTAGAAGTTGGGCGTAAGACGGGGCGGCGCCACGTGGGCGACCGAGTGGAGGGCGGGCATGCGGTGAGTCGGGGCCGTAACCTTGCGAGGCCGTTATAGCGGTATTCACGCCCGCGCAGCTGCTGGCAGCGTAGGGCAGTGTGGCGGAGTAAGGCGGTGGCGGCGTAGCGCGAGTAAGCCATGCGAGACCTCGGCGATTCACAGACGGGGAAGGCGCCCTCCGCCCAGTTACTCCGGCGTGGTCGCGGAAGAAGGTCATTTCGCTGACCTCGAGACAATTCGCGATCTCTTGCGCTCCATGATCCGGCTCTGGCGGTATCTCGTGGACACTCGGGCGTCTTCGTGCGGCTCACCGTTGAGGTCGGGCGAGCGGCGAAGGAGGCTCAGCGTGCGGCGGTCTTGACAAGCGGCGGCAACCAAGGGAGAAGAAGGCGATGGCACCCAAAAGCCAGCGGAAGTTTGGGAGCCATGGAACCTTGTGGGCGCAACATTGTGACCCGCGCTATCCGGACTTTGGGCTCTGGCTCCGAGGCGGGGGGTGGTGCGGAGTGGCATTTGGATGTGTTCCAAATGGTGCGGACAAGTGTCACTCTGGTCGAGTTTGCGGAAGATCTTGGCGGTCAATAAGGAGGTGCGGTCCAAGAACCTCCGAGGACCCAAGGCGATGGACCTTGAGGTCCCAAGGCGCCTACAACCGCCCCAAGGAGGAAGAGGGGAGTGGTGCGGGCCCCTCAAGGCGAAGGGAAGATAGGTCCGACCACAGCGGCGATGCTAAGGCACAGGGCGCAGCGGACCTGTGGTTGGGCGATATCCGACACATTGGGCGGTCGAGTCGAGGCGGTGGCGGATCATCGTCACTTTGGAACCTACTCACCAAGGTGGATCACCTTGGTGATAATCTAAGTGTTCTGCCTTGCGGCGGGGAAGAAGGCGGAGGAAGGATTATCTTCCGGTTTAGCGAGGCTTCATAGCTCGGGGCGAGAAGCCTCGCCATCTGGCCGCCCCATACCGATCCATGTATGGGGGCATTTGAACTCCTCGGGAAGGAGGCTTGGCGGCGCTCGGAAAGGGCTGAGGCCCTCCGGAAGTGGAGGCGGGCAAGGGCGCCGTGAGGAGGCGGTCGTGAAAACCAAGCGGACTCGGGAGGAGGATGGCGGGAGGGATTCGGACTCCATACGCTGGGCGGACCCCTCACCACCTGTGGAAGTATGGGAAGCAATTCCGCCTCCCTCCTTGGTGCCCCAGGCAGCCGATCAGAGGCGGCCCGGCCCAGCGCCACCGGCCATCACTCGGTGAGAGCCGCGGACAGGGAGGCGAAGGCAAGACCACGGCTACCAGCGGCACCCGGTCGGTGCAGTACCTCTTCCCTGCCGCGGAGTGGCAAGCGGAGGAAGCGATGGGAGGCGAAAGGGCCAGCGCGAGGCGAGAGGACAACAGCGGCCGCATCGAGCAGTCTGTCGCCCGGGAAGGGGCAAAAGGCGTGCTCCGGACTCCATCACCTCCGAGCCCAGGGAGAAGAGGCGGAGAAGGCTCGACGCAACGACCACCAACGGTTGGTCGATATCCGACCGCTGGACCGAGTCGTGGTGGCCCGGATCATCGCCCATCGAACCTACTACCAAGGTGGATCACCTTGGTGATAATCTATTGGTGTTCCCGCACGCTGGGGAAGAGGGCGGACGGGAAGGATTATCTTCGCCTCTTAGCTGTGAAGCTCGCAAGCCTGTGGAGCGAGAAGCCTCGCCATCTGGCCGCCCCATACCGATCCATGTATGGGGGCATTTCAACTCCTCAAGGAAGGAGAGCTTGAGCGAGCGCCCGGAAAGGACTGAGGCCCTCCCAAGTGGAGCGGCAAGGGCGCCGTGAGGGAGGAGGCCTCGACAAAACCAAACGGACTGGAGGAGGACGACCGAGGATTCCTGACCCATACGGAACGGACCCCTCACCACCAAGTATGGGAAGCACACCCCGCCTCCTTCCGTGCCCCAACCGTAATGCCCCCACAGGCACCCCACCCCACCGCCATCACTCCTACCGAGGAGCCCCGACTGTGAGAGAGCCAAGAAACGCAAGACCACGGCTACCAACGCTGCACCCCGGCCGGTGCCAAGACTCTTCCCCGCCGACGAGTGGCAAGAAGTGAGGAAGCAGAAGGAGGGCGTAGGGGACGCCTGTGGAGCGGAGGACACCGCAGCAGTGATCCAGAGCCGGGTCCTGCCGCCGGCTGTGAAGGGGCAAAGGGCGTGCTCCCTGACTCCATCACCTCCGCCGAGCCCTGTGGAGGAAAAGGGCGAGAAGGAGCTCGCCAAAAGGGCCAAGGAGGAAGCTCGGGGCTCTCGGGACCTAAGGGTCTGATTGGGTCGGAGAACCCAGTCGGACTTACTCGGGCTGCGGTATGGAGGTCCTTGACGTGAGATCCTCCGCGGACTTTGTGGGAGCCTCACGGCGGCCGTGGAGGAAACACGGCGGGTCACAGCTACCGTCATGGACGGTATGCCTGGGTCTGCGGGATGGCGAAGGCCCGGAGGTGGAAGCCACCGGGCGCATGGTGCTCCTCCGAGGACCCAAGGCGATGGACCTTGAGGTCCCAAGGCGCCTACAACCGCCCCAAGGAGGAAGAGGGGAGGGTGCCGAGCCCCTCAAGGCGAAGGGAAGATAGGTCCAGCCAGAAGCCGATGCTAAGGCTCGACGAACGACCACCAACGGTTGGTCGATATCCGACCTGACAACGAGTGGCGGTGGCCCGATCATCGCCCATCGAACCTACTCACCAAGGTGGATCACCTTGGTGATAATCTATTGGTGTTCCCGCACGCTACCGCCGGGGAAGAGGGCGGACTGGGGGAGGATTATCTTCGCCCGGTTTAGCCAGGAAGCTCGCAAGCTCAGGAGCGAGAAGCCTTCGCCATCTGGGCTGGCCCCATACCTGATCCATGTATGGGGGCATTTCGAACTCCTCAGGGAAGGAGAGCTTGAGGGAGCGCTCCGGAAAGGACTGGAGGCCCTGCCGGAAGTGGAGTGGGCAAGGGCGCCGGAGGGGGGAGGCCGGTCGTCGAAAACCAAACGGACTCGGGAGGAGGACGATCGAGGATTCCTGACCCATACGCCCTGAACGGACCCCTCACCACCTGTGGAAGTATGGGAAGCACCGCCTCCTCCTTCCGTGCCCCAACCGTAATGCCCACAGAAGCCACCCCAAGAGCCCCACCCATCGCCATCACTCCTACCGAGGAGCCCCGACTGTGAGAGAGCCAAGAAACGCAAGACCACGGCTACCAACGCTGCACCCTGGGCCGCAAGATTCTCCCCGCCGACGAGTGGCAAGAAGCGAGGAAGGAGGAGGAGGCGGAGGAGGCGGCCGTGGAGGAGGCGGAGGACACCGCAGCACTGTGATCCAGAGCCGGGTCCCGCCGGCTGTGAAGGGGCAAAGGGCGTGCTCCTGACTCCATCACCTCCGCCGAGCCCCTGTGGAGAAAAGGGCGAGAAGGAGCTCGCCAAAAGGGCCAAGGAGGGGAAGCTGAGCCAAAGACTCGTGACCTAAGGGTCCCGATTGTCCGAGAACCCACCGACTTGCTCCGATCATGGTATGGAGGTCCTTGACGGACTGGAGATGCCGGCCCCGCACGGACTTTGTGGGAGCCTCATCACAGCCGTGGAGGAAACACGGCGGGGTCCTGCCACCGCCATGGACGGTATGCCTGGGTCTCGGATGGCCGAGAAGGCCTGTGGAGGTGGAAGCCACCCGAGGCGCATGGTGCCTCCGTGAGGCTGGAGGGAGCCTGTGAGGCGAGAAGGAAGGCCAAGCCTCGCGGATTGAGGAAGGAAGCGCGGGAGAGGAGGTCTGGTCCATCCGCAAGGACCGGACCAAATTCCTTCACCGAGGAACCGGTGCCAAGGAGGCCCAAGGCGGAGGACCTCTGCGGGAGGCGGAGGAGGCGGAGGACCTCTGCGGGAGGCGGAGGCGGGATCTCATGGGCGGCCGTGGACGAGCCAAGGCGGAGGCTCGGTGAAGGTGGCCAAGGAGGCGGAGGCCACGGCGGCCGATCGCGATCACTTGTCAGTGATCGGGCCGGTGGAGAGAGGCGGCCGAGAGAGCCGCGGCCAATCTGAAGGCCGAGCAAGTGGCCGAGGAGCAAGCACGGTCGAGCCGTGAGGAGGCGCTGGAGGCCAGCACCCGGGAGATTGGGGACCTCAGGGTGCAGCTGCAGGAGGTAGAAGGGCGGCGGCAGGAGGCTGGAGGACAACAAGGACACCTTGGAGTTGCAACTCCAAGATGCATCGGAGGCGGAGAGGGAGGTCCGTCCATCCGCAAGGACCGGACTAAATTCCTTCACCGAGGAACAAAGCGGTGCCAAGGAGGCCCAAGCGCGGAGGACCGCAGTGAGGGGCGAGCGCAGCAGAAGCGAGGACGCCCGGGCGCAAGCGAACGGGCGCGGATCTCGCGAGGCCTGACCGACCAGAGCCGTCGAGAGGCTCGTGAAGGTGGCCAAGGAGGCGGAGGCCACGGCGGCCGATCGCGATCACTATGTGATCGAACCGTGGAGGAGGCGGCCGAGAGAGCCGCGCCAATCAAGGCCGAGCAAGTGGTCATGAGCAAGCACGGCCGAGCCGTGAGGAGGCGCTGAGGCCAGCACCCGGGAGATTGGGGACCCTGTGCACCAGGAGGTAGAAGGGCGCGTGAGCCGGAGGACAACAAGGACACCTTGGAGTTGCAACCCAAGATGCACGGAGCAGGGGTTCTCAGCGAGAGAATCCAAGACTTGACGAGAGGTGGCCTCCAGCTCCGCTTGAGGAGGAGGAGGCGGCGGTGCAAGGAGTTCGGCGTCGCAGGTTGCGGCGGGGCGTGGCGGAAGCCGAGTCGGGGGGATCTGGCCGCTGGAGAAGGAAGTGGAGGACCTCAGGGAAAGAATAGAAGAAGGAGGAAGCCTTTGGAGGAAAAGGTACAGCTGCTCGTCCGGTTGCGAGGCGAAGGAGCTCGGCTCCATGGCCCATAAGCGGGCGGGCTGACGCGCAGGAGGAGGAGGCGCGGCGAAGGTTGCAAGAGGTAATCTGAGGCAGCCTTGGCGGCCTCAAGGAGTCCGCCCGCCTGTGGTAAGCAGCCCGAGGCAGGCGTGGGCGATCACTCGATTCTGGAGCACCTGGAGGAGAATGCACGGGCTCATGTGGAGGAGGCGATTGACAAGTCGATTCCGACCGCCTACTACCGAGCTCCTCAAGGCTCACAGGTCTGCGCCACCCTAGGCGGGAGGTGGACTTCGGAAGGATGGAAGGAGGCGAGAGGGCGGACCGGGGCAACTGGGAGTCCTAGGAGCGCTGCTTGACGACGGCAGCAGCAGCGCCAAGGAGAGCAGGAGGAACCGGAGGAGGAAGGCGAGGAGGTGGCCCTCGGCACCCTCGCATGGAAGGGCGAGAAGGAGCTCGCCAAAAGGGCCAAGGAGGGGAAGCTGAGCCAAAGACTCGTGACCTAAGGGTCCCGATTGTCCGAGAACCCACCGACTTGCTCCGATCATGGTATGGAGGTCCTTGACGGACTGGAGATGCCGGCCCCGCACGGACTTTGTGGGAGCCTCACTCACAGCCGTGGAGGAAACACGGCGGGGTCCTGCCACCGCCATGGACGGTATGCCTGGGTCTCGGATGGCCGAGAAGGCCTGTGGAGGTGGAAGCCACCCGAGGCGCATGGTGCCTCCGTGAGGCTGGAGGGAGCCTGTGAGGCGAGAAGGAAGGCCAAGCCTCGCGGATTGAGGAAGGAAAACGCCGGAGGCGGAGAGGGAGGTCCGTCCATCCGCAAGGACCGGACTAAATTCCTTCACCGAGGAACAGGTGCCAAGGAGGCCCAAGCGGGCGGAGGACCTCTCGCAGCAGAGGGGCGAGCGCAGAAGCGAGGACGCCCGGCAAGCGAACGGGCGGATCTCGCGAGGCAGCGACCGACCAGAGCCAAGCCGAGAGGCTGTGAAGGTGAGGCGGAGGCCACGGCGATCGCGATCGCGATCACTATCGGCGTGATCGAACCGGTGGAGGAGGCGGCCGAGAGAGCCGCGGCCAATCAAGGCCGAGCAAGTGGTCATGAGCAAGCACGGCCGAGCCGTGAGGAGGCGCTGGAGGCCAGCACCCGGGAGATTGGGGACCCTGTGGTGCCGCAGGAGGTAGAAGGGCGCGGCAGAGCCGGAGGACAACAAGGACACTTTGGAGTTGCAACCCAAGATGCACGGAGCAGGGGTTCTCAACGAGAGAATCCAAGACTTCGAGCGAGAGGTGGAACGCCCAGCCCGCTTGAAGACGGAGGAGAACAGCGGCGTGCAAGGAGTTCGACGCCGCAAGGTTGCGCAGGACGTGGCGGAAGCCGTGAGCCTGACGGGATACCGCCCGCCTGGAGAAGGAAGTGGAGGACCTCCGGAAAGAATAGAAGAAGGAGGAAGGCACGGAGGAAAAGGTACAGCCGCTCGTCCGGCCAGGTGAAGAAGGAGCTCACCCATGGCGAATCAAGTGAGTCAACAACGACGGAGGAGGAGAACGCCGAGCAGAATAAGGTTGCAAGAGGTAACGGAGGCAGCCTTGACGGCCTCAAGGGAGTCCGCCCGCCTGGAGAAGGAAGGGCGCCACAGGAGGAGGACGAGGAGGAGGCGATCCGCCTGCCACGAGCACTGGAGGAGGGAGTACCGGCTCATGTGGAGGAGGCGATTCAAGTCGATTCGACCGCCTACTACCACGCAGAGCCCTCAAGGCCTCGAGGTCCCGCGCCACCCCAGTGGGGAGGTGGACTCAAGGGATGGAAGGAGGAGCAGGAGGACGGACCCGGGACAAGACAACCGCTGGAGTCCTAGGAGCGCCTGCTTGACGACGGCAGCAGCAGCGCGGGAGAGCAGCTGAGGAACCGGAGGAGGAAGGGCGCCACACCGAGGTAAGCACTGCACCTCGCATGGAAGGACGAGGAGGATCTTGGAGGAAGGGAAGAAAGGGTGCAACCGGGCATTCGGGAACCAAGGAGGCTCGTGGATGAACCCATGACCAGCCCTGGAGGAGGCATGCCGAGGCAGGTCGGACTTTGTCAGGACTCCAGAAAAGGCGGATCAGTCCGGCCCCGGAAGCTGGACTTAGGGATCCGGACTCTAGTAGTAGTCCGAGGTCCGGACCCGAGGAAGGTTGGGTCAGGCCGGACCCAGGCATCCGGTCCCAGGCCGGACTCGGGGGCGGAGGCCGGACCCGGAGGCCGGACCTAGAGGTCCGGACTCGGTCGAGCAGTCTGAGGTCCAAACTCGGGAGTGGGGAGGCCACATCCTGGTGATCCAACCCTTGGAGGCCCTGCGAGGCCGAGGAGAGAAGAGGGAGGACGAGGAAGACTTGGTGGTGACCGCCGTTGTCGAGCCCGCCGGTGGCGCGACTGCAGACCCTCGGGAAGAGGAAGGGTCCCTCGCGGATCATCCGATTGGGTGCGCGCGGCAGGCTCGGCTTTGGGCCGGTGCCAAGAAGGAATGAGGGCTATCCCACCCCACCACCGACGGCGATAGGCGGAATAAGCGGTGGTAGGCGGTGGTTAGGGCACTGGCCCTCGGCTCGAGAATAGAGGTGTAATAAAGCGCCGACCTTGGCGTAGTATAAGAGGGCTAAGGCCGAGATAAATCATCTTTCTCTTGGTGTTGATCGCGTTCTTGCGGACCTTTGTGTGTCTTCTTGCTAACGTGAGTCACGAGTCATGGCGGACAGCGCTCGGGAGATTGATCGAGGTCACGGTGGCGGACCTAGCGTGTTGTGGTGTGTGCGGGGAAGGGTGGTGGTGACCCGTGCTGTCGGCGCGGCCGAGAGAGCCGCGCCAATCAAGGCCGAGCAAGTGGTCATGAGCAAGCACGGCCGAGCCGTGAGGAGGCGAGGAGGAGGACGGACCCGGAGGAGGCGTCTGAGCGGACGGAGGAGGCCAGCACCCGGGAGATTGGGGACCCTGTGGTGCCGCAGGAGGTAGAAGGGCGCGGCAGAGCCGGAGGACAACAAGGACACTTGGAGTTGCAACCCAAGATGCACGGAGCAGGGGTTCTCAACGAGAGAATCCAAGACTTCGAGCGAGAGGTGGAACGCCCAGCCCGCTTGAAGACGGAGGAGAACAGCGGCGTGCAAGGAGTTCGACGCCGCAAGGTTGCGCAGGACGTGGCGAAGCCGTGAGCCTGACGGGATACCGCCCGCCTGGAGAAGGAAGTGGAGGACCTCCGGAAAGAATAGAAGAAGGAGGAAGGCACGGAGGAAAAGGTACAGCCGCTCGTCCGGCCAGGTGAAGAAGGGAGCTCACCCATGGCGAATCAAGTGAGTCAACAACGACGGAGGAGGAGAACGCCGAGCAGAATAAGGTTGCAAGAGGTAACGGAGGCAGCCTTGACGGCCTCAAGGGAGTCCGCCCGCCAGAGAGAAGAGGGAGGACGAGGAGGAGGCGATCCGCCTGCCACGAGCACTGGAGGAGGGAGTACCGGCTCATGTGGAGGAGGCGATTCAAGTCGATTCGACCGCCTACTACCACGCAGAGCCCTCAAGGCCTCGAGGTCCCGCGCCACCCCAGGCAGGAGGTGGACTCAAGGGATGGAAGGAGGAGCAGGAGGACGGACCCGGGACAAGACAACCGCTGGAGTCCTAGGAGCGCCTGCTTGACGACGGCAGCAGCAGCGCGGGAGAGCAGGAGGAACCGGAGGAGGAAGGGCGCCACACCGAGGTAAGCACTGCACCTCGCATGGAAGGACGAGGAGGATCTTGAGAGGAAGGGAAAGGGTGCAACCGGGCATTCGGGAACCAAGGGAGGGCTCATGGATGAACCTGACCAGCCCTGAGGAGGCATGCCCAGAGTCGAGGGTCCTGACTTTGTCCGGACTCGAGGAAAAGGCCGGATCCCGAGGTCCGCCTCAAGGAAGTCCGACTTAGGGATCCAGACTCAGTGACGAGTCCGGCCCCGAGGTCCGACCCTGTGGAAGGGTTGGGTCCAAGACCGACCAGAGGCCGGCCCCGAGGACCTGACTCAAAGAAGGCCTGTGAGACCGGACTCAGAGGGAAGACTGACCTAGAGGTCCGGACCCGGAGGAGGAAGGGTCCCGAGGTCCAAACTCGGGAGTGGGGAGAGAGCCACCACCACCAACCCCAGATCCAACCCTTGAGGGCCCATGCAGGGCCCGCCAGAGAGAAGAGGGAGGACGAGGAAGACTTGGTGATCGCGCCACGGTGGCGCCCCTGCACCCTGAAGAGGAAGGGTCCCGCGATCATCCGATTGCGCGCCGCACAGTGGCTCGGCTTTGGGCCGTGCCAAGAAGGAATGAGGGCTATCCCACCCCACCACCGACGGCGATAGGCGGAATAGGCAGGTAGTAGGCGGCCGAAATGCCCCTAATAGAGGTGTAATAAAGGCGCCGACCTTCGCGAGTATAAGAGGGCTAAGGCCCAATAAATCATCTTCTTGGTGTTGATGCTGCTCTGCGCACCTTTGTGTCTTCTGCTAACGTGAGTCCCGAGTCACCGAAAGGTACCACCCGGGAGATTGACTGTGGTCCCGTGACGACCTAACGTGTTGTGGTGCAGGAAGGGTGATCGGTGACTGCTCGCCCGAGCCGCGCCCAAAGACCGAACGGACCGAACGCGGTGAGCCGGAGGAACTCCGGAGGCGGCAGAGCCCGGACGAGAGCCCGCAACGACGGAGGAGGTCGGGGCTGTAACCAGCGTCTTTCTAAGGCGAGGGGTGTGGCGTGAGGGGAGAGAGAAGAGGGATGTGTGAGGCGGATGTGAGCGATCTGAGAGCGACAGGTCCCGAGGTCCAAACTCGGGAGTGGGGAGAGAGCCACCATCACCAACCCCAAGATCCAACCCTTGAGGGCCCATCGCAGGGCCAGAGAGAAGAGGGAGGACGAGGAAGACTTGGTGATCGTGCCGCCACCGGGCGCAATGCACCCTGAAGAGGAAGGGTCCGCCTCGCGGATCATCCGATTGGTGCACTGATGGGCTTGGCCGCCGTGCCAAGAAGGAATGAGGGGGCTATCCCACCACCGACGGCGATAGTGAATAGGCAGGGTAGTAGGCGGTTAGGTACACCGAAATGGCCCTCATAATAGAGGTGTAATAAAGGCGCCGACCTTCGCGTAGTATAAGAGGGCTAAGGCCTCAATAAATCATCTTTCTTGGTGTTGATGCTGCTCTGCGCACCTTTGTGTGTCTTCTGCTAACGTGAGTCCCGAGTCACCGAAAGGTGCACGGCTACCGGGAGATTGACTGTGGTCCCGTGACGGACCTAACGGTTGTGGTGTGCAGGAAGGGTGATCGTGACCCGTGCTCGCCCGAGCCGCGCCCAAAGACCGAACGGACTGAACGCGAGCCGGAGGAACTCCGGAGGGCGGCAGAGCCCGGACGAGAGGCCCGAACGACGAGGAGGTCCGGACTGTAACCGCGGCTTTTTTCTAAGACCGAGGAGTGTAGCGTGAGGGGAGAGAGGAAAGGATCGATGTGTGAGTGATGTGAACGATACGGACGCGAACGGGTCTCAAACGCTTGGCCATACCAGACGGTGAACGTTGTGAGTAGTTAGGAGTATGTGTGTTGAGGCGAGCAGTCTAAGGCGGTAGGAATCACTGAAGCAACAGTAATATCATTCCCTTGGGAGCGGACTTCTTCCTACAACGACACGGATTGTGCGCGCTACCGGCCATCACATCAAGTCGCGCCACATATACGGAGTAATTTATTTATATATAAGGTTAGTACGGACCTATAGTTTACTTTACTACATAAATTAACCCCAATTTTTACTACGGGTGTAAAACATATAAACCTAGATCACCGGTTAATAAACCAAGGTTTGTTAACTAGTGTTAATTAACCATGATTTATTAACTGGTATTATTTAACCTATGGTTTGTTAATTGGGGTCTCTTTTAAAACGTCCGTAGTAAAATACCATGTAGTAAAACATCCATAGTAAAATGCCATGTAGTAAAACGTCCGTAGTAAAATGACATGTAGTAAACCGACTGTAATAAACACCTATAGTAAAACTTTGTAGTAAAAGCTTTGCAGGAAACCACTTGTAGTGCATACTACAAGGGTTTCCAGTTGCTTTAAACTAGAAAAAGGCGTAGTATAAGAGGGCTAAGGCCCGAATAAATCATCTTTCTTGGTGTTGATGCCGGCGCACCTTTGTGTGTCTTCTGCTAACGTGAGTCCCGAGTCAGCAGGCGTACCCGGGAGATTGATCGGTCCCGTGACGGACCTAACGTGTGGTGTGTGCGGGGAAGGGTGATCTCGGCTCGTCCGAGCCGCGCCCAAAGACCGAACGGACGAACGCGGTGAGCCGGAGGAACTCCGGAGGGCGGCAGAGCCCGGACGGAGAGGCCCGAACGACGAGGAGGTCCTGACTGTAACCCGCAAGGCTTTTCTAAGACCGAGGAGTGTAGCGTGAGGGGAGAGGAAGGATGTGTGAGTGACGGATGTGAACGATACGGACGCGAACGGGTCTCAAACGCTTGGCCATACCGGCCAGACGGTGAACGCTAGAGTAGTTAGGAGTATGTGTTGAGACCGAACGAGGCCATAGGAATCACCAAACTAAACGGAGCCTATCATTCCCTTTGGGAACGGACTTCTTCCTACAACGACACGGATTGTGCGCGCTACCGGCCATCACGAAAGTCGCGCCACATATAATGGAGTAATTTATTTATATATAAGGTTACGGACCTATAGTTTACTTTACTACATAAATTAACCCCATTTTTACTACGGGTGTAAAACGTATAAACCTAGATCACGGTTAATAAACCAAGGTTTGTTAACTAGTGTTAATTAACCATGATTTATTAACTGGTATTATTTAACCTATGGTTTGTTAATTGGGGTCTCTTTTAAAACGTCTGTAAAATACCATGTAAAACATCCATAGTAAAATGCCATGTAGTAAAACGTCCGTAGTAAAATGCCATGTAGTAAAATATCGTAATAAACACCTATAGTAAAACTTTGTAGTAAAAGCTAGAAACCACTTGTAGTGCATACTACAAGGGTTTCGCTGTTTTAAACTAGAAAAAGGCGAGTAAAACATCCGTAGTATAAGTAGCTTAGAGTTTAGGGTGTTTGGGAGTATGTTGACAAAAATGGCACGAATCTACTATCCGGACGGATCACGCAACTATTCTACACTCTAGTCTTTAGCTCATCCCTACATTCCACTAGGTGCAATTCTCATCTCCACCATGCGCAACTCTAATGCATGGCCCCAAGAATAATCCAACTTCCAAAAAGGATGCCATTAGCAAATTCGAACAAGCATAGACAAAGAGGTTGTCTCGCAACACGAACCAAGACTCTCACCTAAAGTGTGCTTATGCATCCTCGCTCTCGGCATCCTTCGCCAATTTGCGGGAAGATAATCCTCACCATCCACCCATCATCGCAACATTTAGCTTCATGATGGCTTCCATGATCTTCCGTCGCATTCATCGATTAGGTATCCCGCCTCCTTCAACATGTCCCACACCACAATAGCCTTCTCCTTCTCCCCATTTGCCCCAACTGCGGACCCAACTCTGGTTCCGGTTTTGGACTCCTCAAAAACACTCTCGACAGACAAGACCCATGATTGCTACCTCGGCCTTTATCTCATCCAGCTTGGTTCCCTCATGCTTTGCTCTAAACCTCTGCGAAACCCCTTGACCACCATATCCAAAGCAAGAATATGTATTGCTTCCTACCTCCTTCATCCCGCTCATGGCGCGCTTTCTTGACTAGGGCCACAACTCCGCTTATCTTGTCTTGCTCCTCCTTCAAAAACACATCCCAATACTCTTGCTTCACACCTTCGGGACATCTTGGGGTTAGACTTCTTCCCCAAAAATAACGGGCCTCCTTTCTAACATTGTTCCTCCAATACTTCAAATTAGTGCTCAAAAACTGCAAGACAATAGGCTGAAACTCCCATGGCCCAGTCATAGTTTGCCTGATACACGTCTCAACATGAAGCTGGGTGGCGTCTGTTTGTTTCCAAAAGGGATATATGAGTGGATTGCATATGTACCGGACCGCAAAATGGACTCTATCCTTCATGGGTATGAATGAGGGACTCTCTTGGTATATAAACCCTGAAAAACACGAGGAGTTGCAGCAAGATTAGTACTATGACACCAGTAAAGTTAGAGTTTAATCTAGCCTAATTCGGTCTTCAAAACAGCTTAGCACAATGACAACGTTAAGTTTGATGGTCGTGAACGTGGTCATTATCATGGTATTTCAAAACACAGCTTGAGCAACAAGGCTTGAAAGCGACAAGGCGTGAAACGGGATGAAATTTAATTCCCGCACACACGGCCACCATTACGATCTTACAATAAAAACCATAACAAGAGCTACAAACTAGCGTGCTTACCAAAGTGCGAGATGTGAAGGAAGCACGCCGTGACATATCGTGAACCCTCTTCCGCTTTGGGCCTCTCTTTCCCTTCACCTCCACATCGCGGCATTGGTGGAATGGTATGCATCGTCTTCTACATCACGACATTCGGTTGGAAGGGTGTCCACATTTTCCTCCACATTGCGGCATTCCCCAATGAAGCCACACATCCGGATATTCAGCATTCAACTGTTAGAATTGGCGTGCAGATGCATCTTGACGAGGTTCTCGTGGTTGTGACCTTCACATGGCGAACGAAATTCGCCCACGTTGGTTTTTAGGATGCGGTACACGGCATTCGCGCCATGTGCTTCGTTCTCAAAGTTCGGTGGAGCATCAGTCTCCAGCCCCCCATCATTCTCAATCAAGGCATCGTGGTTGCCGACGAGGGTAACCTCTATTGTCGCATCCTGCGAAACCAGTTGTGTTGCTTGTGATTCCGACGCGCCGAACCCATCTGCACGTGAAATCAGACATCGTCCGTAACGCCCCGGGGCATAGATCCGGCTTGTTTGCTTCACTTTGCGGCGCCCTTCTTCGTCGATGTCTGAATCGGACTCGGCGTCTTCCCCCTCGAAACGCGGACGCTCCTCGTCCACGGCATCCTCATCAGAAACCTTGTCCGCATACCATGCCTCCTGCCCCACATCATCATTCAAGCTCGAGCACTCGGCGGCCTTTGCCTTAGCGGTGGCGGCCACGGGTTTTGGGCCGCGACTGGAACATGTGAGAACCCACGGCCACGCTTGCTCGCGCCATCTTGGCTACTCCACGCTCTTCCATGGCCATCGCAACCTAAACCTCGCCATCAAGGACACCCTGGGATGCATCCCTTTTTCCCATTGCCCGTTCGCGCCGCGAGCGAGCCTCCTTGAAGCCCGTTTCTTTGTGAGCTCTACATCCTCGCTCCCTCAGACATAGACATCTTCCGTGATTCTTTAACCTTCCGCCAGTGCCCTTTAATCTCTCGGGGTTGGTCGAGTAAATTGGCAGCCACATCCGAGTTCTTGTCAAGCGCAACCAACTTTGGGTCCGGACCGGTCATCCCTCCACAGCTTGCCTCCACGGCATCTCGGCAACCATTGCCACCGTCGCCGGTCGAGTGTCCTTGTTCGCCTCTGCGCGCCTTTCGATCTTCTGCGATTTTGGCATCCGGACCCATGGTTGGTTGTGATTAACAAGAGCAATGGAAAGAACGGCATGCCCATACTTGAAGCTTGAAATGGAAGAACGCGCATCGCTATAAAACTTGCATCCTTACCCTAAGTCCTAAAGTCTCCAAAAGAGGGTGATGTGGCTTCAATCCCTAAATCTGCGTTTACGCCAAGTGCCCTCGCTGTAACCCGCAATTGTAGCTGGCCTGTTATCTCTACCAACGTGGTACTGACATCAACTGAGTAGACCCCGCCCCGACGCGGTTCGCTGCCGTTTAGGGTTTTTGGGGTTTTTGGCGGGAACGTGGTCGCAACAGGTGAGTTCGCCAGATACCATCCCTACATCCACCGCTTTCTTGCCGTTTGAATTCCGTTTGCTTGTATTTATACTGTATGTAGTTTTATATTGTCCTTGAGCCATGGGAAAAGGGCATGATCCTCGTTCCTCGCATTCTCAGCAGGCCGAACACAGTAAAATGGGATATTCCATGGTAAAAATGGGATATTCCATGGAAACCCCGAGACCCAAGGAAAGGAAATCCACTTATAAGGCCTTTGAAGGAAACTCTTTTAATGGAGCCATTGTATGTGTATGCGTGAGCTTTGACCACGATCGGTGTATTTGACCACTCGAGTTCTCTAAGAAGCACGCTACTGCATAGACCACGTGTCGGCATGCCGTTCAATGTAGCATTGAAACGCCTGCCTAATCAAGACACGTGGCGATGAGCCATTGGCGGTCCAAGCCATAAGAAGGGCCACCGCCTCCCTTCGCATCGTTGGGTGTAAGTTAACCTGCGGCGATTGATTGGCGTCTGCGAACTCAAGTTTGGAGCGAATTACGGTGAGCATGTCCCAATTTCCCTTCACATGGCGACAATTTTGTTGATTCCGGTTGGCATGGATGCACCCTCTTGCGTATCTACATGTGTACGGGGTTGTTTTGAGGCGCTGAAGGCGACCATATGCGAGGGCGAGGACTTGCATGCCATGGCCATGAGTCGAGGATATGCTTGTGCCTCGGCCATGAGCCGCGGCACATCCGATGCCTCGCCATGTCTTTAACCATGGCCGCCTTGGTGTCGCATGTCTCGCAACCCGATCGCGACTCCCCAAAACCTAATCGCCATTAGTCCTGATATATGTGAATGCTTTTCCAGGGTTTTCCAGGTTTTGTGGTTGTGATTAATAAGAATCGATGGCCGCAGCGCCTGAAGCAGGATCTCCCGGAGATGGATGGCCGGAATACACTGCTCAGTGCGAGGCCACCATCCGCGCCACCTTTGATCACGCATGGGCGGTTCGAGGTCAACTACCCCCACGCGACACCATCGTGAGCGCAGATGACGCCCATAGAATTGTTCAGGCTGTCCCCAAAGAGTTTCGAGTTCGCATGTGGTTCATGGTAGTGGGCGTTGCCTTTCGGAGATAGATTCAATGCCGGAATTGATGCATCGTGGGCGGGATACTCACATGGGTGGATGACGGCCATGCGCCTTCTATGGGATGCCATAAAGGCGCGTTTTGGCCCAAACCTCCATTAGTGTGAGCATATATAGGGTGTGCAAATTAGGGTTTGTGGCAACCCCTAAAAATTCGCAAAAAAAGCCATGCTGTAATGCTTTTGATAACTTAGTAAAAGACAGCCCGTTGTAAATCCACGCATGTAGTAAAAAAATATAGCTGGATAGTAAATAAGAGTCTTAGGAAAAGGTAAACTTTTTTGAAACACTTCTAAACTGAAAAACTAACCCACCAAGAAACTCTAGGTAGTAAATTCCATACTTGCGTAGTAAAGTTTTCTATCTTGTTGTGATCCAAAATTGCCTTCAGATAAGAGACTTTCGCCCTGCTGCGTAATCGTATTGAGTCGCGAAACCCAACCGTAGTAAAACACCGCAACCCATGTTGTAAAGTCTAGTTGTATACTTGAGAATAATTCGGCAAAAATCGTAGTAAACGAACAGGTGCTCCGCTCTCTCATCTCTCTAAAAAACAGACGTTTGTAAAGGGCATGGTTTCCTAGTAGTGTAGTGGCTGCACAGAGCATATGACTCCTAGAAGAGATTGGTTTCTCACGTATGATCCTTTATAGGAGAAGAAACCAGTTCATATTGGTGACAACTTCACCATTCTGGGTGTTGCTACAGACATTGTACAAATCCATATACAAATCCAGATACAAGACGTTATTGCCATGTAAAAGATGTATTACATGTCCCTGGCCTTTCTCAAAATTTGCTATTTGCACATCAGGCCACGTTGAAGGTTGGCAACTCCATTACCTTTTCTAGTCAAGGTTGTAAAGTAAAGTTGCAAGAATCTTATGGCCAAAGCTTGCAATTTGTATGTCGTCCTGTTGGATGCCTTTATTCTATAGCTCGCAGTCTAGCTCCTTAGACTGTTGGTCAATCGGATACTGTAACTTTGCCTTCAGGTCCTCCTTCATTCAACCTAGTCACAGATAACAAGCTAAGTCAACATACCACATTGGGGCATTTGAGGTTAACTTATCCCCACGTTTAGGGCTTACATAAAATGCAGAAGCACCAGATGGTTATAGCTTTATAACCTCCGCTGTCTAACTTGTCTTTCTGCACTGGTTGCCTTGTTGGCAAACAACACAAGCAACCCTATCCAAGGTTAGCTTCTACTACATCTCACCCACTTGAGGTTGTTCATGCTGACTTATGTGGCCACATGCAAACACCTTCCCTTGCTGGCATATTGTATATGTTTGTTATTCTAGATGACTCTAGCCACTTTACTACCCTCTACTTTCTCACTCATAAGTCAGAGGCCTTTCCTAGTTTTAAAACATTTCAGGCCTTCGCTGAAAATCAAACTGGCCAGAAAATTAATTTTTTTCGGTCAGACAATTTAAAGGAACTAACTTCTCAAGGTTTTGAAGCCCATTCGATCAAATGTGGCATTCAACATCAGAAGATTGTGCGTTATCCACATCAACAATTGGGCAAGGCGGAGCACCGCTGTACGCAGCTCTTTGGTTACAGCTCATCTTCCACATTCCTTATGCGCTGATGCTGTAGCCACAGTTTGTTATGTGCAAGTACCTTTTGCTCGGTTATGTTCTTTGAATTAGTCTCTTTGATCACGATGATGATGATTTCAGAGAGAGTCTCGCGCGATGACCACACACGAGGGAGGTCGGCGCGCTCAGGTAGATTGGGACGACTTTTACTACATTAGGACTACTTTTTACCAGAATAAATTCACCACAATCATGAAGGTTTACTTCAGTCAGCACGGATGAAACAACGGCACATTGGCCAGAAGCCCGTCCTCTCTATAGTATGATGGAAGAAGAGGGCATTGCTGTTCCCAATGCTGTGACATGTACCATTGTTTGCCTCCTGCAAGCATGTGCAATTGTGGGCTAGCCCAGAGCTTTGGGGAAGGAAAGGAGCTTCATGCGCAAATTGTGGATCTGAACGAGGACAAATATCAACCTAGCTGATGAATTTCACTCAGAGACTGTTTGACGGACTTGTCCAAAACGATGCACCCAGAAGGACACTGGCTTGAAGGTGAAGTGTTCATAGCCCACGGTTTGATAAACATGTACTTCAAGTGTGGGGGCATATATGAATGAAGCACAGCAGGTTTTTGAGGCCTTGCCCGATCGAGAGGAACGTGTTTTCCTGGAATGTCCTGATTGCAGGATACAGCAGCCTAGGTATCTGATCGTGTGTCGGATATCTCATGTAATGCTTTTTTGTAGTGACTGGGTTTTATTCTAGGAAGATCAAAACGTGATTACGTACATGGTAAACGAAAGCCACACAAAACGTTCATCAAGTCAGTCTTGGTGCCAATCATGGGGAACCTTGGACAGCAGCTTGCACATAGAAGTGTCCAATTGGACATGTATGATACTGATCTGATAATTCTGACCTCCGCTGCTGATATCCTTATAATTATTATCTGATAATTAGGGACACACCTACACCCAGTACCCTTCACGTGCCTGTCGTGTGTTTTGCCGATAAGATTCGGTTAGGGGACAAGGCAGTCCGCAGTCCGAGAGTATGTGGGCTCCATGCTCTACTGCGTTGGCGGGGGAGAGCAGGGGAGTCTGCTGGCCTACGACCTGGAGCAGGGCAGCTGATTTGCTGATATCAAGTTCACAGAGTTCACCGGGGCAACCAAGATTGCGTGTCCCACAGGACGAGACGGGTCCCAGCAGGCACCCGCTTACGTACTGATGGCCAATGTCTCCGCAGATGCAGGTGGGTGGACGGATGTAGATAGGATTGAAACAAAGAGAATGGTCGCAGGAGCTAATAAGAATTAAACCTGCAGTGGCGACCATTAGGTGAATAAGGAAGTACATCATCTGTTTCTGGTGGGCGAAAGGAGAGAGGACATTGCGCCAAAGCTAGAGAGCACGACCACACTTCTGAAGCAGGAAGGAGGCCACTTACCTCACACAAAGATGGTGCAGAAGCCAGTGTCCGAAAAGGAAAAGAAAGATGTGCGTTGTGGGCATGCTGAGAAACTAGCTCTGGCGTTTGGTCTGTTGAACAGTCCGAATGGGCACCTCTGGTGGTAATGAACAATCTATACGCATGTGCAGTGTGACTGCCACAGTTCCGTGTGCATAGATTCGCAGCTGGTTGTTGTACTCGTGAGGGTCGACTATAAGAATAATGGAGGACTAGCCCCTGCTCAACTGTGTACGCCAGAGAATGGGTATTGCTTTCGGTGAATGTGCTTGCTTAACTCCAGCGCTGTCCAAAAGGAAGCATGAACATAGATGGCTAACACTGCTCCACATCGGATCATAACATAGATGATCAAAATCGAATAAACTTTTCTGTGTCTGAAGGAATTTTTGGGATTCGATTTGTGGATCCAACAACACTTGCTACAGCATGTGGGCCGCAGACCATGGCCCATGCGCATGAGCTACAGCATGTGGGCCCCAGATAATGGCCCATAGTTCATGATACATGTATGTTCATGCTCCCGTTCGTAATTGCAGTTTTCCTACGCCGTCCTAGTTCTCGCTCATAGGCTGAAGCCGATGCGTCGGCGAGGACTATAGTGGAGATTCAAATTGGTGTGTGTACAGGGATCGTACGAGGAGGGCATTGCTGTTCTCAAAGCTTTGACAAGTGTTTTCCTCCTGCAAGCATGTCCAAGTGTAGGCTAGCCCAGCTTTGGATCCGGAGAAGGAAAGGAGGTTCATGCACTAATTAGAGAATAAGGACATGAAGCTGATGTATTCATGCAAACACTTTGATAAACATATATGTATGTGAAGATTTTGCAGCTCGGAGGCTGCTTGGCGACTGTTTGACAGACTGGACCAAACAGATGCACAGACTGTGCAAAGGACAGTGGCTTGAAGGTGATGTGTTCATAGCCCGCAGTTGGATAAACATGTACTCCTTCATGAAGTGTGGGAGCAAGGATGAAGCACAGCAGGTTTTAGAGGCCTTGCCGGAGAGAAACGTGTTTTCCTGGAATTAATGCATGCCGAATACAGCAGCCTAGACATCGGATCGTGTATTGTGGCCGCCCGCTTTTCCAGCCAGGAGCCCTAGAGGACGTAAGTCATACATAGTATTTACTCCAAAGCCACCTGAAATCGTATTAGCGTGGACAGCAGCTTGGACACTAAGACACTGATCTGATAATTGGTGTGGCTGTGGATACTGACGTATGCTGCTCAAATCCCTAGGGACATGGCTGGCCTACACTGCGCAGTACCCTTCATCTGCCTGTCGTCTCTTTTACTCAGCAGACAAGATCGGGTAACACTGCTTCTAGCTGCCGACTTTATTCTAGTACTCCAGCCAAGGATCCAGGCGGTAAATGCTCTTGCTCTTAAACTGCGTGTAGGGACAGGGGGGAAGCCACCTCCAAACCGGAGGCTTCCGTCGCAAATCGACAGCCACGAGCCTCTCCAGTTTTTCGTGCATGATGTATACTTCCGAATCTTGGCCGACCATGACCTTGATGCGCGAGGCAGCGTCGAACAGGAATTGGTTCTCCCCCAAGCATAATCCCCTGAAGTTAGCGACATACATGGTAGAGGGCATGGCGTCCACCTCAGTCCACATCATGCGCGCGAAATCCAGCTCCCAGATCTGCACACTGGAACCGCTAATACCTCTTCTCTTCGTTTCCGTATCTCTGGCCCGCGCATTGGAACACAGCGCCACGCACAGCAGCCGCTCCTGCACGTTGATGACGTTGCAGTACAAGATCGTGAAGAAGTCAGGCTTGGCCACTTCCAACGAGCTCCAGCTACCCCGCTCCAGGTCGTAGGCCAGCAGATTGCCACTTCCGGCAACGCAGTAGAGCACGGAGCCCACAAACGCGCCCTCATCCGCCTGGTAGCTCACGAAATCGTTTCCGGGCAAGACCGACATCGTCTCGCTCCAGCTTCTCAGGGCGGAATCGAAGACGTAGGTCTGGACTGGATTATTAAAGTCGTCATACCTCGGCGTATCGTCCATCGCCACCACCTTGAAGCAGCCCGCCTGGGCGTCCTGGAACACGCCCAACACATCTTGGATCAGCAGGCCCCCCGGGAGTTTGGGCAGGCGGGTCCAAGAACCCGCCACCGGGTTGCCCAAAGTGACAATAGTCGGGGTCATCAGCCATGGCGCCGGGTCGTTGGCAGACACCAGCACGCCGCCGCCCGCCGACACCGCGGGGAGCGGGCCCTTCCCCATCTCTAGCAGCCATGGCGGGAGGTCGAGCTGGTACCAGCGGTCCAAGGCGCGGTCGTAGGCGCAGCAGGCCATGTCCTAGTCGCAAAACCCTAGGATGCACACCATCCAATCCCGCTCTGCACCTCGGGCTTCCAGCCGCTGCTGGAACAACCACGGCGATGCCACGGCCGCATCCCACCTTTTGCACACCGCGCGCGACCGCACTAGGGTAGGCAGGGGCAGCCGAGCCTGGATGTTGGCAACCACGTCTTCAGGCAGCTGGCTCCACAGATCGTTCTCCGCAATGGCATCCATCTCGCAGCTCTCTCTCTCGCTTTGCTCAAACGCATGACCTGTCCAACTTGCGCAGCCGCTGGAAGACGAAGAAGACGAACCTCAACCTGTGCAGCCACTACATCTCTCGCTTTTGACGTCCGTTACGGATGCAACCATGACATATCTAGAAAGATTATTTAGAGGACTGATGTTTAGTTCAACAAAGATGCCCATGTGTATGTGTGAGAGGTGTGGCTCTTCCCTTGAGCGGGCAGGTCACTACACATACATAGCCTTAATCCTTGGATGTTATTTTTGTTTTTGAAAAATAATAAAAAAATTAAAATAAAACAGAAATCCTAAACTATCACGCTAGCCCGGAGACTTGTAAAGCATTAATAGTTACTAAAGGAGAAACAACAAGCCACCATCCTCACCAAGGTGTCATTTTGACCCCGTCCCAAGCTCGGTCCCGGTCCCGGCATGTGTTAAAAAAACCATGGGACCGGAGGTTCTTCAGGAGTCCGGTCCCCACCCTCGGTCCCCGAAAAGATAGGGGACCGAGGGTTCATAAAAGGTCCGTTTAAAATTAATAAATTATTTAATTTTATATCCAAAGATTTATATTTATTATAAATACATGGACCCATCTTATAATTAATATGATCATAAAGAATTTTACTAGATATTTTTATTTTTATATTATTATTATAAATTATTTATTTAATATTTATTATATTTAGTGACCAAGGGTCGCAAAAGGCACGGCCCTCGCCGTCCGGACCGAAAGGTAGCTAAGAAGGGTCCGGATGAGCTAGTACTCGGTCAAAATGACACCCTGATCCTCACTTTTAAAAAAAATGCACTTACTGAAAATGCACATAGGAAGGCACTTTGATTTGATGCCCAGACAATTGGACATGTAAATGAGAACAGATTTTCTTTTTTTTGGTTTGATATAATCTCCATAATGTTAAAGCCCAAAAGTGTAACAACACATCATGATTAGAAAGTTGTGAGATCGAAGACCAAAGCCCAAGTGAACCACGGACTGAAGGTGAAGTAGTGTTCAAATAGGCTAGAGAATGAGACTATATAAGTCAGCATCTTAGAAAGTATAAGGTAAGCTAAAAAAGCTAAGTAAATAAGTAAGCTAAATAAGATAATTATCAAGCTAGCAAGTAAGTAAACTAGAGAGAACTTTTGAGGTTCTATAGATTTTCTCTTAACAAAGATATTTCTCAATTTCTAACATGGTATAAATTGAGAAGTTAGAAGTCTCTTTCATAGTGGGCTGAGAGCCAAGCTTAAGGGTGAATCATTCTCAGAGCATGGTTTTAGAGACCTCTGTAGGGTTCTTGAAGGGTCCTAAACACTAACTTGCGTGGGACACTTGTGCCTTGCCTTCATATTGCCTAGTTGTTATGATTAGCTACCTTCAGTGCCTGTAATTTCAAGCATGTGTGCAATTGTGTGAAGCTTAGTATTAGTCATCATGGTGCAAGGAGCTTTAGTCCTGTGTTAAGTAGCATGGCTTCATCAAGCATGCATGCTACATATCAAGTGGACTAGACGTTTGATGAGAAAATAATTTATAGTTTGGAAGCAAAATTTAAAAATGTTTCCCATCAAATTGACACATTTTTTAATCAAGTTCATAGAAACTAGACTCTTAGCTTGCTAGCCGATGTGGAGAAAGGAAGGAGGTTCATGCACAAATTAGAGAACGAGGACATAAATACATCGATGAAGCCGATGTATTCATGTATAAGCAGCGAGTTCAACAAGCATATAATAAGTCAAGATGTGGTAGATTAGAGGGTGCTCAGCGAGTGTCTATTCAAATAGTGGGTTGAGGTGATGTGCTCATAGCCCGCAGTTTGATAGCCATGTACTCCTTCAAAGTGTAGGAGCATGGATGAAGCACACCAGGTTTTTGAGGCTTGCCGGAGAGAACATACATTAGTCTAGGCATATGACATGGATGTGATAATTCATCTAGTATTCGTTTTTGTAGTGATTAGGTTTTATTCGAGGTGGGAGGTAAGTCTTCCATAACATTCACTCTAAAGTCACCTTGGTGGTCGTGCCAATCATGGCGAAGGTTGGACACCAGCAGCTTGGACACTACACTACCGATTTGATAATTCTGATCTCTGCTGCTCAAATCCTTAGGACACATGTGGTTAGCCTTCCGCTGTCGTGTGTGTTTGCCGATAAGATTCTGCTAGAGTACAAGGTTGTCCGTTCCTATTTAACCTCGCTTGATCCAGCTGCTGGTATCCAGCCAAGGATCGAGGCGGTAGAGGCTCTTGCCCACAAACGGCTTGTAGGGGCAGGGGGAAGCCCTCTACGGTTTTTTGTGCTGGCCTCTTTTGATGGAGAAAAGGAGTCGTCCAAAACTCTGGAGTGTGCACTAAGGGCATGAGCTGAACCCTTGTCCGAACCCCGGGACAGAAGAACACATGTATGGGCGCGCCTCCCAAAGCATGTGGGCCTCACGTCATGCCCATTACACATACACACATGTAGATATGTACAATCGTCTTATCCGACTCGCCTTTGGCACTTGCAGTTGGCCGTCGGTGCTGGCTCCAGGGTAAGGACGAAGCGTCGGCGAGGACTACTCCTCACCCAACAAATTGGTGTGTGTACAAGGGCTCTACCAAGAGTTCCCGCTCACCTCGCCTCACGGAGTGCAAGCAAGCAAGCCTCAAGGTACTGCAGTGTAAGGAGCCCAGCATTTCCACTTCCACTTCCGATTCCGAGAAATTTTGTGGGTGGGGACGGGACGACTCCGCAGCTGGTTGTTGCAGTTGTAAGTCTGCCCAATGCTCAACTGTGTTCGACACAATGTGGGCATGGCTTTCACGGTGAATGTGCTTGCTTAACTACAGCGCTGTTCAAAGGCAAGCATGAACATCGATTGCTAACACTGCTCCACCTCGGATCGTAACAGAGATGGGTCACCAAAATCGAATGGATCACTCTCTTTTTGAAGGAATTTTAGGCCTATTTGCTTATTTGCTTTGTGAACCCTTAACCAAGACCAGTTCACTCACAGGTTTCTGTCCAAAACTCTCCGGGGGAATATCACCATAAAAAAAAAATGGTTGGTTTGTACTAGGTATTGAGGTATGTATGCTGTGCTGCATGAGCTACAGGATGTGGGCCCCACATCATGTCCATGGGCCATGAGGCCATGAGGCCATGATGCATATATGTTCACGCTCCCAGTTTGTATCGCAGTTGGCCTACGCCGTCCCAGTTCAAGCTCTCCAACGAAGTGGTGTGTGTACGGGGATCCTAGGAGGAGGCATTGTTGTTCGCAACTGGAGTTGGCGTACGCCGTCCCGGTGCTCGCTCAAGGGTGAAGGCGATGCGTCGGCGGGGACTGTTGCTCACTCCTCAGATTGGTTTGTGTACAAGGATTCTACGAGGGGTTCCCGCTCACCTAGCCTCAGGGAGTGAATTCCCAGCAAACAAGCAAGCCTCCAGGTGCAGCAGTGTAAGGAGCCCAGCACTTCCACCTCCGAGAGATTGTGTGCGTGGGGAAGGGTTATCCGGCCATGGTGGTCGCCAGGAGCAGGAGGAGAAGCAGGAGCAGCAGCACAGGTGGCAACAATTTTTTCTGGACCCTACCATGTGGTGGGACAACAGACGAGATAAGAAGAGCTCCCGTTCGCCTGACTTCCGGCGTAAGGGCTCCGGGGAGGTGCTGTGGCTGAACAACATGTTTAAGCCAGCTTGGGTTGATGAGCAGCTCGTTTCCTTGGATATGCAGATGGGTCATGGTGCCCCCTCGCCTCCTGAGTATAGCTGTCAGGGTAAACCTGAGCCTGGCAGGCGGGCAAGATCCGAAATGGGCGTCGTTACGGCTGTAACCGTGAGCAGGTTATGTCAGCAGGGGAAGCTCTCTGAGGCCGTTGGAGCCCTGGAGTATCTGGTGCTGACAGACTCTGCTATTTCTCAGTCTCTGTTGCACACTGTGCTGAAACTGTGTGCGGCTAAGAAGGATCTGTTTATGGGGCGACGAGTTCATGACCTCGCTGTCAAACTCGGGCACGAGTCGGATGCTTTCTTGGGGAACCATATCTTGCGCATGTATGCATGTGGAGGTAGTCTGCACGAGGCGATGGATGTGTTCAGCAGGGTGGTCAAACCAAATGCCTTCATGTGGTCTTCCATAATCTCCGCTTATGCTAAGCATGGGAAACCTAGGGAGGCTATACAACTGTACCATGAGATGCGTAGGTCAGGAGTGAAGGCGGATGGCCATGTTTTTGTAGCTGCCCTTCAAGCTTGTGCATTTGCCGCTGACTTGGAATCTGGCAAAAAAGTGCACTGTGATGTTGTGCACAGTGGCACTGCCCCTGACGTGTTTGTCGGCAACTGCCTTGTGGAGATGTATACAAAGTGTGGTGAAATGAAAGATGCTCGCCAGGTTTTTGACAGCATGGCCTCAAAGAATGTGGTGACATGGACAACCCTGATTGCTGGGTATGCAAAATGTGGTGAACTGAAATATGCACGCCAGGTTTTTGACAGCATGGCCTCAAAGGATGTGGTGACATGGAATGCCCTGATTGCTGGGTATGCAAAATGTGGTGAACTGAAATATGCACGCCAGGTTTTTGACAGCATGAACACAAAGAATGTGGTGACATGGAATGCCCTGATAGCTGGGTATGCACAGCAAGGGCTAGGACATGAGGCGCTTGTTCTGTATGGACAAATGGAGCAGGAGGGCCTCATTTTGGCTGACCATGTTACTTTTGCTTGCCTTCTGAAGGCCTGTGCAAGCACTGGTGCCTTACAGAAGGGCAGGCAGCTGCACTCACAGATTGTGGAAAGAGGACTGCTGGATGACGTAGTGTTGGGCACCTGCCTGGTGGACATGTATGCAAAATGTGGTGAACTGAAAGATGCACGCCAGGTTTTTGACATGGCCAAAGGATGTGGTGACATGGAATGCCCTGATATCTGGGTATGGTACTTGTGATGAAGGTCACAAGGCACTAGCTTGTTTTGAGGAGATGTTAGTTGCCGGTATTCAGCCTGATGGTGCTACTTTTACTTGCCTTCTAGTAGCATGCAGTCATGAGGACTGGTCCATGAGGGTCGCAAGCACTTTGATTCCATGGCTGAACAGCATGGCATCAAACCCACTATTGAGCATCACAACTGTATGGTTGATCTTCTTGGGCGTGCGGGCCATTTAGATGAGGCAGAGAAGATGCTTTTATCATGTGAGGGCCAAAGTGATGTCGTGGGGTTGATGTCTTTGCTAAATTCTTGCAAAAGTCATGGGGATATAGAAAGGGCGATGAGGTGTTTTGAAAGCATTGTTAGATTGGACCCCCAGCAGGCCCCCGCTTACGTACTTATGGCCAATGTCTATGCAGACGCAGGTAGGTGGACAGATGTAGATAGAATTGAAGCACAGAGAGTGGTAGCAGGAGCTAATAAGAAACCTGCAGTGGCGACCATCGAGGTGAATAAGGAGGTACATAGATTTTTGGTAGGAGAGAGGAGAGAGGATATTGCGCTCAAGGTAGGGAGCACGAACACTCGGCTGAAGCAGGAAGGAGGGCATTTGCCTCACACAGAGTTGGTGCTGAAGCCAGTGTCTGAAAAGGAGAAGGAAGAGGTGCTTTGTGGGCATGCTGAGAAGCTAGCTCTGGCGTTTGGTCTGTTGAACACTCCGAGTGGGACACCTCTGGTGGTGACGAAGAATCTGCGCATGTGCAGTGACTGCCACAGTTCCACGGAGATTATGTCAAGGCTTGAACAGAGAGACATTGTTGTAAGGGATGGGTACCGTGTGCATCGATTCGCAGCTGGTTGTTGCAGTTGTAAGGGTCGACCGTGAGAAAAATGGAGGACTACCCAAAGTTCAACTGTGTAGGTATGCCAGAGACTAGGTCTTTCTTTCGGGGGTGAATGAGCTTGCCGAACTCCATCGCTGTCCAAAGGGAAGCATGAACACAGTTGGCTAACGCTGCTCCACCTCGGATCAGAACAGAGATGATCAAAACCGAATGAATCTCTTTCTGAAGGAATTTTAGGCCTGTCTGATTTGTGAACACTTCACAAGCCAGTTTCTGTCCAAAACTTCGGAACCGGAAATTTTTCCTTTGAGGGTACACGAGAAAGAAATCGTTTCCGCGAGTCCACATCTAGGTATGGGCTGAATACGTGGGCCCCACATCATGTCCACGGGCCTTGCCACATCTCTGTCCACGCTCCTCGTTGCACTTACAGTTGGCCTACGCCGTCCCAGTTCTCGCTCCAGGCTGAAGGCGATGCGTCGGCGTGGACTGTTGTGGACCCAACAGATTGGAGTGTGTTCAGGGATTCTACAAGGAGCTCCTGCTCACCTCACCGCAGGGATTCAACCCCCGGCAAACAAGCAGGCATCCAGGTGCAGCAGTGTAAGGAGCCCAGCATTTCCACTTCCGAGAACGTGTGTGGGTGTGGACGGGTTATCCAGCGATGATCGTCTCCAGGAGCAGTACCAAGAGCAGGAACAGCAGCACTTGTGGCAACAATTTTTCTTGGAACCTACCATGTGGTGGGACAACAGACGAGATAAGATGAGCTCCCATTGGCCTGACTTCCGGCGCAAAGGATCCGGCGAAGTGCTGTGGCTAAACAACATGTTTAAGCCAGCTTGGGTTGATGAGCAGCTTGTTTCCTTGGATGTGCAGATGAGTCATGGTGCCTCTACTTCCAACTCAAGGTCCCCAGATAAGCATGAGCCTGGCAGGCGTGCACCAGCGGAAATGAGCGCCGTGACGGCTAGAACCGTGAGCATGTTATGTCAGCAGGGGAAGCTTTCTGAGGCCGTTGGAGCCCTGGAATATCTAGCGCAGACAGACTCTGCCATTTCTTTGTCTCTGTTTTACACTGTGCTAAAACTATGTACAGCTAAGAAGGATTTGGTTGTGGGGCGACGAGTTCATGATGTGACTGCCAAACTTGGGTATGAGTCGAGTGCATACTTGGGGAACCATATCCTGCGCATGTATGCATGTGGAGGGAGTCTGCAGGAGGCCATGAATGTGTTCACCAGGGTGGGCAAACCGAATGTCTTCATGTGGTTTTCCATAATCTCGGCACATGCTAAGCATGGGAAACCCAAGGAGGCCATACAACTATACCATGAGATGCGTAGGTCAGGAGTGAAGGCTAATTGTCATGTCTTTGTAGCTGCCCTTCAGGCTTGCACATTTGCTGCCGATTTGGAATCTGGCAGAGAAGTGCACTGTGATGTGTTGCACAGTGGCGTTCCTCCTGACTTGTTTGTTGGCAACTGCCTGGTGGACATGTATGCAAAATGTGGCGACCTGAAAGATGCACGCCAGGTTTTTGACAGCATGGTCACAAAGGATGTGGTGACATGGACGGCGCTGATTGCTGGGTATGCACAGCAAGGGCTCGGACATGAGGCGTTGAATCTGTCTGGGCAAATGGAGCAAGAGGGGCTGGTTTTGGCTGACTATGTTACTTTTGCTTGCCTTCTGAAGGCCTGTGGAAGCACTGGTGCCCTACAGAAAGGCAGGCAGCTGCACTCGCAGATTGTCAAAAGAGGATTGCTTGATAAGATTGTGGTGGGCACCTGCCTGTGGAAGCACTGGTGCCCTACAGAAAGGCAGGCAGCTGCACTCGCAGATTGTCAAAAGAGGATTGCTTGATAAGATTGTGGTGGGCACCTCCCTTGTGGACATGTATGCAAAATGTGGTGAAGTGAAAGATGCACGCCAGGTTTTTGACAGCATGGTCACAAAGGATGTGGTGACATGGAATGCCCTGATATCTGGGTACGGGACTTGTGATGAAGGTCACAAGGCCCTAGCTTGTTTTGAGGAGATGTTAGCTGCCGGTATTCAGCCTGATGATGCTACTTTTGCTTGCCTTCTAGTAGCATGCAGTCACGAGGGACTGGTCGATGAGGGTCGCAAGCACTTTGCTTCCATGGCTGAACAGCATGGCATCAGACCTACTATTGAGCATCACATTTGTATGATTGATCTTCTTGGGCGGGCAGGCCATTTAGATGAGGCCGAGAAGATGCTATTTTCATGTAAGGGCGAAAGTGATGTTGTGGGGTTGATGTCTTTGCTGAATGCTTGCAAAATTCATGGGGATACAGAGAGGGCAGTGTGGTGTTTTGAAAGCATTGTTAGGCTAGACCCCCAGCAGGCGCCGGCATATGTGCTTATGGCTAATGCCTATGCAGATGCAGGTAGGTGGACAGATGTAGATAGGATTGAAACACAGAGAATGGCAGCACGAGCTAACAAGAAACCTGCAGTTACGACCATTGAGGTGAATAATGAGGTCCATAGATTTCTGGTGGGAGAAAGGAGAGAGGATATTGCCCTTAAGGTAGAGAGCACGAATGCACGTCTCAAGCAGGAAGGAGGCCACGTACCTCACACAAAGTTGGTGCTGAAGCCACTGTCTGAGAAGGAAAAGGAAGATGTGCTTTGTGGGCATGCTGAGAAACTAGCTCTGGCATTTGGTCTGTTGAACACTCCGAGTGGGACACCTCTGGTGGTGACGAAGAATCTGCGCATGTGCAGTGACTGCCACAGTTCCACGGAGATCATGTCAAGGCTTGAACAAAGAAACATCGTCGTAAGGGATGGGTACCGTGTGCATCGATTCGAAGCTGGTTGTTGCAGTTGTAAGGGTCGACCGTGAGCATAATGGAGGACTATCCAGTGCTAAACTGTTTCCGACAGAGAATGGGTGTTGTTTCGGGGTGAATGTGCTTGCTTAACGCCATCCCTTTCCAAATGTAAATGCGTATGAAGAAACTTAGATGGCTAACACTGCTCCACGTTGGATCATAACAGAGATGATCAAAATCTAATGAATCCTTCTCTTCCTGAAGGAAGTTTTCGACGAGAACAGCTTGCACATGGCTTTCTGTGCAGACCTTCGACCTGGGTGTCTAACGAAACACTGTTTGCGCTATGCTTCTACCACTTTCATATGGGCCCCACGTCATGCCCATGATACATCCAATATGTTCACAACTTCACATCCCGCGCACCCTGTTGGCAGTTGCAGTTGGCCGAAGCCGTCCTAATTCTTGTTCCAGACTACGGCGATGCGTCGACGGGGATCATTGTGGACCCAACAAATTGGTGAGTTTACAAGGATACTACGAGGAATTCCCGCTTACCTCACCTCAGGGAGTCATTCCCCGGCAAACAAGCAAGCCTTCAGGTGCAGCAGTGTTAGGAGCCAAGCACTTCCACTTTCGAGAAATTGTGTGGGTGTGGACGGGTTATCCAGCCATGGTTGTCGCCAGGGGCAGGAGCAGGAGCAGCAGTACTTGTGGCAACAATTTTTTCTGGACCCTACCATGTGGTGGGACAACAGACGAGATAAGAAGAGCTCCGGTTCCCCTGACTTCCGGCGTAAGGGGTCCGGCGAGGTGCTGTGGTTAAGCGACATGTTCAAGCCAGCTTGGGTGGATGAGCAGCTCGTTTCTTTAGATATGCAGATGGGTCATGGTGCCTCTCCTTCCGGGTCCAGCTCTCCGTATAAGCCTGAAGCTGGCAGGCGTGCAGGATCGGAAATGGAAGCCGTAACGGCTGTGACCGTGAGCACGTTATGTCAGCAGGGGAAGCTTTCTGAGGCCGTTGGAGCCCTGGAATTTCTGGCGCATACAGACTCTGCTATTTCTGTGTCCCTGTTTTGCACTGTGCTGAAACTGTGTACAGCTAAGAAAGATTTGGTTTTGGGGCAACGAGTTCATGATCTCAGTGTCAAACTTCGGTACGAGTCGAATGCGTACTTGGGGAACCATCTCTTGCGCATGTATGCATGTGGAGGTAGGCTAGAGGAGGCCATGGATGTGCTGACCAGGGTGAGCAAACCAGATGCCTTCATGTGGTCTTCCATTATCTCCGCGTATGCTAAGCATGGGAAACCTGAGGTGGCCATACAATTGTACCATGAGATGCGTAGGTCAGGAGTGAAGGCAGATGCTCACGTCTTTGTAGCTGTCCTTCAAGCTTGTGCATTTGCGGCCGACTTAGAATCTGGCAGAAAGGTGCACTGTGACGTGTTGCACAGTGGCATTCCTCCTGACTTGTTTGTTAGCACCTGCCTTGTGGACATGTATGCAAAATGTGGTGAACTGAAAGGTGCAAGCAAGGTTTTTGACAGCATGCCAATAAAGAATGTGGCGACATGGAATGCCCTGATAGCTGGGTATTCCCAGCAAGGGCTCGGACATGAGGCCCTTGTTGTGTATGGACAAATGGAGCAGGAGGGCCTGCTTTTGGCTAACCATGTTACTTATGTCTGCCTTCTGAATGCCTGTGGAAGCACTGGTGCTTTACAGAAGGGTAGACAGCTGCACTCATTGCTTGTCGAAAAAGCATTGCTCGATAACGTAGTGGTGAGCACCTCCCTGGTGGACATGTATGCAAAATGTGGTGAAGTGAAAGATGCACGCCAGGTTTTTGACAGCATGGTCACAAAGGATGTGGTGACATGGAATGCCCTAATATCCGGGTATGGTAATTGTGATGAAGGTCACAAGGCACTAGCTTGTTTTGAGGAGATGTTAGGTGCTGGTATTCAGCCTGATGGTGCTACTTTTGCTTGCGTTCTAGTAGCATGCAGTCATGAGGGACTGGTAGATGAGGGTCGCAAGCACTTTTATTCCATGACTGAACAGCATGGCATTAGACCTACTATTGAGCATCACAATTGTACCATGAGATGCGTAGGTCAGGAGTGAAGGCAGATGCTCACGTCTTTGTAGCTGCCCTTCAAGCTTGTGCATTTGCGCCGACTTGGAATCTGGCAGAAAGTGCACTGTGATGTTGCACAGTGGCATTCTTCCTGACTTGTTTGTTGGCACCTGTCTTGTGGACATGTATGCAAAATGTGGTGAACTGAAAGATGCAAGCCAGGTTTTTGCCAGCATGCCATCAAAGAATGTGGTGACATGGAATGCCCTGATAGCTGGCTATTCCCAACAAGGTCTTGGACATGAAGCACTTGTTGTGTACGGACAAATGGAGCAGGAGGGCCTGCTTTTGGCTAACCATGTTACTTTTGCTTGCCTTCTTAGGGCCTGTGGAAGCACTGGTGCCTTACAGAAGGGCAGGCAGCTGCACTCATTGTTGGAAAGGACTGCTGATAACGTAGTGGTGGGCACCTGCCTGGTGGACATGTATGCAAAATGTGGTGAACTGGAAGATGCACGCCAGGTTTTGACAGCATGCACAAAGGATGTGGTGACATGGAATGCCCTGATATCTGGGTATGGTACTTGTGATGAAGGTCACAAGGCACTAGCTTGTTTTGAGGAGATGTTAGTTGCCGGTATTCAGCCTGATGGTGCTACTTTACTTGCCTTCTAGTAGCATGCAGTCATGAGGGACTGGTAGATGAGGGTCGCAAGCACTTTTATTCCATGACTGAACAGCATGGCATTAGACCTACTATTGAGCATCACAATTGTATGATTGATCTTCTTGGGCGTGCGGGCCATTTAGATGAGGCACAGAAGATGCTTTTGTCCTGTGACAGCCAAAGTGATGTCGTGGGATATATCTCTTTGCTGAATGCTTGCAAAATTCATGGGGATATAGAGAGGGGGATGTGGTGTTTTGAAAGCATTGTTAGGCTGGACCCTCAGCAGGCGCCTGCATATGTGCTTATGGCCAATATCTACGCAGATGCAGGTAGGTGGACGGATGTAGATAGGATTGAAGCACAGAGAATGGTAGGAGGAGCTAACAAGAAACCTGCAGTGGCGACCATTGAGGTGAATAAGGAGGTACATAGATTTCTGGTGGGGGAAAGGAGAGAGGATATTGCCCTCAAGCTAGAGAGCACGAATGCACGTCTCAAGCAAGAAGGAGGCCACGTACCTCACACAAAGTTGGTGTTGAAGCCACTGTCTGAGAAAGAAAAGGAAGATGTGCTTTGTGGGCATGCTGAGAAACTAGCTCTGGCGTTTGGTCTCTTGAACACCTGAGTGGGACACCTCTGGTGGTAACGAAGAATCTACGCATGTGCAGTGACTGCCACAGTTCCACGGAGATCATGTCAAGGCTTGAACAGAGAGACATTGTTGTAAGGGATGGGTACCGTGTGCATCGATTCGCAGCTGGTTGTTGCAGTTGTAAGGGTCGACCGTGAGAAAAACGAAGGACTGCCCAGTGTCACTGCGTGTGCTGGAGAATAGGTTTTGCTTTCCGGGTGAATGTGCTTGCCATAGCTGACAAACGGAAGCAAGAACAAACGTAGATGGCAAACACGGCTTCCTTGGTCAGAAATCAAAGATAGTTGATCAAATGAATCTCGCTCTTTCTGAAAAATGTTTTTGGCCGATGTGATTTGTGGCCAACAACAACAAACAGATCTGTTTCTGTCCAAATCGTCGAATCCATGGAAGTTGTTTTCCCTTTTTCTGCCCCCCACAGCATGCCGAAATTCATCTACATATTCATGTCCATAAACATATGTCTAAGCCGGATGTGGAGCTCCCAGTTGGCTCTTGCAGTTGGCCTACGCCGTCCCGGTTCCCCCTCCAGGTTAAGGGGATGCGTCGCCGAGGACTATAGTGGACCCAGCAAATTGGTGTCTCTACAGGGATTCTACGAGGAGTACATGCTCACCTCACCTCAGGGAGTCAATCCCCGGCAAGCAAGCAAGCCTTCAGGTGCAGCAGTATAAGGAGCCCAGCATATTCACTTCCGAGAAATTGTGTGGGTGGGGACGGGTTATCCAGCGATGGCCGTCGTCAGGAGCAGGTGCAGCAGCACTTGTGGCAACAATTTTTCCTGGACCCTACCTTGTGGTGGGACTGCAGACGAGATAACAAGAGCTCCTGCTCGCCTGACTTCCGGTGCAAGGGGTCCGGCGAGGGGCTATGGGTAAAGAGCCTCTTCAAGCCAGCTTGGGTTGATGAGCAGCTTGTTTCCTTGGATATGCAGATGGGTCATGGTGCCTCTCCTTCCGAGTCCTTTTCTCCGGGTAAGCCTGAACCTGGTAGGCGTGCTGGGTCAGAAATGGGCGTCGTTACGGCTGTAACCGTGAGCAGGTTATGTCAGCAGGGGAAGCTTGCTGAGGCCGTTGGAGCCCTGGAATATCTGGCCCAGACAGACAGTGCCATTTCTCAGTCTCTGTTTTACAGTGTTCTGAAACTGTGTACAGCAAAGAAGGATCTGGTTGTGGGGCGACGAGTCCATGACCTCACTGTCAAACTCGGGTACGAGTCGGATGCTTTCTTGGGGAACCATATCTTGCGCATGTATGCATGTCGAGGTAGGCTGCAGGACGCCATGGATGTGTTCACCAGGGTAGGCAAACCAGATTCCTTCATGTGGTCTTCCATAATCTCTGCATATGCTAAGCATGGGAAACCTAACGAGGCCATACAACTGTACCATGAGATGCGGAGGTCAGGAGTGAAGGCGGATGGTCATGTCTTTGTAGCTGCCCTTCAGCTTGTGCGTTTGCGGCCGATTTAGAATCTGGCAGAAAAGTCCACTGTGATGTATTGCACAGTGGCATGGCGCCTGACTTGTTTGTTGGCAACTGCCTGGTGGACATGTATGCAAAATGTGGCCAACTGAAAGATGCACGCCAGGTTTTGACAGCATGAACCAAAGGATGTGGTGACATGGAATGCTGATTGCTGGGTATGCAAAATGTGGTGAACTGGAAGGTGCACGTCGGGTTTTCGACTGCATGAACTCAAAGGATGTGGTGACATGGAATGCTCTGATAGCTGGGTATGCAGCAAGGCTTGGACATGAGGCGCTTGTTCTGTATGGACAAATGGAGATGGAGGGCCTCATTTTGGCTGACCATGTTACGTTTGCTTGCCTTCTGAAGGCCTGTGCAAGCACTGGTGCCCTACAGAAAGGCAGGCAGCTGCACTCACAGATTGTGGGAAGAGGACTGCAGGATACTGTTGTGCTAGGCAGCTGCCTGGTGGACATGTATGCAAAATGTGGCGAACTCGAAGATGCACGGCAGGTTTTTGACAGCATGGCCTCAAGGGATGTGGTGACATGGAATGCCCTGATTGCTGGGTATGCACAGCAAGGACATGAGGCGCTTGTTCTGTATGGACAAATGGAGCAGGAGGGCCTCATTTTGGCTGACCATGTTACTTTTGCTTGCCTTCTGAAGGCCTGTGCAAGCACTGGTGCCTTACAGAAGGGCAGGCAGCTGCACTCACAGAGAATGGTAGCAGGAGCTAACAAGAAACCTGCAGTGGCGACCATTGAGGTGAATAAGCAGGTACATAGATTTCTGGTGGGAGAAAGGAGAGGATATTGCGCTCAAGGTAGAGAGCACGAATGCACGTCTGAAGCAGGAAGGAGGCCACGTACCTCACACAAAGTTGGTGTTGAAGCCACTGTCTGAGAAGGAAAAGGAAGATGTGCTTTGTGGGCATGCTGAGAAGCTAGCTCTGGCGTTTGGTCTCTTGAACACCTGAGTGGGACACCTCTGGTGGTAACGAAGAATCTACGCATGTGCAGTGACTGCCACAGTTCCACGGAGATCATGTCAAGGCTTGAACAGAGAGACATTGTTGTAAGGGATGGGTACCGTGTGCATCGATTCGCAGCTGGTTGTTGCAGTTGTAAGGTCGACCGTGAGAAAACGAAGGACTGCCCAGTGTCACTGCGTGTGCTGGAGAATATTTTGCTTTCCGGGTGAATGTGCTTGCCATCTGACAAACGGAAGCAAGAACAAACGTAGATGGCAAACACTTCCTTGGTCAGAAATCAGATAGTTGATCAAATGAATCTCGCTCTTTCTGAAAATGTTTTGGCCGATGTGATTTGACAACAACAACAAACAGATCTGTTTCTGTCCAAATCGTCGAATCCATGGAAGTTGTTTTCCCTTTTTCTGACAGCATGCCGAAATTCATCTACATATTCATGTCCATAAACATATGTCTAAGCCGGATGTGGAGCTCCCAGTTGGCTCTTGCAGTTGGCCTAGCCGTCCCGGTTCCTCCAGGTTAAGGGGATGCGTCGCCAGGAGCAGGAGCACTTGTGGACCCAACAAATTGGTGTGTACAGGGATTCTACGAGGAGCTGCTCACCTCACCTCAGGAGTCAACCCTGGCAAACAAGCCTCCAGGTGCAGCAGTGTAAGGAGCCCAGCACTTCCACTTCCGAGAAATGTGTGGTGGGGACGGGTTTCCAGCGATGGTCGTCGCCAGGAGCAGGAGCACTTGTGGCAACAATTTTTCTGGACCCTACCATGTGGTGGGGACAACAGACGAGATAAAGAGCTCCCGTTCGCCTGACTTCCGGCGTAAGGGGTCCGGCGAGGCTGTGGTTAAACAACATGTTTAAGCCAGCTTGGGTTGATGAGCAGCTCGTTTCCTTGGATATGCAGATGGGTCATGGTGCCTCCTTCCGAGTCCTCTCCGGATAAGCCTGAACCTGGTAGGCGTGCAGGATCGGAAATGGGCGTCGTAACGGCTGGAACCGTGAGCATGTTATGTCAGCAGGGAAGCTTTCTGAGGCCGTTGGAGCCCTGGAATCTCTGGCGCAGACAGACTGCCATTTCTCAGTCTCTGTTTTACACTGTGCTAAAACTGTGTACAGCTAAGAAGGATTTGGTTGTGGGGCGACGAGTTCATGATCTCACTGTCAAACTTGGGTACGAGTCGAATGCATACTTGGGGAACCATATCTTGCGCATGTATGCATGTGGAGGTAGGCTGCAGGAGGCCATGGATGTGTTCACCAGGGTAGGCAAACCAGATTCCTTCATGTGGTCTTCCATAATCTCTGCATATGCTAAGCATGGGAAACCTAACGAGGCCATACAACTGTACCATGAGATGCGGAGGTCAGGAGTGAAGGCGGATGGTCATGTCTTTGTAGCTGCCCTTCAGCTTGTGCGTTTGCGGCCGATTTAGAATCTGGCAGAAAAGTCCACTGTGATGTATTGCACAGTGGCATGGCGCCTGACTTGTTTATTAGCAATTGCCTGGTGGACATGTATGCAAAATGTGGCCAACCGAAAGAGGCACGCCAGGTTTTTGACAGCATGACCACAAAGGATGTGGTGACATGGAATGCCTTGATTGCTGGGTATGCAAAATGTGGTGAACTGGAAGGTGCACGTCGGGTTTTCGACTGCATGAACTCAAAGGATGTGGTCACATGGAATGCTCTGATAGCTGGGTATGCACAGCAAGGGCTTGGACATGAGGCGCTTGTTCTGTATGGACAAATGGAGATGGAGGGCCTCATTTTGGCTGACCATGTTACGTTTGCTTGCCTTCTGAAGGCCTGTGCAAGCACTGGTGCCCTACAGAAGGGCAGGCAGCTGCACTCACAGATTGTGAAGAGGACTGCTGGATACTGTTGTGGGCACTGCCTGGTGGACATGTATGCAAAATGTGGCGAACTCGAAGATGCACGGCAGGTTTTTGACAGCATGGCCTCAAGGGATGTGGTGACATGGACGGCGCTGATTGCTGGGTATGCTGACCAAGGGCTCGGACATGAGGCACTCGTTCTGTATGGACAAATGGAGAAAGAGGGGCTGGCTTTGGCTAACCATGTTACTTTTCCTTGCCTTCTGAACGCCTGTGCAAGCACTGCTGCCTTACAGAAGGGCAAGCAGCTGCACTCTCAGATTGTGGAAAGAGGACTGATGGGTGAAATTCTGGTGGGCACCTGCCTGGTGGACATGTATTCAAAATGTGGCGAACTGGAAGATGCACGCCAGGTGTTTGACAGCATGGCCACAAAGGACGTGGTTACATGGACGGCCCTGATATCTGGGTATGGTACTTGTGATGAAGGTCGCAGAGCACTAGCCTGTTTTGAGGAGATGTTAGCTGCTGGGATTAAGCCTGATGGTGCTACTTTTGCTTGCCTTCTAGTAGCCTGCAGTCATGAGGGACTGGTGGACGAGGGTCGCAAGCACTTTGATTCCATGGCTGAACAGCATGGAATCAAACCTACTACTGAGCATCACAATTGTATGATTGATCTTCTTGGGCGTGCGGGCCATTTAGATGAGGCACAGAAGATGCTATTGTCATGTGAGGGCCAAAGCAATGTCGTGGGGCTGATCTCTTTACTGAATGCTTGCAAAATCCATGGGGATATAGAGAGGGCGATGTGGTGCTTTGAAAGCGTTGTTAGGATAGACCCCCAGCAGGCTCCTGCATATGTGCTTATGGCCAATGCCTATGCAGATGCAGGTAGGTGGACGGATGTAGATAGGATTGAAACACAGAGAATGGCAGCAGGAGCAAACAAGAAACCTGCAGTGGCGACCATTGAGGTGAATAAGGAGATACATAGATTTCTGGTAGGAGAAAGGAGAGAGGATATTGCACTTATGGTAAAGAGCACGAACACACGTCTGAAGCAGGAAGGAGGGCACGTACCTCTCACAGAATTGGTGTTAAAGCCAGTGTGTGAGAAAGAAAAGGAAGATGTGCTTTGTGGGCATGCTGAGAAGCTAGCTCTGGCATTTGGTCTCTTGAACAGTCCAAGTGGGACACCTCTGGTGGTAACGAAGAATCTACGCATGTGCAGCGACTGCCACAGTTCCACGGAGATCATGTCAAGGCTTGAACAGAGAGACATTGTTGTAAGGGATGGGTACCGTGTGCATCGATTCACAGCTGGCTGTTGCAGTTGTAAGGGTTGACCGTGAAGGACTGCCCTGTTTCTCAAGAGAAACATACTTGAGATGTTTTCTGTCGGTGGGTCACGATCCTCGCTGAGGATGCTGGAGCCCCAGTTGTTGTCGACCACTATCTCACTCGCCGCTTCCCTATCACTCGGTCTGTCAGGTAAGGTTGTCCTTTGTCCCCGCTCCTCTTTTCCATCGCCTCTGATTTCCTCAGTTGGCGCTTGAACACTGACCCTGACATTGAGGGCTTGCCCATTCCCCCGTGATCACCAGGTGTCCCGGCACGAGCCAAGGTGTCTGCCCACGCTGATGATTTTTTGCGCTTCTCCTTTCTGAAGCCTCCCTCCAAGCTACCCTTCGCCGCCTAGATGCTTTCGCTTCTCTTTCTGGTCTCTCAGTGAAACTTATCCAAGAGCATGCTGATCCCCCCGAACGCCTCTGCCCTCCCACCTTGTGTCCCATATTCCTTGCCAGAAAATCTGTTCCATGTTTCTCTTGGTGTTCCCCTGCAGCCCAAGATGAGAATGCGGAGATATGTCAACTATCTACAACTTGACTTGACTTGATGGATGTGGCCGTAAGCATAGAAAAGGATTTTCATACAGAGATCTAGCTATGAAACGGTGATTGCTGCCCTGCCAAACCCTTCAACGTATTCACAGTAAAATTGAACTGAGTGTGGTACTCGGTCCAAGGCTGTCAGACTCGTCTGGCAAGGCCACGGGCTGGCAGCAGAAGAACGTCTCTGTGGAGACCCCTCTGTCGAACTTCGCGGATTTGCGACACATTCACGTTGAAGGCTGCCTGCCGTCAGTTTCTCAGGTAGATGTCTCAAAACGGATCTGGAGCTGCTGTCTGCGACCTGCTCCAGCTGCGAGTAGAATTGTCAATAGTCTGCCTTCAGGATCCGGGGGGATTCTTGGCTCTGTGTATGTTTGTTCTGTGCATGGATGGGATCAGAGCAATTTACTTCATTCCAAGCCTCTTTCCCGGCTTGGAGTCGGGGAGAAATCGAAGATTGACAATTTTGGGCAGCAACAAGCCATGCTCCCAAAGTGATTCGAACAGCTCCAAGACCATGCGGCAAGCAATTAGGACCACGGAGCCAAAAAATGCGGCACAAATTTAGTTCACGGACCGAAGATGGTAATTTTCAGGACACAAGATGTCGGTAGTTGCGAAGAGAAAACAAAAGCAGTTCAAACTTCTCAAAAAGTTCCAAGCAACCAGCAGAGGTTGCAGTTACATCCGTCCGATCACAACTGTAGCAAGAGAAAACATTAACCGACTCAGTTTATGTACAATTTATCCTGTCCTCAGGACGGGCTCTCCCTCCTCAGTACAGAGATTCGCAAAGCACGAGATCGCATCGCCCTTCTCGAGATATCGTTGTAAATTCTTCACTTCCCACCCCTGAGCATGCGCAGGAAGGACATGTCGAAGCTGGTACTCTCCCGGCGACGTCCAGGAAGGATGAGTGCTGCCCTCTGTCGACGCTCCCTGCCCTCTCTTATCTGCTCAACGTCCACATTGAACGCCGCAGCTGCCACCTCCTCCGGCAGTCGGCGGTACACAGAGGACCTGCCTGCAAGAGCCTCAACCAAGGGCCTGCAATTTCACGGATCAAATTCAGTGAGTAAAGGTTTATCGAATGCACTGAGTAAAGGTAAGACAACTCTGCAACTCTCGAGGAGAAAGTTGTAGCATGCAGCGTACTGGTCAGTGAGATGGAAGGCGATCCATTCAAAACCCTCCTCTCCCGCCTGAATGCCGTGCGGGTAGAAGCGCGGGACGATGTACGCGTCGCCTTCCCTGATATCTTGGCTCGCCAATTGCTCTCCGTTGTTGCCAGCGATTTCCAATCGTGCGCGACCCCTCAGGACGTGCAGGATGGCATGGCCGTTGAGATTCCACTGGGGAGCAAGGATCGCGTTCTGCGACAGCACATACCAGGACTCCGTGCACTCACGATCAATTTCAAGAACATGATGAGCGCGATCGAAATGTGATCGCTTGCACCACCCCACATTATCATGAATCGTTTTGCGAACTTACTTACCTTTTCAAGACGGCCATACGAGGCACCAAGGTTCACGTTCCTCAGGATGGGAAGCTTGAACCTGTTCGCGCTGTTGTAGAGACCGGCATCGCGAACGCGCACGTCAGCCGAACCCTCCCGAATGTTGTAGACGAATTCCCCGTTGGCAATGTGCTCGCGCAAATGACTCAGACTCTCCCGCTGCCGTCCCTGAAGCGCGTTTGTCTCCTCGATCCTCACATCGCGCTCCACCTGAACGATGGCCACTCCCCGCTGGTTGTCGAGGATCGCATCCACCTCCCTCTCTTCAACGTCCCAAGCATCGGCCAAGAAATCTCGCCTGAACCCGTGCAGCACTCCGCGGTACTCCTGCTGGCCTTCTCCACGCCCTCTCCGCCCGTGCTCCCTCTCCCGCTCGCTTCCTCCCTCCCGGCTTCCACCGATCAAGAAGAAGCTCTGCAAATCGCAAACCAAGCCACGTCGGTCAGCAAACAAGCGCAACCTCGGATGACCAACTTCCGACAACAAACACGCGGAAATCCACACAAATCCAGCTCAGAAAACCATACTCTAGCCTCGCCGGCCTCCTGTCCCTCCGACGTCTCAGCAAGGCCGATGATGCGCAGCTCGCTGCTGCCGGAATTGTACCACCAGTGCGCAACGCCGCGGGGAAAGGCAACAATGTCACCGCGTCTCACACGTCTCACGCCGGACGCCTCTCCTAGAGAATACCCGGTGAGAATCCCGGCATAACCCTCGCCATCTTCCACATACCCGATGGCAGCGGAATCGGAGTACTTCGGCAGAACAAGCCCGCGCTGGCGGACCGTGATCCTGGCTGCGGCCACATTGGCGTCCCTTAGCGCCCGGATGTCGGACCAGGACTCCACCCGGCCGCCGTCGGTGCTCAGGATCTCCCTCGGCTCCTCGAGTTGCAGCTCGTGCCTCTCCGCTGCGACGACGCAGGCGAAGGCCAGAACCAGGGCGAGAGCCCACTTCACGAATAAACCCATATCGCTCAGCAAGGATGAGTAACCACCAGGATAGCAAATGAGACGGAACAGACGCGGAACAGGGACTGCGAATGACGGATACCTGGTTGGGAATCGGTTGGTTATAAGGCGGAGGGGGAATGTGACGTAAATGGCAAGGACTGGGCGGCCGGGTTGGAGTTGGAGTGGAACTGGCCGTGAGCGTCCAAATTGGAGGGAAGTGGTAGTAGGGTGGCAGATTGTGAGAGTCTGGATGGCCGCCGACACATTAGCGGTGTCTTGTCGCCACGCCAGATGCCTGCCACTTGTGGCTGATAAGTGCGGCACGAGCAGGGTGTGAGGCAAGGCTTGCGGAAACGGAAGCCGTGGAGAATAATCTGGAGATGGACGTGACGCGGGACCAGATGCATCGCCTCCCGCTTGCATGCCGCATGCAAACGGCATATTCTGCGTCTCTTGGGACGCTGGAACGAACGAGTGGGAAGGCAAGGCTTGCGGAAACGGAAGCCGTGGAGAATAATCTGGAGATGGACGTGACGCGGGACCAGATGCATGCCTCCCGCCTGCATGCCGCATATTCTGCGTCTCTTGGGACGGTGGAACGAGTGGGATTGTGACGAACTGGCAGTGATGCGCGAGTGGGAGCTGCAGTCCGGAAGTTGGGAACTGTGTGTAGACTGGTCAATTCAGATTTGCAGCTGCCATATCCGAACTGCTCCTGAGAGTACAAATGCGGCTTCCCCCCGCTGCATTTTTCATCCTGGCACTCGGTGTCTGGTTTTGTCTGGGATTGTTGATAAGCGATCTGCAGTGGTGTCGCGATGAATCGCTCTCTGTTCTGGGTTTTGGGCTTTCTCCTGGTCGCGTCCTTGGCGACCGGCGAGCGTGAAGAGCTTCGGTTGGGAGAGCCCGAGGAGGTGCTCCGCACCGATGGAGGTCGGGTCGAGCAATGGCAACCCGACAACCAGGCTCTGAGAGACGCTAACGTTGCATCCGCCAGAATCATTCTCAAGCAACGTGGTCTGTTCCTGCCCAAGTACTCTGATTCCGCGGCCGTCGGATATGTCGAAGAAGGTGAGAGGACAGCAAAAGGTTGCTGCTTCTGACGTTTCTTCAGCAGCATACATGTTTATTGTTGATTTTGATCTGATTCGTGGTCGAGCTGAAAGTTTGTCGATGGCGATGGCGCCTGCATGTGCAGGTGAGGGCATTGTGGGCGTTCTGAGCGGGTACGCTGAAAGCCCGAGAATCCGTCGGGTGAGGCGCGGCGATGTCATCGCCCTACCTCGGGGAGTGGCTTCATGGTGGTACAACAGCGGCAAAGAGGAGCTCCGCGTCCTTGGCTTTGCCGATACGTCCGCATCAGAGAACGGGGAATACAACGTAAGCGCTTGTGGTGGACGGACATTCATGTTTTGGACACGGACTCGCACAAGAGTGGAGATGGGTTCGCAAATTTGGTGGGTGTCGGCTTCTGTATGTGAAAGTGTGTGTTGGTTGCGCAGGCGTTCTATCTGGCCGGTGGAGGCCGAGGTGAAGGGAAGAGGAGGTTGAACCGAGGGAAAGGCGGCGAGAGCGAACGGGAACGGGAGGAACGCGAGCGCCGGGAACGGGAGGAGCGCGAGCGCCGGGAACGGGAGGAGCGCGAGCGCCGGGAACGGGAGGAGCGTGAACGCCGGGAACGGGAGGAGCGCGAACGGGAACGGGAACGTGATGGCCGACGGGGATCCCGGGAGGAACGCGAACGGGAGGAACGCGAACGGGAGGAACGCGAGCGACGCGAACGGGAGGAGCGGGAACGGGAGCATGAGCGCGAACGGGAACGGGAGGAGCGTGAACGGGAACGGCGGCGAAGGGAGCGTGAAGATCGCAAGCGCGGAGGGCGTGGACGGGAGCAGGAGGAGTATGGCTCGATCCTCCAAGGTTTTAGGAGGGAGTTTTTGGCTGAGGCTTGGGATCTGGACGAGGCCAAAGTGGATAAACTGCTGGACAGCCAGAGAGGCTCGGCTATCGTCTTGGTTGATCGCGAAATCAGGGTGCCCGAGTTCGAGCAGGAGTTGAACAGGGAAGAGGGTCGTAGCATTTCCCGATCCGCCGAGAGGGCCGATGCTCATCTCCGCGAGTACCTGGCCAGCGGAGAGTTCGTGTTCAACGTTCGCGAGGGATCTGCTGATGTGCGCGTCCGCGATGCTGGTTTCTACAACAGCGTCAACAGGTTCAAGCTGCCCGTCCTCAGGGCTCTCGACTTGGGTCTCACTTACGGCCGTCTGGAGAATGTATGTTACGCTTTTTCCAGGTATCTTTTCTGCAGATTTTGCATGCTGTTGTGATTACTCACAGATCCGAGTTGGGGTTTCTGCAGAAAGCAATTCTGGCTCCTCAATGGTCGCCCACGGGACATGAGGTGGTGCACTTCTTGAGGGGTAGTGGCAACCTGCAGGTGGTGAGTCACAGTGGGGAGCAGCTTGTGGATAGGGAAGTGCGGGAAGGTGAGGCGTATGTGATTCCCCGTTTCCATGCACACGGCGTCCAGGCTGGCAACGAGGGTTTGGAATGGATCAGCTTCTACACCACCGACCAGTGAGTGATACTAAAGTTCGCTCTGCTCATGGCTTTTTCGCTTAATATCGTTTGGTTGATTTATTTATTGGACATTGCATGTGCAGGCCTCTCGTAGAAGCTCTTGCAGGCAGTACATCTGTGTTGCGCAGGCTTCCGGAGGAAGTGGCAGCAGCAGCCTTCAACATCGATGTTGCTCAGGTGCGTGAAGCAAGAGAGTCTCGGAGGGAGGTGGAGCCGCTTCTTCTGCCAGCTGGGAAGAGTCGCCACGAGAGGGAGCATCCCTCGCTCGCCACTTTCTGAAAACCTGCAGAAACGTGTTTCGACTCAGAAGTTCAGACATGCGTGCTCCACTTGTACAAATTGCCAAGGCACTGAAGTTTTAGACGTGTTTTAGGGTTTGGGAAGAGACAGTTTTGATGTGCAAACTTGCAGCGGAGAGTGTTCTTTGATTAGCTAAGAGAATGCTAGCGGTAAAAGGATGCTAGCCTTTGCATGTAAATAGACTGCTTTTGCGTGAAGCACTGAAATAAAGTTTTGCGTTCTGGTCTTTCAAATTGTCGTAGACTTTTACACATGCCCTGATAATCAAACCTCGTTCTCTTGGTGCTCCATGTATCGATCGACAGGTATATCCCTTTGTAGAAGTTGTGCAAATCAGCCGCAAAATGTTTTTGACAATACCTAAAACTGCCGGCTTGTCGACAGTGCTGCCAGAGTCTACTCGAATGGTATGAGGAAAACTAGATGACTGCATACCGATTTATATTTGATTAAGATTCGTATTTGAATTTTTTTAATTAATAAATAATGATTAATTAATAGATACTAATGAATGATATTCTAAGAGCGTCCAGTTTAACACCATTAGCTCTTAGATTTGATGGTTTTCTTTGTTCTTAATTACTTGTGATAAAGTTCTTAGCCCCATTTCGGTTGTATGTTCATGTTAATGTATGCGAATATATCCGTCATGTGTTCTGTTGGCAAATATAACAGCTTAAATTTATCAATCTTCTACCACTTATCTAATAATTAGACTTCTATTTGCTTTGTTCTCGCATGGAACTTTCGAGCTTTTGATTGCCACAATATAGCAGCCTTCGTATTTGTTGTTTGCAAGTCCCATAGTTGTAAAAGTTGCCAAAGGCCATCCTTAAGCGAGGGTGAGTGAGCAATACTCGGCTTCAAATGAACTAAGTGCCATTAGCTGTTGTCACTTGCTACTCCAACTTTAAATGTAGTTGCTTGTGCTTTTCTTGTCATTAGCATTTCCTGCCCAGTCGGCATAGCTATAGCCTTGCTTGGTTAGTGACAAGTACAGGAGTCATGTGTCGGGAGTTAAGTATCTAAAGACTTGCTAAGCTGCTTTCGGGTGGGCTTGCATCAGAGTTGCTAAGAACTAAGATACTGCTCCGACTGAAAATGCGAGATCTAGTCTAGTGCAAACCATAAGATATATCAAGCTCTCGATGAAGTCTAGTGCAAACCATAAGATATATCAAGCTCTCGATGGTGGAGGAGTATGGTAGCTCTTCATTGTTAACAATGGTTACTTGATATTGTTGATCTTCTTCTTTAGTGAGATTCAAGTTAGCTTGTGGAGATAGGCTTACACTCTAACATACTGTACTTAGTTGGGATTTCCTGAATTTACTTAGGCTCATGAATAAAAATACTTCTAGTTTCCCTATGTCTTAAAATTTGAATGCCCAGACAAAATGAGAGTTCTTGACAAGTTGTCATAGAGAAGCTCCTTGCAAGCATTAATCTAGTGTCTTCTAAGATAACCTAAGAGTTGGACATAAGACTATGTTGTCGACGTAAACTCCTAGCACAATGAAATGATTATTGCATCACTTAAGATAGATATTGCTATCTGCGTTTAATCTAGTGAAGCCCAAAGCCCAAAGCCCAAAGAAAGTGATATTTTAAATTAGATGTAAATTTCAAGTCTTTGGGCTTTACTAGATTAAACGAATTCTATTAAATTGTTCGAACATATTTTAAATTAAACGATTTGCTAATTAAACGAACAGATTATAATTATTTAAAATTTGCAGGCTTTTACTTTGCTTTATTCTTAACATGTATACCCTCTAGTATTTCCATTTAGATAGTGTGGTCCAGGTCGCCATATAAGAAAGCTGTCTTAATATCTACTTGCATCAGCTCATAGTCGTGGTGAGAAGCTAAGGGCATAAGAATCCTTGATGAAGTTATTTTTAGCATGGGGCTAAGGATCTCATCATAGTCAAAACCATATTTTTGTGAGTATCATTTTGCCACTAATCTAGCTTTGTATTTCTCTATTCTACCATCAGCATTTAATTTAATTTTAGAAGTCCACTTATAACCTACTAGTTTCCTATCTTTAGGTAAGGAAGTTAGTGTCCAAGTTTTGTTAGCTTTTAAGGAGTCAAGTTTGGACCTTATTGCTTTCTTCCATTTTTCTTTTTTTGCGTAGGTAATAGCCCCGTGGTAGTTGGCTGGGACAAACTGATGTATTGCTACATTAAGACAATATGTATTGTGTTTTTAGTGTTCCTCCAGTTAGTAGGAGAATTTCTATTTATCTTACCTGCATTAGGTAGTCAAGGGCTTCTGCCCGTTCAAGTCTTCTTGAGATCATGTGGTGGAGAGTCATTGAGGTAAGCATCTTACGGGTCAAATGAGTCTTCGTTTTGGTCATATCGAAAATAGGGTTGTCAATTTGAAAGTCCCGGCTTGCGCGAGGTGTGCCTCGAAATGGACGGAAGCTAGGGCCTTTGTCGCGTGAAGGAGAGCCACCAGCATCCGTGCCATCGGGTTGTCCTCCATGGTGAGCTCAAGGGCGCGCTCCCATTTGCTAATCACCAGCACGGGGGCTTGCTAAGGGAGATGCGCCGCAGGCAGTGCCTTGAAATGAAGCGCGCCTGATGGCGTTGGGGCTGGTGAGCTCCTATGTACCCGCCCGATGGATTTCCGTCCGTGCTGGTCACCTGCAACTATGTGTGGCACTACATGCGCGTCTGCGCATGTAGGTCTTGTGGGCATCTGCTGCTGCTCGTGAGGACGCGGGCGGTGTGGCTCCAGACTAGCCTACAGGCATGGAGGATTTGCTAGAGTCGGCACCCTCCGCGCTGGGAGCGCCTTCGAGCTCTGGATTCCCCCTGCGAGCCAAGGGTGGTTGCTAAGGCTAACAACCGTGGGCTCGGGAGCTGGTGAGGAGGCGTTGTCCGCCCCATCAAAGTCGCCGAAGACAATGTCATCGGAGGCTATCGCTGCACGGTGAGGTGGAGCGCCGAGCTTGGGTACTAGTGTGGCTGGAGAGAGGGGAGCTCTTGGCTAAGCGTGAGGCGGGGGCTGAGGCTGAAGGGCCATGGAGGGGAGGAGCTGTGAGGTTGACAGAGGCCTCATCAGCATCACTGGTGTCCAAGGATGCAGGGTGCACTCCCACTATGCTGCTGGCCTGCATATCTTCAAGAAAGGTAACATCCCGCTAATGGGTGACCTTGTGCATTTGTGGATATATCAATTTGTATCCCTTGAAGCCGTCAGTGAAGCCCATGAACAAATGTTTGTGGCTCTCACGTGAGCTTGGTCCTCACGACTTAAAAGGTGTGTGCATAGACCGATGCGCCAAAGACTTTTAGGGCCGAGAGATCGGGTAAGGCTCCCATCCAAGGTGCCCTAAGGTAAGAAAGATTATTATGTACACAGCGTGTGCCATGTCTTCCGTCCAGTAGCTTTTGGGGAGTTGATTAGCATGGATAGGCCGCAGTTCTGAACTATCCTATTCATTCTTTCTGATACTCCGTTTTGCTGGGAGGTGTAGGGGGTGGTGACTTGGCGATTGATGTGGTGTGCTTGGCAGAACTGTAGGAACTGATGGGAACCGTATTCACCTCCTTCGTTGAAACGGATACATAGGAGGGATGCACCTGTCTGTTTTTCTGCCCATATTTTGTAGTCCTTGAAATAGGTCAGGGCCTGCGACTTGTGTTTTAAGAAGTATATGACCGTAAAACGGGTTAAATCATCAATGATCAGCATGAAATAAAGGTACGCAAACAACAATCATTTGAATGGTCCACGTTCAGAGCTTGCAATGCCATCGTGAGGATATGCCACTGCATTGGTAGCCGGAAAGGTTCAGCAGTGATTGCTGGCAAGACATATGCATTCATGTTTGAGCCTCGGACATTGCGGCAGATTGTGGTATTGGACGTGCACGCAGCTCTTGCGGGGGGATTGTAGGGTTTTTTCAAGATGGACATACATGTGTAATAGCATGAGGCATTAGGCAATTTGGGAACTTGTGTTCTGTGAAACGGGACTTGCAAGTTTGACATGCCTAGTGATGGCTTTTCTATGTTTCCCTAAACATTACGATGTATGTACCAAGCTTGGTGATATCATTTTGTGTTCACAAAAAATTTTGACCTCATAATAGTCATTTGTGTAATATCATGTGGACCAGGTGCGGTGGTAATCAAGTATGCCGTTATTTTATAACACCAATATCACGAGAACTTGCTGCGTGATATATGGTGCGTTAAAAAGCCATATGTTTTGTAGTAGTGTCCGCTCCAAGACCACCATTGACTGCCTCAAAGAACCCTGAATCTGCTGTGTTGGCCAGGTCATTCGAACCTCTAGCTGTTTTGCGTAGATGATGACGAGGAGAAGTTGCATGTCGTTTCCCTATTCGCTGCATCTCCTCCTTCCACTTCTCCCTTAGGACTTCCGCTCCATCTCCGAGCATGCACTGGGCCGCCGCCACATATGCCGGATCCACAAGCCTAGCAACACCACTAAGAAAGGATGGATTCACTGCCGCCTCAACCGTGTTTGCGCCAGCTACAAGCGACGCAATGACAAGTTCCCATGTCCTTGCATCTGGCTGGGCATGAAAAGACAATATTCATACTGCCACTTGAAGTGGTCGGGCTATATGATCCACTTCTGCACGTGAAAACCACTCCTAAGGACACTCTAGCACTAGCCCGATGTTATTCTCCGCAATGATAGCAATCTCCTTCTGGTCCACTCAAAAGGCTTCCCACCACTTGTACTCTTCAGCAATCACCCATGGACGCAAATCTTTTAACCCTTCCTGCAAATGGGCCATTGGGCAGGGTGCCGGCCGTCCTCCTCATAGGTTGCTTTTTATAAAATAAATATTTAGCGGTTCAAGAATTTTGCAACTTGGGATAATTGCTCAAGTGATAGGAAAAAAAGTGTAGTAGCAAGTAGGTCTGCAGTTTGAAACCTTTACCATCTTAATAACACAACTTTGTTGATTTTAAGGACGCTTGCATGGGCGCATGGGCATTTACCAACTTTGTTCATTTTAAGGACGCTGCCATTGCCTTAAAGCCGAAGTGGTTACATTGAGTGCCAGAAGGTTGAAGACCCCGACTGAGCTTTTGGATGAGGGTCAGCATACCCTAAATGTTGTGTGGCAGTCGACACCGTCCGAAGCTCAACCCAAGAATTATACTAATGAATACTAGCAAGCATTAGAGGAGAATGACAGCTTTGAAGCGGAAGATATGGACCGTCTTTGAAATTTAGCGGTGGTCCTTGACTCAGTATCAGGGCAAGGCATGGACGAGTCGCTAGGCCGCCCTCTTGAATGACTATTGTTGATGTTGATGACCACTTCCTCCTTTAGCAGTTGTTTGTTGCAAGGTTTTCACGAGTACTAAAATGAGACTCTCGCAAGTACACGCATGATTTTTATTGTGTTTCACCACTTGAAAAGTAAATGTTTTCGGTTGTAATAAACAGATGCAAATGGCAGCCCACTGTGCATTCTACAAAAACACAGATGGGCCCGCGCCCTACAGTGCTCTAGTTCTGGGGTGAGAAATTAAAAGTGCGTCTTTTATTTAAAGTATGGACTCGGAAAGGGTGTGCCCATTATCAAAGCTTGGCAAATATGCTATCGCAGGAAGGGTGTAAAATGTGACAAGGGGGTGTTGTTTCGACCGAAGGGGGTTACTATATTCCCCCCCTTCAAAAATTATCATGTTTAAAGTCAAGCTTTCAAAATATCTGCCAACATGTCTCCTGTTGGACAATACTCTAGCTTCACCTCCTTTGATTTGACCTTCTCTCTCACAAAGTGATGTTTCACTTGGATGTGCTTGGCTCCAACATGAAAAGTTGATGTCTTAGTTAAGAAGATGCAATCTTGATTATCGTTGAAGATTGTTGTTGCTTCCTTTCGCTTGAATCTCATCTCATCTAGCAAGTTACGCAACCATATTGCCTCCATGACTGCAATGCCATATATTCTACTTCAGTACAGGATAGAGCCACAGTAGGCTGTTTCTTACTATTCCAAGAAATGGCTTCCCCATTCAACACAAACACATATCCAGTGGTAGACTTGCGACTATTAACATCTCCTACCCAGTCTGAATCACAATATCCTAACACTCGGACTTCCTACCGATATGGTAAGATTAAGGATTATGCATTACCCTTATAGTAATCTATCTTTACTTAACTTACATTACTTGTTAGGGTTATTTATGAACAGACACAATCATGATGCATTTAAATCATTTTTTACCTTATTAATTGATAAATTATTTTAAGTATGTTTGCTTAGACTCTAATGCTTTGGCTCTCCCAGTAAATTTACATGGTATAAGAGCCATGCTAATAATATTGATCCGATCGTATAGAAATGTCGAGATCGGGTAGCTCAAATGGACAGGGTCGTCAAAGAGGCAATTATAATAGTAGACGAGATTCTCCCCCAAAATCACTTAAGTTGCCTGTTGACACTGTCCTAGACTTTTTTGAGCAAGACTACCCGATCATCTGGCTAAGAAGATTTGCTAAAAATTTTCTGGAAAAGGCCGCGATCACAAGCTGTTGCAATCCGATAGACACCCGAGAACAAAGTCTTTATTCAAAGCCCGAGCTGTTCAGAGAGGGCAGAATCCAAACTTGTTTTATTCCCAATCGGTTGCCGCAGATTGTCCTCTCGTGACTTCCAAACTTGCACATTTTAGAAAGAACTCCAATTCAACCTCTTCCAACAGCGTGCAAAGTACAATAGATAAATCACTCGTTGTCGTAACAAGAGCAGAGAAGACACTTTTACTCATCTTTTCAAGACATGACTTGATTAAAGATCTTCTTGTTGATACTGATTTGCCCGCTATCAGTTGTACAATCTCTACTGATACATTGACTATTCAATTGGATATCAACAAGATAGTGCAAAAATTGGTGAATTTGGAGTTCAACGTGCAACATTTTATTCGAGATCCAATATTGTTGAGATCACCTCAAATGCATTAACTGCTTCCGCTGTAGGGAGAGCCACCGTTGCCTAGCATCGCAGCAAGCTGGAGCAAGCAAGCATCCTAATATGAATCGACGCAAAGTTGAGTTGTGACCTTTGAGATTCTCCTTGCACAGGACTATGATCGGCCCAACTGTCTTCTGTGTCCCTTCACGAACAGTTGAACAAACGGTTAGGTTATTCGTCGTGGACTGCACCGTTTAACTAAACCTAGTATAACGTTTCAGGCCAACTAACGTTTCAGCCTAAAACTATCCTGTTGTAATGTAGTAGCTAACTGTAAGGACATGGAAAGTTTGATGGAGAGGTCAACTCGGATAGGCTAGACAATCTTCGTTCTTCCTCCCCAAGTTGACCCATCCAATCAAACCTTCCCTACATTATGATCAGTTAGTCCATTATCGTACCATAAGAAACAAACCCTATGATTGCAAAACTTATGTGTATGGTTATAGTCATAGTTGTAACTATCTTGTAAGAGTTCGCATGTCCACAGGGTCCTTATAGTCATAGCTGTAACTGTCTTGTAAGAGTTCGCATGTCCACAGGGTCCTTATCCCTATACATGGATGCATTATCTAACCAATTTCAGCAACTCAGTTTAAGCACCCAAAATACATCTAGCATAATGTCAAGAACGACAATAGGGCCAATGTTTACCTCTGAGTTGAAAGAAAAGGATCGTTTCAATGGTACGAAGTATTCAGTATCCACTTTGCTGGCTCAGGGAGTCTAGAGTATCGTTGATGGATCACGTAAGAGACCTGATCCCAATGCAATTCCGACCCCCATAATAGTAGAGATAGCACAATAGGAACAACATAACAGTATCTCCATAGCTTTGCTTGTTGAAGGACTTGATGCTGACCTTGTGCCTGATGTATACTAGAGTACCTAATTGAAGCCGCCGCCATCTGGAATCAATTAGAAACAACATATCAGGTAATGAATATGATGACACTCTATGCTGTAAGGCAGGAGTTTTATGGTTTGAAAATGCGAGAAGGAGAAAAGGTCGCAACATACACGAGCAAATTCCGCCATTTGAGAGCTCAGATCACATCATTGACAAGAGTTCAAATGCCAAAACTGGATGTTGTTGCTCTGAGTCAACTTCTGACGAGTTTACCTCCTTCATATTAGTCCTTTGTGACTAGCCAGAATGGTCCGACTAGCCAACACCTCTGCCGCTTTTGCAAGTCCAAGCACAACTACTCTTGAGGAAGTAATTGGTGCTTTCTTCCTGGAAGAGCAGACTGTTCTCTTCGAATGCTCCTAAGAGCAAAACAAAGAAAGTGTCAGCTGTTAATTTCAAATTGCAAAAAGGAAAAGGGAGAGGAAAGTTTGTTCCCTCCCAAAGATTAGATTCTTCTCCATCTACATCCTCTAAACGACCAGGGAACTGTAACTGGTATGATTTGCTGGCCATTGGGCACGAGAATTTAAAAAGAAGAAGTCAGGAGAGCCTCAACAGACTCCCAAAAACATAATAAGCGTGGTAATATGAAACAAGCATTCAATTGACACTAAAGCTTCAGTGAAGATACTGACTGTGTGTGTTGCCCGTTCTGTATCTGGAGACAATAACTGGTACTTGGATTCTGGTGCCACCTCGCACATTTGCAACAGCCACTACTAGGAAAAGTGTATGTTAAATATGTTAAATATGTTAAATATGTTAAATATGTTAAATATGTTAAATATGTTAAATATGTTAAATATGTTAAATATGTTAAATATGTTAAATATGTTAAATATGTTAAATATGTTAAATATGTTAAATATGTTAAATATGTTAAATATGTTAAATATGTTAAATATGTTAAATATGTTAAATATGTTAAATATGTTAAATATGTTAAATATATTGAATATATTGAATATATTGAATATATTAACTATATTAACTATATTAACTATATTAACTATATTAACTATATTAACTATATTAACTATATTAACTATATTAACTATATTAACTATATTAACTATATTAACTATATTAACTATATTAACTATATTAACTATATTAATTATATTAAATATATTAAATATGTTAAATATATTAATATAAATAGTGAGGAAACATAATGAGTTCAAGGACTAAAAACTCTCCTCATCCTATACATGAAACCATCTCCCAAGCAATAGTGAATACAATCAACGTTTCCTCGACAACTGTGATTGTAGGTGAGATTGTCCAAATTTTAAGTTTTAAGATAGTAAGAGTAATGTATAATTTAATTTTTACATCCCCATAAAATATAGCATGTCACTTTAAAATTTTCAATGGATTTCCTATTTTTTGTTTAGGTCTAGTAGTGTATATTTTTATAGTGTAATATATATAAAGTGCTATTTTAGAACTACCATCTTAAGTTCTTGATTGGTATACTCTTGTATATAAGGGCTCTTAGAGCTATGTTTTAGGGTATCTACTGAGTACTATCTTTTTTTCTATAGGAGTCCATACTTCTCTCATTATCATATTTTACAACAATCTATATTTATTATGTAAGAGTTTCATTTATTTTGATCATTATTGTACACATCATAGGAGACCATATTAACACCTAGTGGAGGTGCTTTGCCCTGTTGCTGAGAAGTATTGGCAAGACCATATTGCAATTATGACGAGAGCAGCTAGAGAGCCCAAGGAGATGTCCCTTCCAAGAGGTAATCTAACTTGTGCATTCGCTATGGACGTTTTACAATCTCTCTCACACTTGTGTTTAATTGTCTACCAGCATCAATTATAAGATATGTAAAAGAGATATTGCCACCTGACATGCGGGCTGACAAGGAAACAAAGGAACTACTAGTGCAGGGCTGCGAAGGTAGAATCATCATTCCCTACTTTTTGGAAAAGGTTTTTATGCCTTTTTGTTCAAATTTATCCTTGCGAGTGCTTCATTCTTGCTATCAATGAGTATTATCTCTCACGTTCCCTAAGTCAAGCCACCCGCTGATTTTGCTCTTTCCTTTCAGAATTCATACACATGGTGTCTTCCGAGGCTAATGAGATATGCAACCAAGAAGGGAAGAATACCATAACTACGACTCATCTGTTGGAAGCTCTCAAGGTAGGATCATTAGTACCCGCAATCAAATTGTGGTTAAATCCAGCAGTTCGTCAAATTGTCCACAACATCATGTGACTGTTTGGGCCTGTAGAATCTAGGATTCGAGGAGTACATCCAAAAGGTCGAGCAGGCTCGCCAGCAATCTAGGACGGAGATCTTAGTGAGTAGTTTCTTGCCAATTCATGCAATGTTGCTTATGAGAAGTGATAGTTTGATTGATAAAAATGTATTGATATTTTGCAATATCCACTCCAATGGCTTTCAGAGTCTCCGAAAACCTCGAGCTAAAAGGGAAAAGGATAAGTGTGCGGATGGCATGACAGAAGAGGAAGCTTTGGAATTACAGCAGCGCATGTTTGCAGAGTCTAGGGCACGCATGAATAGTAGAGGAGCTACTCCATTAAAACCATAGAGTTACAAAGATGACATGTCCTAACAACATACGAACATAGGCTACCATAACATCATAAGCACATAGGCTAGTGTAACATTTCTTTTGGGTACTCGTTACCCTAAAACCCTAATCTCTCCATTATTAATCATAATCGTTATCATAATAGTAAGATAAATTGTATAGAACTCTCTATAATGATGATCGTTTCCGGTGACTAATCGGACACATAATGTGTGAAAGTATCAACAGTAGGGGAATGAATCGTTTCGGGATACCCTAATTATTCACCTTATACTTGACCTTTGGCAGTTTCGGGATCTGCTCAGCTCTAATGTCAAATCCTTCTCAAGTTTCTCATTTATTGCCAGCTAATTGTCCAGCTTCTCGCTCAGTTTCTCCATGTCGTCACAAATATCCAAAGGTGGAATGTGCTTGGACCACGTCCTCCTGAAGTAAAATTTAGTACTACAAAAATAACCCTCCATATTCTCGTAGTCTTGCGAGTAGGAGTAGGACAAGAGTGTCCACCATGTGTTGTGCTCTTGTTTTTTTTCTTTTTTTGTATTGCCTTCATTCAAAGCATAAATGCCGATATGTACAACAAAGGCCTCTGTCGGGACTTGAGGAATCATTGACATACCATGCCTAATTTTATCAAAATAACCCGGACAAATTGAAAGGCTTTATGAAAGGTGGCTAATCTTATTAGGAGAGAGATTAAAATGCAGGATTAATGCTAAGGGTAAAAGGTGAACATAAAGATACTGCTCTATGCAATGGGACCAGATAGTTAGCGCAAGAGCTTACAGTTTTGGAAAAAGAACAGTTTATCAACAAGCAGTTATTTGGGATCTTAACATTATGGACGATTCACTCAGAGCTTAAGGGCTAACGTAGACGTTTAGCAGCATTTAGGAACATGCTATACAGTTGCCTTGCATACTTAGCTAAGCATTCTTTTGATAGTTCGGGCCCTTGGAGCTTTGTGTGTGCAGATCTTGCAGCTCATAGATCTCCTAGTTATGTAAATTGAATATTAAACTAAAGCGTGACTTAAGTAATTGAATCATGTGAATTATGTTGCAATCCTGTGCGTTTGTATGATGTTTGTATCAAAACAAATTACATGAGTATTTTTAGAACATAGCTAGATCAGCAAAGAACATCATTTTAAGGTGGGGAAGAAGTGACCCAAGACTACAAAAAAATGTTTTTTCCACTCAAACTGAGGGAGAGGGCCAATAAATTTTGGTTCCCTCGTCAATCTTGTATGCTATGAGCCACCATTAAGAGTGGATGATGACCCATGTAATAAGCACGGCATGGTGTCAATCTATTTAACATGAGTAGCCATGATGCGTACGACGAGGAGGAAGCGCTCAAGGAAAAGCATCAAATAAGCATAAGAATGTGATCACCCACTCATACTAAGGGAGAGGGCCAACAAAGTTTGGTTCCCTCATCAATCTTGTATGTTGTGAACCACCATTAAGAGTGGATGATGACAGGTAGCCTTGATGCGTACGACGGGGAGGAAGCGCTCAAGGGAAAGCATCAGTTGTGCACTTATAAGAATATACACGTATATCAGTATAGGGGCTAGCCTCCCCACTAGAAATACAAATATAAATAAAATATACATATAAGAAGCTTTGTTGAATCTAAGATATTCAGAAGTAAGACTCTTTAAGGCGTGACACCTCAATGCTGTGCTCTCAACTTTGACAACCCACAAGGACACTTCACATCTCACCTTTGTTGGCCAAAACAAGGCATGCAAAACCAACACCAACAGGCACCATGTAGATATAAATACAGCCCAGAACAATGAAGAGTCGAGAGGGTAGAATCACCCAACATTGGGCTGCTCAGTAGATGGAACAACCTGTGGGGATTGTTACCTTGTGCTATGCTCCGTTTTTATCTTTCTTTAGAGGCACAACTGTGGCAGCAACATACTGTGAATTTGATTTCCGAATCAGTCCTACTGCCAACAACTCCTTGCACCTCTTGTCTACCATGTCCCACTCTAGCGGGCTCAATCTGTGGCATCTTCGGAAGATGGGCTCCTGGGTGGTAGTCACAATTTTGAACTTGATCTGATCATATCTTGATCCCAGCTTGTTCCAGCTGAACGCAAAAGCCCCCCAGTTTTGATCCAGCATATCTCTTATCTTCGTTTGATCCTCCTTACTGATGTCACCTTTGACCTTCCAGATGTGCACCTCCTTGGTCACTATCTTTCTCTTCACCTCTGTGGCAACTACACTAGTGCACGTTTGCAGATTCGGCTCACCAACGCTATTCTCCTCATCTGCAGCAGGCCATGTGGTGACCACATGGGTACTCAGACCCCCTCGAAAAGGAGTGTTTTTTTTGTTTTGTGTTTAAGTTGTGAGAATCGTGTGGAGTTGGAATGTGAAGTAGGTTAGCAAATAAGAAAAGTCTACTAGAGCCTAGTAGGAGGAAGAGAGTCTAGTCCTGATCCCGGATGTAACCTTGAGGGTTGGCTGCTCGAGATGGAACAACTGTGGGGATTGTTACCTTGTGCTATGCTGCTTTTATCTTTCTTTAGAGGCACAACTGTGGCAGCAACATACCGTGAATTTGATTTCGAATCCCTCACCGCCAACAACTCCTTGCACCTCTTGTCTACCATGTCCCACTCTAGCGGCTCAATCATGGCATCTTCTAAGATGGGCTCGGTGGTAGTCACAATTTTGAACTTGATCCGATCATATCTTGATCCCAGCTTGTTCCAAATAACGCAAAGCCCCAGCTTTGATCCAGACATATCTTATCTTCGCTTTGATCCTCCCATCGATGTCACCTTTGACGGATGTGCACCTCCTTGGTCACTATCTTTCTCTTCACCTCTGTGGCAACTACACTAGTGCACGCGTATTGCTCACCAACGCTATTCTCCTCATCTGCAGCAGCCATGTGGTGACCACATGTACCCCCTCGAAAAGGAGTGTTTTTTTTTTTTGTGTTTAAGTTGTGAGAATCGTGGAGTTGGAATGTGAAGTAGGTTAGCAAATAAGAAAAGTCTACTAGAGCCTAGTAGGAGGAAGAGAGTCTAGTCCCGATCCCGGATGTAACCTTGGAGGGTTGGTCGCCGACCTGCTAACGCGGTTGCTAACAGGACTGCTATGTGACAACAACCGACGGAGCTGCTATGGTAGCAACTAAGTCGGAGTTATTTTCCGATAAATTCGGAAACCTATTTGGGCGAAATCACAGGAAATACCCGAACGGGAAGTCAGGGGGGAACATGGAGGTACTTGATCCATGCCTTGACCTGCACCGGATCCTACCTATGGGTTGGACTCTTATGGAGGAGACTTTCACCGACCCATCCGATTCAAGAGCTCACCGAGGAGGAGTACTGGCTATGTTGAGCACAAGAGAGGGAGGAGTCCAGCTCGAGGAGGTGGAGATTTTGTGGGAGAGTTTGCCCAACCAGCCAAGAGGGAGGAGAGCAAGAGGAGCATGGGGCCTAGGAGGCCTAGGAGAGATAATAGGGTAAGTGAAATAGTCAGAGGCCCATGTGCTATAGATAGATCAGAATCTTATCTTCTCATAGTGGATGTAATTAAGAGATAGGCCTCAGGATTGGTAGGCTAAGACCGATTGGTATTTTTGGCAAGCCAAGCTACTTTTGTGGGTCGATCTTGGGTATAAGAGGCGCCCTCTTGATGAAATGTAAGCAATGTTGGTTTAAGGTCTTGGTGTTTGGAATGAGCACGGGGTTTGGGGGTACCATCCAAAGGTAAGTCTAGACATGCTTTGTCACAGAGAAGCTAAGAAGACCACTGTTGCCTAGATGTGTGGCCGATCCGCAAGGGTGGTGGAAAGCAAGGGAGGGAGCCTTGAGGTCTCCTTGGAGGGAGTTTCCAAGGTCAAGAGGAAGGGGTTGTGAAGCCGGGAGGCTGTCCACTCTTCCTCATTCCCTTCAGCTAGTCTAGTACTCACCTTGTGTTTTGAGTTTGTGTGTTGGAGGTGGTGTTTGGGAGAAGAGAGGCGGGAGCCTGTGTGAGGAGAAGACAAGGCGGGAGCCTGTGTGTGGAGGAGAAGTCAAGGAAAAGTCAAGTGAGTTGGAGGCCGTGGGCTTGTGTGTTTGGAAAATGAGAGGAAAAGTGAACTGTGAGAGAAGTGGAGAATGGACATGGAGAGTTGCTGATTGGCTGTTTGAGAGGAGTAAGAAGGACTGGAGAAGTCTGTAAGTGATGTTTGTGTTGCTGAAGAGAGTGAGTGGAGGTTGAAGATCCCGTGAGTGGATGAGACGGAATGATTAAGGTAGAACAAGTATTTTGAGAGTTGGTGAAGTGCTGTAAGGGCCTGGATGAGAACCTTGTAAGGACTGGAGAGGTCTGAGCTGGAAAGTGGAGATTGAATGGGGCGTGAGGTGTGAGAACAAGGAGAGTTGAAGAGAGTTGCTGGGAAACTTGGAGAGTGTGGGGAGGATCATGAGGCACCTCAAGGGGCTGTGAGAGCTGGAGAGGTCTGTATGGAGCTTGGAAGGTGAGTGAAAAGGCTGGAGGAGAGACAAGGAAGTCTCAAGAAGTGCAAGAGAAAGGGGTAGTTTGTGTGAGCAACCCTTTAAGTGAGTTGTCCTAGGTTTAGGTTTAGAGATTAGGGTTAGGGCTGCTTAGGTTGTCCATAAATAGTGTGTGAAAAGGTGACACGTGGCTAACTCGATTGGTGGATCTAACTTTGTGGATAGATAAGAGAGAGGGTGTCCAACCTTATCCACTTGGATCCCAAGTGGGTCCCACCTTCTATTAATAGCCGACTGATCCCAAGGTGGACCCCACTCGCTAAAATAGAGGGTGGTTGCTAAGATAGCAACCGGCCGTGCTGCTAAGGTAGCAGCGTGGCTAAGATAGCCATGTGTCCGAGTGTTGTTAGGATAGTAGCTGTCTCAGAATCGCTAGATGTTTTGGTGTGTCCGTGTTTGGTTGGATTGGCTATGTTTTGGTTGTCTTGACACGAAATCACTCCCTTGGGTACGAATCTCAAGTCTACAACGATAAAGAGGGTAAATGTGGCCTCTTTGTGACCACTTGGTTTAGAAAATCACTCCACATTTTGGCGCCGTTGCCGGGGAGTGTCATTGTTGTCAAGACCTTAGAGTAGACTAACCTTGTCTAGTAGTGTATTAGGAGTCTTGAGTGTGATACATGGATGCTACCCATTGAGTCTGAAAGTTCCGACTCCAGCCGTGAAGAGAAGACTCCAGCAAGAAGACAACGTCAAGCCGTGGAGCGAGGCTAAGGGTCGCATCGAGAGCCGAGGAGAGCACAGCAGCAACGACTGAGGAGCCAAGAAGCAAGCAACAGTCGCCTAGGACCGATGACCATCCTTGTCTTCGACCTCCGTCGAACTTGTGCACCGTGAACTCAAAGAACTTTTGGACAGTATGCTAAGAGATCCTGCTAGACCAACAATCGCGTTGCGATAGTGACGACGTCATGGCGACTTCAGCCTTTTGCAATAACTACAGCCCATACCCACCGTATGGAGAGAAGAAGGTATGAAGATCCGACGAGTTTGTTGAACGCTTTGAGCAACTAACCATTGCAAATCGTGAACTGGGATCCGCAAGGGTGGTGGAAAGCAAGGGAGGGAGCCTTGAGGTCTCCTTGGAGGGAGTTTCAAGGTCAAGAGGAAGGGGTTGTGAGCCGGGAGGCTGTCCAGACTCTTCCTCATTCCCTTCAGCTAGTCTAGTACTCACCTTGTGTTTTGAGTTTTCGTGTGTTGGAGGTGGTGTTTGGGAGAGAGGCGGGAGCCTGTGTGTGGAGGAGAAGACAAGGAGCCTGTGTGTGTGGAGGAGAAGAAGGGTATGAAGATCCGTGAGTGGAGGCCGTGGGCTTGTGTGTTTGGAAAATGAGAGGAAAAGTGAGCTGTGAGAGAAGTGGAGAATCTGGACATGGAGAGTTGCTGATTGGCTGTTTGAGAGGAGTAAGAAGGACTGGAGAGTCTAAGTGATGTTTGTGTTCTTGAAGAGAGGCTGTGAGTGGAGGTTGAAGATCCGTGAGTGGATGAGACGGAATGATTGCGGAGGTGAACAAGTATTTTGAGAGTTGGTGAAGTCTGTAAGGGCCTGGATGAGAACCTTGTAAGGAGGCTGGAGAGGTCAGAAAGTGGAGATTGAATGGGTGAGGTGTGAGAACAAGGAGAGTTGAAGAGTTCTGGGAGACTTGGAGAGTGTGGGGAGGGGCTGCGAGAGGCACCTCAAGGGGCTGAGAGCCTGGAGAGGTCATGGAGCTTGGAAGGTGAGCTGCTGGAGGAGAGAGAAGTCAAGAAGTCTGCAGAGAAAGGGGTAGTTGTGTGAGCAACCCTTTATCGTTGTCCTAGGTTTAGGTTTAGAGATTAGGGTTAGGGCCGGCTTAGGTTGTCCATAAATAGTGTGTGGAAAAGGTGACACGTGGCTAACTCGATTGGTGGATCTAACTTTGTGGATAGATAAGAGAGAGGGTGTCAACCTTATCCACTTGGATCCCAAGTGGGTCCCACCTTCTATTAATAGCCGACTGATCCCAAGGTGGACCCCACTGCTAAAATAGAGGGTGGTTGCTAAGATAGCAAGATTCGTCTGCTAAGGTAGCAACAGGTCGCGTGGCTAAGATAGCCATGTGTCCGAGTGTTGTTAATGCTGATGGCTAGATGTTTTGGTGTGTCTGTTTGGTTGGATTGGCTATGTTTTGGTTGTCTTGACACGAAATCACTCCCTTGGGTACGAATCTCAAGTCTACAACGATAAAGAGGGTAAATGTGGCCTCTTTGTGACCACTTGGTTTAGAAAATCACTCCACATTTTGGCGCCGCTGTCGGGAGTGTCATTGTTGTCAAGACCTTAGAGTAGACTAACCTTGTCTAGTAGTGTATTAGGAGTCTTGAGTGTGATACATGGATGCTACCCATTGAGTCTGAAAGTTCCGACTCAAGTGAAGAGAAGACTCAAAGAAGAAGACAACGCCAAGCCGTGGAGCGAGGCTAAGGGTCGCATCGAGAGCCGAGGAGAGCACAGCAGCAACGACTGAGGAGCCAAGAAGCAAGCAACAGTCGCTAGGACCGATGACCATCCTTGTCTTCGACCTCCGTCCGAACTTGTGCACCGTGAACTCAAAGAACTTTTGGACAGTATGCTAAGAGATCCTGCTAGACCAACAATCGCGTTGCGATAGTGACGACGTCATGGCGACTTCAGCCTTTTGCAATAACTACAGCCCATACCCACCGTATGGAGAGAAGAAGGTATGAAGATCCGACGAGTTTGTTGAACGCTTTGAGCAACTAACCATTGCAAATCGTGAACTGGGATCTGCAGCAGATTCACTCTTCTACGGAGTTCTTCATGGAGGGCCAGCCAAGTGGTACAAGAGGGAGTACCTCAAGGCATCAAGACCCCAAAGAACCTTCAACGAATCAAGAAAGCCTTTTGTGAGAGGTCTGGGAATAGATGTAGAAGGCTACGTGTTGTCAAAGTTGGAGTTTTGAGGAGAAGAAGGAAGGAGACCTTGCAAGCTTATGTTGAGAGGTTTCTTAACTTGCGTGATCGTAGTGGTCCTCACTGACGATGTGCCATTCGGTGGTTGCTAAGGGGGTTCCGAGATGGGCCGACATGTGAGGCGCAAGCGAGAAGGACGAGAGACAAGGCCATCAAGGCGGCACTCAACTACGAAGAATCCAACTCCTTGGACAAGAAGAAGCACAAGAAGGAAAAGAGCAAGAAGAAGAAGTCCAAGCGAGGGAAGAAGGACAAGGGATCTTCGTCGTCGGAGGAAGAATCTTGAGGAGAGTGACTCCTCTCAAGACGAGACGGAGGACTCTTCCTGAGGATGGCAAAGACGGAGGAAGAATAAGACGAAAGACGCAAGAAGAAGAAGGTTGACATCGCTAAGAAGAAACCAGAGGCTCGAGGATCAAGGGAGCTGGCCAGGCTAAACAAGAGGTGCTAGTGCTAAGAAGGAAGTGGAACAAGTCAAGAAGGAGGCTGAAGTCAAGAAGGTGCAACAAAGAAGAAATGAAGATGGAGGAAATGATGAGCAAATTCGAGAAGTTTCACCTCAACGCCGTGAAGGAGCATGAGAAGAGGAGAGCCGCATCCAAAGGCTCGGCTAACCTGCTTTTGTTCCACTTGTGGCCAGCCACACTAAGTCCAACTCATGTGGCCAAGGTGCACATGCTCGCCACGAGGAGGAGGAAGAGGATCGCTGGAGGATACCTACGGATCCGGAGGTTTCCAGGACAACAAGATTCTCAAGACCGCCCATCCGCCGATGCGCGAAATTCCATGTATTCAGAATAACCAAGTGCCTGTGGTTGCTAACCAAGCAACGGTGTGGTTCGCTACAATCAGAGGGGCTTTGGTCATTATGCAATAGTCGCTCATCGCAACAAGACAGCCAATGGTGACTACGAACTACCGTGCAAGACCGCAAACAACAATGTGGTCATGTAGCGGGAGTGTCACTTGCCCAAACCTGGAAGTGCTCAATTGCTCAACCACCTGATGAGTTCAAGCAAGATCTCAAGGAGCCGGCCATGCACGTGGAGGATGCCCTTATGGTCGCTTTGGGAGGATGCGAAGCCATGGTGTTGCGGGAGCTAGATGGACTGGGGGGGGGAGACTACTACGAGAGGCTGCAGCCATGGTCATGCGCACTAGGAGTGAAAAGCGAGGAAGCTGGAGGAAGAAGAAAGAGACGGAGGTGGAATCACCACAAAGTCAAGAGAGCACCAAGCCCTGGAGGGAACGGATCCGAGGAGACACTTGAGAAGGAGAACCCCGAGAAGGAAGAATCAAGGAGTGAATCGCCTGGGGCCATGCCGGAGAAAAGAAGTTCCAAAGAAAAGGGAGAGGAAACCCGAGTTTCCACCGGACGGCGCCGGAAGTCATGGAGATGATAGAGGAGGAATTGACCAAGACAAACAAATCCGAGCTCGTGATCCGAGACCGCAGAAGTCCTCTCGGCAACCGCCGCTAAGGCGGCTAAGAACAGCAACCGCCGACGTTGTTGCTAAGGGGCAACCGCGATGGAAGAAGGAGGGACCGATCGAGGACCATTTAACCTTGTCAAGCCATCATGGATCAGCAATTTGCCATCACGCTTTGGTCAACTATTGAAGGACAACCAAGTACAGCAACAAGTTCGGAGGGCCTTGCAAGAAGCGCAACCCAAGAGGAAGAGGCGATTGCCCAAGCCAGACCAAGGGTGCCGACCCTACCAACCTAGTGTCCATGATAGACCAAGGCCGGAGTCGCAAGTGGAGATCGGGTCGTGTCATCAAGCGGGTTCCCTTGGATACCGGATCCGGGGTGAACATCATGACGGAAGGATAGCGAGGAAGCTTGGGTTGACATTGAGCATACCACCAAGGTCGAGATTGGTGACATGTCAAAAATGCACTGTGGGAGAATCAAGGAGTAACCACCATCATAGGGACCATTCCCTATCTCATGGACTATGTGGTTATCCAAGACAAGGCGCCTGTGGTACATCCTATTGGGAAGGACCGTCAGATGGCTCAAGATGCAAGATGACTTGGGAGGAAGTCATGGGAAGAAGAAAGAGACGGAGGTGGAATCACCACAAAGTCCAAGAGAGCACTCCAAGCCCGGAGGGAACGGATCCGAGGAGACACTTGAGAAGGAGAACCCCGAAGGAAGAATCAAGGAGTGAATCGCCTGGGGCCATGCCGGAGAAAAGAAGTTCCAAAGAAAAGGGAGAGGAAACCCGAGTTTCCACCGGACGTCGGAAGTCATGGAGATGATAGAGGAGGAATTGACCAAGACAACAAAGCTCGTGATCCCGAGACCGCAGAAGTCCTCCGAGTTAGCAACCGCCGCTATAAGCAACCGCCGACGTTGTTGCTAAGGGAGCAACCGCGATCGCTGGGAAGAAGGAGGACCGATCGAGGACCATTTAACCTTGCCAAGCCATCATGGATCAGCAATTTGCCATCACGCTTTGGTCAACTATTGAAGGACAACCCGGCACAGCAACAAGTTCGAGGGCCTTGCAAGAAGCGCAACCCAAGAGGAAGAGGCGATTGCCCAAGCCAGACCAAGGTGCAATTTACAACAACCTAGTGTCCATGATAGACCAAGGCCGGAGTCGCAAGTGGAGATCACCGTCATCAAGCGGGTTCCCTTGGATACCGGATCCGGGGTGAACATCATGACGGAAGGGATAGCGAGGAAGCTTGGGTTGACATTGAGCATACCACCAAGGTCGAGATTGGTGACATGTCAAAAATGCACTGGGAGAATCAAGGAGTAACCACCATCATAGGGACCATTCCCTATCTCATGGACTATGTGGTTATCCAAGACAAGGCGCCTGTGGCAACATCCTATTGGGAAGGACCTCAGATGGCTCAAGATGCAAGATGACTTGGGAGGAAGGAAGTGGCTTTTAAGCCAATGGATTGGGACCCCAAGACAAGGAGGGCCGAATTTGTTTGAGTTGGAGCAGGATACCACTGTGGGGAGACTCCTACAAGAACGGAAGGATACACATCACCGGAGAAACATCCGACTGGAGGAAGAAGGAGGAAATTGGACAAGTTTCCTTTTGCACATATCGCATGGTCGGATGAGGAGGAGGAGTATAGGAGGGACATCCTTACTCTCAATTTAGTGGACCGCTTTGGTTTCATGGAGGACTGCACTGGAGGAGAAAAGAATCTGCTAACGAGGTTGCTAAGGAAGCAATGGATTCTGGCGGTTGCTAAGGAAGGATCGAGACAACACAGCTGAAAGGGAAGCCCTTGGGATGGTGTATTCAACGGAGAAGGTGGAGTGTGATCAAGAAGATCATTTTCCGGATGAAGCTTTGCCGGAGGAGGATGAGGAGAGTGCTAGGCCCAATGCCAAGTTGACTGGAAACGGAGGTACAGCACCAAATGAGAAGGGGAGGGAGAAGTTTTGCAGGCCAGCCTATGAGGAGGTCTTTCATTTTTTAGCAACAGTCGATACATATGACTGCCAACAAAGAAGAGGTTGTTCCTATACTTCTCCAGACCTGTTGTTAAGCGCGGAGACAAGCTGTACAGGGTAGGGCCAGATGGAGTTGAGAGGTTGTGGGTCAAGGATGGTCAAAGGACCGGGTTCTCCGCCTTGCATGAGGAGGAGGCCGGAGGTCACTATGCCGCCAACGTGACTGTAAGAAGATCTTGGAGGTGGTATTGGTGGCCAACCTTGCACGCCGATGCTAGGGAGTTCATCAAGCCAGACCAAGGGTGCTGACTCCTGATCAACCTAGTGTCCATGATAGACCAAGGGCCGGAGCCTGGTGGAGATCGGTCATCAAGCGGGTTCCCTTGGATCTGGATCCGGGGTGAACATCATGACGGAAGGGATAGCGAGGAAGCTTGGGTTGGACATTGAGCATACCACCAAGGTCGAGATTGGCTGACATGTCAAAAATGCAGCCTGTGGGAGAACTGAAGGGAGTGACCACCATCATAGGGACCATTCCCTATCTCATGGACTATGTGGTTATCCGGCAAGGCGCCAGTACATCCTATTGGGAAGGACTCATGGCTCAAGATGCAAGATGACTTGGGGAGGAAGGAAGTGGCTTTTAAGCCAATGGATTGGGACCCCAAGACAAGGAGGGCCGAATTTGTTTGAGTTGGAGCAGGATACCTCTGTGGGGAGACTCCTCTGACGGAAGGATACATCATTTGGAGAAACATCGACTGGAGGAAGAAGGAGGAAGACAAATTTCCTTTTGCACATATCGCATGGTCGGATGAGGAGGAGTATAGGAGGGACATCCCTTACTCCCTCAATTTGGTGGACCGCTTTGGTTTCATGGAGGACTGCACCGTGGAGGTGAGCTAGCGACGCTGCTAACGAGGCGGTTGCTAAGGAAACAGTGATCTGGCGGTTGCTAAGGAAGGATCGAGACGATCGGCCAGCAGTGAAAGGGAAGCCCTTGGGATGGTGTATTCAATGGAGAAGGTGGAGCGTGATCAAGAAGATCATTTTCCGGATGAAGCTTTCTTGCTGGAGGAGGATGAGGAGAGTGCTAGGCCCAATGCCAAGTTGACTGGAAACGGAGGTACAGCACCAAATGAGAAGGGGAGGGAGAAGTTTTGCAGGCCAGCCTATGAGGAGGTCTTTCATTTTTTAGTCGAGATACCACAGACTGTCACATGATGTGAGGTTGTTCCTATACTTCTCCGCACTGTTAAGCGCGGAGACAAAACTGCAGGTAGGGCGGATGGAGTTGAGAGGTTGTGGGTCAAGGATGGTCAAAGGACCGGGTTCTCGGCCTTGCATGAGGAGGAGGCTGGAGGTCACTATCGCCAACGTGACTGTAAGAAGATCTTGGAGGCGGGGTATTGGTGGCCAACCTTGCACGATGCTAGGGAGTTCATCAAGCGTTGTGATGCATGTCAAAGGGTTGGGAAGCCAACTAGGACCACACAAGGGCCATTGGTCCCTATCCTAGCCTTGGCGCCGAGAAGTGGGGATTGACTTCACAATGATTCACCAAGACCAAGGGAGCCGTAATCAATATATTCGTAGCAACGGACTATCACTGCACGCATGGTGGAAGCTCAAGCCTTGCCCGTGGACACAAAGAATGTGGTGGCTGTTCTGCTTGAGCACATCATCAAGGTACGGTGCCCGTTGAACCGGTTAGCGAGGTACCCATTTCATCAACGAGGTGATCTCACACATGGTGGAAGTACTTCAACATCAGCCACAGGAAGACCACCCCTACAACCCCAAGGCGAATGGACTCACGGAGAAAGCTAATGGGTTGCTTTGCGTGATCCTCAACAAGTTGATCATCACCTACACCACACGATTGGGACCGGAAGCTTCACTGCCAGGGCGACAGGATGTGAGAAGGTGACCACACAGACCCCTACTACCTCACCTATGGGCACTCACCATCATGCCCATTGAGTTTGAAGTGCCAACGTTGAGAGTCCAGAGCATAAGGAGGATGACGGTGGAGGAGAGCCGCTTGAGAGGCTCATAGGCTTTGTTCAAGACATGGAGAAAAGGAACAAGCCTTGGCGCCCCTGTAACCAAGAGAAGAGGAAGGAATGGCATGACCAAGTTGCAAAAACAAGAGTACGTTGTTCGGGACTTGGCGCTGTCAGATGACACAGTACATGCACTTCGAAGTCGCATCTTAGATGGATGGGTCCCTACAGTCTTGCAAGTGTTCGACAATGGATCCATACAAAAGAACTTGATGGATTCTACAACCGTGGTCAATGGTTGGCGCGTGAAGAAGTATTATTAATAAGTTGGCGGGACGCCAACAAATGAGAAGGGAGTATGTGGTGACCACATGGGTACTCGACCCCCTCGAAAGGAGTGTTTTTTGTTTTGTGTTTAAGTTGTGAGAATCGTGTGGAGTTGGAATGTGAAGTAGATTAGGAAATAAGAAAAGTCTACTAGAGCCTAGTAGGAGGAAGAGAGTCTAGTCCGATCCCGGATGTAACCTGGAGGGTTGGCTGCTCGACCGTTGCTAACGCGTTGCTAGGGCTAACAGGACTTGTTATGACAACAACCGACTCGGAGCTGCTATGGTAGCAACTAAGTCGGAGTTATTTTCCGATAAATTCGGAAAACCTATTTGGGCGAAATCACAGGAAATACCCGAACGGAAGTATGTGGGGAACATGGAGGTACTTGATCCATGCCTTGACGGCACCGGATCCTACCTATGGGTTGGACTCTTATGGAGGAGACTTTCACCACCCATCCAGGATTCAAGAGCTCACCGAGGAGGAGTACTGTGCTATGTCATGAGCACAAGAGAGGGAGGAGTCCACTGAGGAGGTGGAGATTTTGTGGGAGAGTTTGCCCAACCAGCCAAGAGGGAGGAGAGCAAGAGGAGAGCATGGGGCCTAGGAGGCCTAGGAGAGATAATAGGGTAAGTGACCTCAAATAGTCAGAGGCCCATGTGCTATAGATAGATCAGAATCTTATCTTCTTAGTGGATGTAATTAAGAGATAGGCCTCTAGGACTGGTAGGCTAAGACCGATTGGTATTTTTGGCAAGCCAAGCTACTTTGTGGGCTGATCTTGGGTATAAGAGGCAGCCCTCTTGATGAAATGTAAGCAATGTTGGTTTAAGGTCTTGGTGTTTAATGAGCACGGGGTTTGGGGGTGATCCAAAGGTAAGTCTAGACACTGCTTTGTCACGGAGAAGCCAAGAAGACCACTGTTGCCTAGATCCAGGTGGCCGATCCGCAAGGGTGGTGGAAAGCAAGGGAGGGAGCCTTGAGGTCTCCTTGGAGGGAGTTTCCAAGGTCAAGAGGAAGGGGTTGTGAAGCCGGGAGGCTGTCCAGACTCTTCCTCATTCCCTTCAGCCTAGTCTAGTACTCACCTTGTGTTTTGAGTTTCGTGTGTTGGAGGTCGGGTGTTTGGGAGAAGAGAGGCGGGAGCCCGTGTGAGGAGAAGACAAGGCGGGAGCCTGTGTGTGGAGGAGAAGTCAAGGAAGTCAAGTGAGTTGGAGGCCGTGGGCTTGTGTGTTTGGAAAATGAGAGGAAAAGTGAACGTGAGAGAAGTGGAGAATGCCGGACATGGAGAGTTGCTGATTGGCTGTTTGAGAGGAGTAAGAAGGACTGGAGAAGTCTGTAAGTGATGTTTGTGTTGTCAAGAAGAGAGCCGTGAGTGGAGGTTGAAGATCCCGTGAGTGGATGAGACGGAATGAGGAGGTAGAACAAGTATTTTGAGAGTTGGTGAAGTGCTGTAAGGGCCTGGATGAGAACCTTGTAAGGACCGGAGAGGTGCCGTGAGTCGTGAAAGTGGAGATTGAATGGGGCGTGAGGTGTGAGAACAAGGAGAGTTGAAGAGAGTTGCCGGGGAGACTTGGAGAGTGTGGGGAGGATCATGAGAGGCACCTCAAGGGGCTGTGAGAGCCTGAGAGGTCTGTGGAGCTTGGAAGGTGAGCTGAAAGGCGGAGGAGAGACAAGGAAGTCTCAAGAAGTGCCGCAAGAGAAAGGGGTAGTGTGAGCCGCAACCCTTTATGCCGTGAGTTGTCCTAGGTTTAGGTTTAGAGATTAGGGTTAGGGCCGCTGCTTAGGTTGTCCATAAATAGTGTGTGGAAAAGGTGACACGTGGCTAACTCGATTGGTGGATCTAACTTTGTGGATAGATAAGAGAGAGGTGTCCAACCTTATCCACTTGATCCCAAGTGGGTCCCACCCTTCTATTAATAGCCAGACCTGATCCCAAGGTGGACCCCACTGCTAAAATAGAGGGTGGTTGCTAAGATAGCAACCGGTCCGTCGCTGCTAAGGTAGCAACAGGTCGCGTGGCTAAGATAGCCATGTGTCCGAGTGTTGTTAGGGTAGTAGCTCGGTCTCAGAATCGCTAGATGTTTGGTGTGTCGTGTTTGGTTGGATTGGCTATGTTTGGTTGTCTTGACACGAAATCACTCCCTTGGAGTGCAGAATCTCAAGTCTACAACGATAAAGAGGGTAAATGTGGCCTCTTTGTGACCACTTGGTTTAGAAAATCACTCCACAGGCCAACAACCTGCAGCAAACTGTATCTTCCTCCTTTGTATGCAGCCATCTGCACTGCTAGACCTATACCCACAATCCATCGCAAGCAAAACAAATCGAACGCCTGCCCGAGCAGCTTGCTCTTGTAGGCTGCATTGATGCCCATGGTCTGTGAGTCTCCCACACTAAACCCCATGGCCGCTTCTCGCTCGTCCATAATAGGCTCACCAACTTCGTTACCTGCACGATCCATGACCATGCCATCACCAACTCGATAAGATTATGGTGTACTCACCAATGTTGGTCACGCCCTCCTTGGCTCTCCAACTCTGTTCACATAAAAAAAAGGAAGCTTGTCCATGTTCCTCACAAACTGTGCTTATCTTCCTTCATTAGAATGCAAGATGTCCGTGACATATTAGCCTCGAGGCACTGTGAAGGCTCTGTGCTACTTCAGCACATTCAAGCTAGCAACGTTTGTCCAGAAGCTATGGATCCTGTGAGCATAGGAGCCACACTGTATTGCATCAATAATCAGCTCCTGCCCAAACCAAAACTTTGAATCTTCTCGTAATCACTTCTCACAGATTATCACTTAATAAACCCTACACACACATTTTGTAATATGTACCAGCACCTTGGGTTGACCTTTATTATTTCTCTTCTAGGAAAGGCAGCTTATGTTACAGTTGCAATTTTATGTTGTTGTTGCAATTTTATGATATACTTCCAAATTGAAACATGCTTTGGAGGCTTGGTATTAAGTTTATCCCTTCTTTCCCCATATGGTGCCACCATCTTAACACGAACCTGGCTCTCTCTCTTACCACCTCACCCTCATAAGTACACCCCTCTCTCACAAGCATTGTTTATGATTTCCCACATGCCATTGCAACATGACTGTAACAAGGAGCCCCCTCTCTCCCCTATCATCCTCCCCTCTTTATTACGCACCCTTTGGAGGACTATTTGTTTATGTTTCACCTTGCCCTCTTCATTGCACCCTCTCTTGACAACTATTTGTTTATATTGCCCACACTATAACATGGACCAGTAACTCTCACCTTTCCCTCCTACCTCATAACTTCACCATTTCTTTATCAATATTTTTGCTTGACCATAGCTATTTATGGGTTGAAGCCTAATTTTTTTAGCCTTATGCCATACATAAATGTAGAAGATAGTTGTAGGTTATCTCTGTACGTATATATCATATATATATACATATACATATATATGTATATCGTAAATAAAGGATGTATAGACGTATTTGTGAATTGCAATCGTTATATTTTATTTATTTCCATTCCACATAGACGTACATGGGGCACGTATACTATGTATCTATATGTGGTACACACGGTCGTGTACGTGTACCCGTGCATGTTTTCTATGTATAAGCACGGCACGTAAATGAATACATCCCGTCCGTTTGCCTCCCCGATCATGTCCAGTTGCAAAATCGTGTGCTGATTAGGGAATTTGAACACGCAATCTTCTGGTTGTCGACTTCGGCCTCCCCCACAAGACCAATTCACCCTACACATTATGATTGGGTATTCTGGAAAATTAACACTGCAGAGGGACTGGGCATGATAGGCGCAACCTTCCATTCCCGCTTCTACTTCAGTCAGGTTGTCATAGTGCCTAGTTTGTTCGGCATGATCCTGTTCACGACATTTCTGAAAGGAGTATAAGCCTGTATCATTGAAGGTTCGTTGGTATGAGTGTTGCCAAGTGAACAGCGTCTATTTAGAAAGGGGTTTCTCCTGTCAAAAGGGGTTTTGGAAAAAATCCCAACCCTATTCATGAGCGAAGTTGGTTTGGTTTTTGTTGGTTTTTGTAGGTGTTCATCCATCGGTTTCGAGCATTCTCGGCTCCGGCACCACTTCCTGTCGAGTCATTTACACCACGCTAGCGCCTTATACTCGGGTTCATGGCGATTTAGTCGATGTGATGAAGGGCCAGTGACTTCATTGTTCCATAATTTCGTCATGTCCGTAGTTTCTGCATTTTGTGTGGTTTTGTATGTTTTGTATACGGGGGGGCGGCATAAGTGCGCTAAACAACATATGTGCAAACTTGTGCATGCAATGCAAAAGAACGAAAAATGATCTTCTAATGGGGAAGCATGTCCTTTTGGCGGTCGAGGATGTCTTAACTCCCAACAAAATAACAAGTAGTAGACATCCGGAGGTTCACCTAGACCACTCTTATATACCTATCCTATGCCCTAATGCGACGAAGAACACCCTATCCCTTTTATTCTTTACGGTGTTTAGTCTCTTTCGTGATGACCTAATCGGGTTATCATCAAACATGCTAGGGGCCGGTGGGTGAACAAGTGCATGCACCAGGCAAGGGGCCGGTGTGTGCAGTGCGCACTTGTGCGCGCACCAGGCAAGGGGCCGGTGTGCGCACCAGGCAAGGGGCCGGTGTGTGCACTTGTGCGCGCACTGTGGGGCAAGGGGCAGTGCGCGCCTGGTGTCACAGGGAGGCCCAAGTGTGCACACAAGTGCACCCAAGGTCAAGAAGGGCCTCGGGAGCATGAACCCAAATGGTTCATGCCTCCTAGTGCATTCCACGTTCATCAAAGAAAAAGAGCAAAAGTCTAAAAACCCTAAAAACCCTAAAAATTACAAAAAGTCCAGTTTTTGAGGCAAGTGCGCACTTGCTCTAAAATTTTTGACAATTTTTGAATTTTTTGTATTTTTGATATTTTGTTGTTTTAAAGGGTTCCTTTCGGCGTTTTCAACCTTTTTGTGCACCTCTAATGTGGATATGTTCTTATCTTTACTTAACCCTCATCTTTTTCTAGTGGTTAAAACTTTGAACTAGTAGTAAGAACCTTTTGCATCTTTTGAATCTTGAGGCGTTTGGCGTGGGCCCGACTCAAGTGCGAGACCATGCCACTCTCATTCTCACTAGGCGTGGATCAAGAGCATCGAGGCCAAAGAAGATATTATTGTCCCAATGTCTAAAACAAAGTCTGTAAAATTCTCGGGCGAGAGTATAGTCATAGGATTGACTAGTATGAATGAAAGGTTGGTGCACAAACAAGTTTGCGCACTGAATTAGACAAGCCCTAAAACTCTAAATGTTTGTATCGTCCAACACGCAATGATTGCGGATGTTGGAAGCTATTAGATGTAAGTCTTTCTTGTATTGTGTCATTTTGAAAAAAAAGCCGAGCGAGAATGGGACTTTAGGTTTTGCCACGTACTTGCAATCTACAATCTCAAATAACGTGTATCAAAACAATTATTCAAAAGGTTGCGGGTAACATGTTGCGAGAGAAATATCAAAAAGCCTGATTATAGTGCGGATTTTTTCAAGTGCAAAAAGGGGTCCGGCCAAGTCCGTGTGCAAAAAGGGGTTTTAGGAGAAAGCCCTTTCTAAACAGACGCTATTAGTGGAACCAGACCATCATTGCGGATGTCGTACACGAGATTCGACCTTGTGAACATGAAGAGGCATTGTGTTCATAGGGTGCGCTCCATTGATGGCCCATTTATGTGGCCATCGTGGATAATCTAGTGCATGCTACATCCGGAGACGATGGAGGATAACATAGGTTAGGCTGTTGTCATTTTGACACTGGCTCCGGGATGGAGGGTGTAGGAACTCATGGACGGTGGCACATAGTAGTGGTCGTAGTTGGGGTAGTGACATGTGTGAACTAGTGACGTGTTCGGGGAACTACGGAGTAGGGTGGGCTTAGGGGCCTATTTGTACATTATATTTAACGATGTTCAGTCACTAAATAGTATAATGTACACTAAATGCAGGCAATGCACATTGGTTACGTTGTAACCAATGTCTCGTGGCTTGAAGTCAATGTCTCGTGGCTTGAACAAGGGAAGGCAGTGATTAGGGGAGGGGGGCAAGCAGTAATGATGGCAGGAATCGCTGCGCTAATTCCTTCCATTATTCACACTTACATGCATGCAAGCTATAGGTGGTTGCTACATTTCAAATTTCAGGCCTTCAATGTTTATGGATAGGTTCAAATGCTGACCTCGTGAGGGAAGAAGGCAGCTGGTTTCCGTGCAAGGGAGGCAAAAAAACGTAAGAAAACATGGCACAACAAAAACAGGGAAATAGTCTGAGACAGAGGTGGGCAAGGATCGTATGCAGCCGATAAACACACCACAATTGGGAGGTGTCTACGACGGCGCCGACGACAAGAGGCCATAATAAGGTGGGGAGGATGAGGAGGGTAGCTCGATTGGGCTATCCTCCTCATCCTCCTCATCATCCTCATCCACCTAGCCTTTGGTCGAGCCGTGAGGCTAGGGGAGTGTGAAGAGGCTATCGCCTCGCTAACAGGGTGGGGCCATCGCATGGCAGTCATAGGACAATGTGAATAATACCGTGGAGGATAGCGAGGGCAATGATATAGTTGTCCCAGCAACACCAGAAACCACCATGGTTGGGGCAGGAATGGGCAGTGGTCATGTTGCTTAAGGGAGGGACAGGGTGGATGTGTTGAGAGGGGCAAAAACGGGGACAACGAAAACAGCTTGGGGAGTGTGGCATCACGAGCAAGTGATAGGTATGTGTTATCTCTTAAAAGCAGGGGGCCAGGTACATAGGCAGGGAATGGTAGTATCCATCAAAGTGCGAGATGTAATATATGTGTGCAATGAACATCAAGACAGGATTTGTCACAAATGCGAAAAGAGCGCTCAAGGGGAGCGTGGAGTGAGGACATGTGAGCCTAATGTAGTTGAAGAAATGAGGCTCTCATTGGGGGCTAGAGGACAAGAAAGGCAAGGTATAGAGATGAGGCATCTGTCCAGGGGATTCGATAAGTAGGTACTTGTGTAAGGGTATTAAAGCCCAATGTACTTAGACTAATACGTTAGTCTAAGTTAGAATGTCGATAGTTTAGCTGAGCCAACTAGGAAGCTTCGCTACTGCTTCCTAGGGGCCCTCATCTCAATGAGAGAGATACATTTGCTTCCTCCTCTCCTCTCCTGTTTCCACCATCATGGGCTGCCACACGATCCTTCAACTGGTATCAGAGCTATGGTCTGGTTGTGTTGTGATGCTAGAAGATTTTAGCCGCATCGGCAGCCGTGGAATTGCGGTGTGATCCATATCGCGGGCGGGTCGCCAACGCCGCGCTGCCGCGAAGCGGGGCGAGCGGGCAGCTAGCTCACTTAACGCGGCACCGCCAGTCAAGCATGCTAGCTCGCGAACGCGCAAGGCCGCGAGCTCGCGCAGTGCTGGAACGCAAGGCCGCGAAGCGGGGCGAGGCCGCGAGCTCGGCGCGATCAGTAAGCCGCCGGCGGCGGCCAAGAAGCCGCGCGCGCGCGCGCGCGCGCGCGCGCGCGCGCGCGAGGCCGTGGGCGGCGGGGTATGCGGGCGCGGCGAGCCGCCGAAGGCGGTGGCCGCTACGGGCGCGGCTGCCGCGCGCGCGCGCGCGCGCGCGCGCGCGCGCGCAGCCGCGGGCGCGGCAGCCGCAGACCGCGGCGCAGGTCATTACGGGCGCGAGCTCCGCAGGCAAGAGCGCCGCGGCGAGCGCTGGGCAAGAGCGCAGCGGGCGAGTACCGCGGGCGCCAAGAACCTCGCATCAAATAATCGCTGCCTAACGCCGGCGGCGAAAGGTAATATTCGCCAAATATTCGTGAATACTCGTGGAACAATTAACGTAATATACGGGCCGCGACGGTGGTGGGACCCGAACGTAGGGACCTCAACGTTGGGATTCAAGGCTGCCGAGAGAAAATTAACCAATCAAAGACCACGACAAGTGAGCCACAGGCGGTGCATACGGGCGACGAAGACAAGGCATAATTACCAGAACGGTAACTTGCAGTTTTTACATTACAAAAACAATTTTTTGACTTTTCTGACAAGGCGAGTCGAGTGTTTCATCTGTATCGATTTTTGAATCATGATGTCTTCATCATCAGAAAACATCATGTTCAATATCGAGAAGTTAGATGGTACTAACTTCCTGTGGACAACGGACTCTCCTTGGGGTAAGGAAATAAGATGGGTTTGTTTTTTTCGCATGTATGGAGTGTAAAATAAGGCGAGAAGGGAGGAAAAAGCACGGACAATACCCCGGACGGTGCTCCGGACTGCACTCCGGACTCCAGGGTAGGCAACCGACCTGGAAGCCCACTCCGGAGGACCTCCGGACTGCGCACCGGAGTATCGGATAAGTTCGGACCCCACTCCGAGTCAAAACGGGATAAGTACGCCAAGTAAGGTAACTTAGAAGTTGGGGCGTGAATTGAGATGCGGCGCCACGTGGATGGTCTTGAGTGGTAGAGCGGGCATGCAGAGCCGTGACCGTAGCATTGCCGATGGCCGTTATGGCGGTATTCACGCCCGCACCGCGGCGGAGGCGGAAGCGTAAGGCGGAAGCGTAAGGCGAGTAAGCCGCGGACTCGGCGCTACGGACAGTCAAGAGCCGCCCCGCGCAACATTCCGGAGAGAAGCGAGGCGGAGGTCATTCTTCCAAACAACTTCGCGGCGAGTTTCGCATTCTCTCGCGCTCAGACACCCGGCTCTCTGGCGTTGTCTTTTTGATCGCTCCGGCATCCTTAGGCGCAGTTCGACTTGGCGAGTGAAGCAACTGACACCGCGACTGAGGAGCGGAAGATTGTGGAGCTTCACGCCTCAGCAGCGGGACAGAAGGAGTGCGAAGATGGGACCCAAGAAAGCGGCGGAGGCGTGGGAGCCATGGCGCTTGGTGGAGCGCAACATCGTCACCAAGCGCTACCCGGACTTCGGTCCGTGGCTGGAGGAGGCGGGGGAGCGGTGAAGGAATGGCACCTGGACATTTTCCAGGCTGTCTGACCTTCGACAAGCCGCTTTAGTCCGGAGTACGCCGAAAATGTTGGCGCGCCAACAAGGAGGTCCGTCCAAGAACCTGGAGGACCCTAGGAGGTGGACTGGAGGTCCGAGGGCGTTTACAACCGCCAAGAAGAGATTGGGGCGAGTTCCGAGCCCTCAAGGCAAGAGGAAAGATAGAGGCAAAGGGCGGTTGCCGGGACGCAACGAACAACCAACGGTCTCGATGTCGGATTTGGGGCCGGATGAGGGTGAGAGCAAAGGCTGTGATCATTGTCCATCGAACATGCTCACCAAGGTAGATCACCTTGGTGACAATGTAATCGGTGTTCCCGCATGCCCGCAGAGGGAAAGAGGCATCGGGAAGGATCATCTTCGCTGTGGTTAATCGTGAAGCTCGCAGTCGAGGTGCAGAAGCCCTCCAAGATTATCGCTGCTTTTGATTCATGTGGGCACACGAACCTCCCAAGGAGGGTGAAGAGGAACCAGCACTTAGCACGGGCCGCCCTACCGAGGCAGAGGGAAGAGCGCAGGAGGCAGAGGGGCCCCCGGAGTAAGAGGGTCCGGAGGAGGACGATCGAGGGAATTCTGCATACTCGAGCGGACCTCGCCACCTGTAGGAAGTGTGGGAGGACATCCCCGCTTCTCCTCCTCGTGCCCCCACCGAGCAATACAGGAGAGGCGCCAACAGACGGAGTTGGCGCCCAAACCACCCCACGATAACGACGGCCGAGCTCACTTCACGACTGGGAACCAAGAGGCGGAAGACGGTCAATCAACGCAGCACCAGATGCAGCAAGCCCTTGCCCGCCCAACTGAGTGGCAAGAAGTGAGGAGGTCAGGCGGCGGGCTGAGGGACGCGCCCAAGGAGCGGAGGCCAGGCCAGCCTCCTCACCCGAGCCCGGGTCTCCAACGGGAGAGGGAAAAGGGCCAGCCTGACCCTTCACCCCAAGCCCTGTAAGGAGAAGGCGGAGAAGGAGTTAGCGCCAAGAGGGCCAAGGAGAGGCCGGACTCAGCCAGACCTAAGGGTCCCGATTAGGTCCGGAGAGCCCCCCGACTCGCCCGGATCGCAGATGGTCCTTGACGGATCAGAGATGCCCGCGCCCACAGGACTTTTTGGCATCTCTCAACAAGCGCCGTGGAAGAAACGCGCGAGTTTTAGCTACCATCATGGACGGATGCTTTGGGGCCTCTGCGGCCGGAGAAGACCCAAGAAGTGGAGGCCACCAGGAGGATGGTGGAGCTTCAAGGGCGTGTAGGCGGCCCAGAGGCGAAGAAGAAGGCGAGTCCCTCGCCCAATCGAAGGGAAACGCCGGAGGCGGAGCGAGGTCTCGTCAAGAAGACTTACTAGGTCCCAACCAAAACCGAGGCATGCAGGAGGCCCAAGCACGGTCAAGACCTCGCAGACGGGCGGGGAGCAGCAGAGGCGGAGAGGGCTCGCGACTGGCCGAGGCGCCCCCGACCAACATCGACCGCCGAGGCTCGTGTGAAGGCGGGAGGCGGAAGCCGCTGGCGAAGGTCGGATCGATCACCGACGTGATCGAACCGGTGGAGGGAGACGGGCCGGGGTAGCCGAGGCTAACTCCAACAGAGTGCTGAGCAAGCACTCACGAGCCGTGAGGAGGAACCGAGGTCAAGACTCGGGAAATAGGGACCTGTGGTGCACTGCAGGAGGCGTAAGAGCGGGCGTAGGAGCTAGAGGCGCAAGGATACCGGAGTCAAGAACTCCAAGACGACGGAAAAGCAGGGATTCTCAACGAGAGAATCCAAGACTTCGAGCGGAGATAGAGCGCCCAGCCGCTGAAGACGGAGGAGAATAGGCGGCGACCAAGGAGTTCGACACGCATGAGGTCAAGGTGAGCTGGAGGAAGCTGTGAGTTTGACGGATAACGCCCGCCTGGAGAAGGAAGTGGCGGACTCCGGAAAGGATGAACGGAGGAAGAGAGCGAGGAGGAGGAGGCGCGTCCGCTAAGGAAGGAGGGGAGCTCATCATGGCCATGCAAACCGGGCGGAGCTAGAACGACGGAGGAGGAGGAGCGCCGAAAGCAAAGAAAGGCCGCAGGAGGTGTGAGGCCGCCTGGCATCAAGGGAGGCTGCCCGGCCACTGGCAAGCTCGGCGGTGGAGACGGGCCAGGCCGACAACACGCCACGGGAGCACCTATGGAGGAGGAGTACCGGGTGCCCGGCCCATGTGGAGGAGGCAATTCAACAAGTCGATTCCGACTTTGCCTACTACCACGCAGAGCTTCTCAAGGCTCTAGAGGTCTTGAGCCACCCTCGGCAGGAGGGCGGGCTTCCAAGAGCTCAAGGAGGAGCGAGGAGGAAGGCCCCGGAGACAAGACCAGTGGACCCTAGGAGCGCTGCTTGACTACAGCAAAGAAGCGCGAGGGAGCAGCCGAAGAGCGGGCGAAGGAAGGTCACCGCGCCGAGGGAAGCACCTCACGGAGAAGGGGAGGAGGGCCCGAAGGGCCAAGAAGAGGCGACCGGGCAACCCGGAAGAGCGGGGGCCTGGGCGAACCTTGAGAAGTCCAGAGAGGGGAAACCCGGTGCAGTCCGGACTTTGTCCGGACTGAAGAACGGCTGGACCCTCGAGGTCCGCCTCAAGAGAGTCCGGACTGAGGTCCAGACTCTAGTGACAAGACCGACCTCGTGTCCAGCGCCAGAGGGAGGGCCAGTCCAGGAGATCGGACCCCACAAAGTAGTCCGGACCTCGAGGTCCTGGACTAAAGAAGACCGACCTAGTTGTTCGAGTCGACCGATCCCGAGGTCGGACTCGAGGCGGGGAGGCGAGGAGGAGCCTCCCGACTCACGCAGGGGGAGCAACCTCAGATTCACCGGAGAGGACCCACTAGGGGCCGTGGAGGAAGACGCCGTGGTGACCACGGCCATCGACCGCCGGTGAGCCCAACCTCGCTGTGATTCCGGAAGGGGAGGGTCCGCGCGAATCATCCGACTGGTGCGCCGCAACCGCGAGCGGGATTGGCCAAGACGGACCAAGGGCATTCTTGTCCCATGCAAGATGGGAGGAAGGGGAGTGATGGTAGGCGATTAGGTATACCGAAATGGCCACTGCATTAGGGTGAAATAAAGACGCACTTGGGCGTAGTATAAGAGGTGAGGCTACCTAGTAAAGTATCTTTCTTGGTGTTGATACCGCCTTCTTGTAGGCCTTTGCGCCTTGCTAAGCGTGAGTCCCGAGTCAGCAGCCCGGCGCCCTGGAGAGATCGATCAAGGTCCCGGTGATTGACCCTAACGTGGTGGTGGTGTGTGATGGTGAAGACGTTTTGCCCCGAGCACCCGCGGACGGACCGAACGCAGTGAGCCAGAGGAACTCCGAGGGCGGTAGAGCCCGGACGGTGAGGCCCCGGCAGAGCCGGAGGAGGTTCGGACAGACCCACCATGATTTTCCTAAGGATGATGAGTGTAGTGAGAGCGTGAGAGGAACGGACTAGAGGGACGAGTGGCGAACTTGAACGACAGACACGACGCGAACGGGTCCTTAAACGCTACACCGGGCCTCGGTTTTGAATGAATGTTGTGGGTAGTTAGGCATAAAGCGATGAATGTGTGTGTTGAGACTGGACGGCTACTAAGTGAGGAGATAAACGATTGAAACGTAAACGGAGCCTATCATTCTCTTGGAGTGGACCCCTTTACTCAACGATCGGATTGCACCATCAAAGTTGCGCTACACTTCCCGCTCTAGAAAGAACAAGTGTATAATGTTCTAGTGCGAAAAAGCGATCAAGCCCGTGAAGTTTAGCGCCAAACCGTATAGTATGACATGATGAGTGGTGGTGACTGGATGAGCTTGCTAGATCTACTATCATGCTAACATTGTCAAAACAAGGTACTTCAATGTGAAAGATAAGACGAGTTACGACGTGGGCGTGTCAGGTGACGTATGAGAAGCAAAGTGCGGCTTCTCGTGTATTGGTTGAAACAATGGTGGACTTGAAGATGAAGGAAGGGACGAGGATGTCCGATCATCGAATGATTTCAATACCATTTTCAATGACTCTCATCTCAAGGTATCATTCCCAGTTAGTGAGCTATGTTTCATTGGTCACATTACAGAGTTGGGACACCTTTTAAATGCGACTCGAGTAATTACACTTGCTAGTGGTCTTACCATTGTAAATGTAGAAGGTAGCACAGTGGCGAGGAGGTGAGCAGGAAAACATGGAACCTTCAAAAGGTTCCGGTGCCCTCATAGTGAGAGGGAGGTCCGCTGCGAAGGGAAGCAAGCGGACGAAGCTTCTCTCGTAGCAAATCTCGTAGTCGTAACAAGAATGTGGAGTGTCACTATTGTCACAAAAGGGTCACTTCAAAAGAGAGTGCGAGAAGTTCAAAAGGACCAAGGAAAAGAGAAGAAGAAGGCGACTTGAATGTCGTTGGAAGAGTTAAACTACATTGAGGACGGAGATGTCCTTATCTCTTCTTACTTGAATCTTGCACAATTAAGTGGATAGTCATTTATTCGCAATTGGATAATTGACTGGTGCATCTTTGGTACTCCTCATAGAGTGGTTTAGCGTATGATGCTACAAGGAAAGGATCGTTAGGCTTGGAAATAACTATGCATGCATGCGATCGCGCGTGGTGATGTCTCAAGTTTGACAACGGATCTTCATTCATCTTTGAAGGGCGTTAGGCATGTTCCGAAGTTGACAAAGAGCATGATTAGCGCAGGACAGTTGGATGATGCTGGTTACCACTGCTGGTTTGGGGATCACTCTTGGAAGATCTCCAAAGGTTCTCTTGTGTTAGCTCGTGGATCGAAGTGTGGCACTTTGTACTCACTTGGTAAACATCAAAGATCATGTGATAATCGATGTGAGCGATGTTTCCTTGTGGCATTGCGGTTAGGACATATGTCTCGAGAAGGGAATGAAGGTTTTATCTAGATTACGGTTATATCCTGCTTCTCGATCTCTCGATGTGTGAGCCTTTGTTTATATGGGAAGCAGACAAAATCATCACATCGAACAAGAGGTAAAAGTAGAGTAAACCTCTTGAGTTGGTTCACGATGATGTATGTGGACCTATGCCTCTGCATCATTAGGCGGTGCCTCTATTTTGTCACTTTCATAGATGATTTCTCACGCAAGGTGTGGGTTTATCCTTTGAGGAAAAAGGATGAAGTTACACGGTGTTTGAAATTTGTCACCCTTGTAGAGAATCATCGCCGATTGAAGTGTCTAAGGGCGGATAATGGTGGAAGTATGTTTGAAAGCTTTCGGTCATTACGTGATTCAGGGAATCAAAAGAAATTGCGCCGTATACTCCTCCACAAAATGGTGTGGTGGCGGATGAGCAGAACCATTCGAGGAGAGGATCGTGGTTGTTGTCAAACTACGGATTGCCTAATGGGTTTTGGGCGAGCGTCTCAGTTCATCTTATTAATGATCTCCTAATAAAATTTGTTGATGGCGGGTTCAGGAGCTATAGTGCGGAAAGAAACCATCCTACAAGCATCTGCAGTGTTTGGGCGTGAGGCATCTTGCCATGTTCCAAAAGAGTTTCGGGACAAGTTGGCACCTAAGTCCAAGAAATGTATTTTTCTTGGCTATGGTGATTACGGTGAGATGGGATACCGTTTGTGGGATCGAGGCTAGAAAGGTTGTTCGTACTAACGACGTGTTCTTCAATGAGAACAAGATGCGGAAGCCTACTCCAAGCTGTGGAGGTGCGAAGGGTGATCTTCAAGAAGATGGACATGATCATCATGGGCGGGTTGATAACTGGTAATGTGCGGGAGCACATTCCTCCACCGGATAGATGAACCAAGAGTCGAACAAGCTCCTATAGAGGTGCACATGCCCGTGGGTCGAGGCGGGATTACACCTCGGCGGTATGATCCATCTGGATTATGTCATCTTGACAGTTGTGGGGAACCCTCTTCTTACAAAGAGGCCATGTCAATGAGTAACAAAGAGAAGTGGAGAAGGCCATGCGATCGAAATGAATTGCATAAGAACCAAACTTGGGAGTTGGTTGGTTGCCTAGGATAAGAAGGCACTACCTGCAAATGGGTGTACAAGATGAAGGTCATACTTGATGGCAAACCAAAGTACAAGGCACGATTGGTTGCTAAGGGTTTCAAGCAACAACAAGGCATTGACTTTGATGAGATTTTCTCACGATAGTCAAAATGACAACTTTGCGATGTGTTCTTGCTTTGGTTGCGAGAATGATATGGAACTTATGCATGGATGTCAAGACGGCATTCTTGCATGGTGACCTTCAAGAGGCGTCTACATGCGACAACGAAGGTTTTGTTGAGAAGGGCAAAGAGCATCGGTGTGCGAGGTTGAGGAAGAGCCTTTATGGTTTGAAACAGCACCCGAGAGTGGTATCACAAGTTCCACTCATTTATGCTTTCTCAAGGCTACAAGCGTGGCGATGAGGATCATTGCCTCTATCTGAAGCAAGCTAAGGATCAAAGCTTGCTCATTTTGATCCTCTATGTGGATGATATGCTAATTCTTTGGAAGCGATGAGATTTGAAGTCAAAGTTGAATGCTCACTTTGAAATAGCAGACTTGGGAGGCGAGCCATATACTTGGCATGCGTATTCGTCGGAGCAGACATAAGCGTCGCTTTATTTGTCTCGAACGGAATACATTAAGTGCTTCAACGTTTCAACATGGAGAAGGGAAGCCATTGGGTACTCCATTGCCTCCATATGTGAAACTTTCAAGCGGATTGCCCAAGCTCGAGGAGGACAAAGCTGAAATGGAGAAGGTCCCATACTCATCGTGTAGGGAGTTTGATGTATGCAATGATTGCTACACGTCCGACATTGCCTTTGCGGTGGGAGTGGTTAGCGAGTTTATGTCAAACCACAGCAAGAAGCATTGGGAGGCGATAAAAGGAGTTATGAGGTATCCGAATGGTACAAAAGCTTTGTGCATATGTTTTGGTAGTGAAGATGCATGTGTGGTTGGGTACCAGATCTTGATTATCAGGATATGGACAAAAGGAGGTCCACATCAGTTATGTCTTCATGCCTTTGGAGGCGATCTCATGGCGATCTCGTTTGCGATCGTGCATTCGCTATCTACCACAGAGTATGTTTCAAAGCTTTCAGCCATTCTGTGATTCCAAGGAATCAAAAGAGAATTGATCACCAGATACTCCTCCACAAAATGTGTCGAGCGGATGAATGTAACTATTCTGAGAGAGGATGCGAGTTTGTTGTCAAACTCGATTGCCTAATGGGTTGCAAGCAATTCATCTTATTAATGATCTCCTAATAAGTTGATGAGGTGTTCCAGAGGAGCTATGGTCCGAAAGAAACCATCCTACAAGCATCTGCGAGTGTTTGTGAGGCATACCGCCATGTTCCAAAAGAGTTTCGGGACAAGTTGGCACCTAAGTCCAAGAAATGTATTTTTCTTGGCTATGGTGATTCGGTGAGATGGGATACCGCTAGGGATCCAAGCTAGAAAGGTTGTTAACGACGTGTTCTTCAATGAGAACAAGATGCAGGAAGCCTACTCCAACCGTGGAGGTGCGAAGGGTGATCTTCCAAGAAGATGGACATGATCATCATGGGCGTTGATAACCGTGGTAATGTGCGGGAGCACATTCCTCCACGGTAGATGAACCAAGAGTCGAACAAGCACCTATAGAGGTGCTCGTGTCAGAGGTCGGATTACACGACCTCCGATGTATGATCCATCTGGATTATGTCAGGCCGACAGATTGGGGAACCCTCTTCTTACAAAGAGGCCATGTCAATGAGTAACAAAGAGAAGTGGAGAAGGCCATGCGATCGAAATGAATTGCATAAGAACCAAACTTGGGAGTTGGTTGGTTGCCTAGGATAAGAAGGCACTACCACTGCAAATGGGTGTACAAGATGAAGGTCATAATTTGATGGCAAACCAAAGTACAAGGCACGATTGGTTGCTAAGGGTTTCAAGCAACAAGGCATTGACTTTGATGAGATTTTCTCACCAAGAGTCAAAATGACAACTTTGCGATGTGTTCTTGCTTTGGTTGCTGTGAATGATATGGAACTTGCATGATGGATGTCAAGACGGCATTCTTGCATGGTGACCTTCAAGAGGAAGTCTAGCAAAGAACTGTAAGGTTTTGTTGAGAAGGGCAAAGAAGTGAGGAAGAGCCTTTATGGTTTGAAACAGCACCTGAGAGTGGTATCACAAGTTCCACTCATTTATGCTTTCTCAAGGCTACAAACGTAGCGATGAGGATCATTGCCTCTATACGAAGCAAGCTAAGGATCAAAGCTTGCTCATTTTGATCCTCTATGTGGATGATATGCTAATTGTCGAACAAGATCGATGAGATTTCAAAGTCAAAGTTGAATGCTCACTTTGAAATGACAGACTTGGGAGAGGCGAGCCATATACTTGGCATGCGATTCGCCGAATGCATAAGCCCCGCTTTATTTGTCTCATTTTAATACATTAATGTGGTGCTTCAACGTTTCAACATGGAGAAGGGAAGCCATTGGGTACTCCATTGCCTCCATATGTGAAACTTTCAAGCGAGGATTGCCCAAGCTCGAGGAGGACAAAGTCAAAATGGAGAAGGTCCCATACTCATCACCGTAGGGAGTTTGATGTATGCAATGATTGCTACACGTCCGACATTGCCTTTGCAAAGGGGAGTGTTTATGTCAAACCCGCAAGAAGCATTGGGAGGCGAAAAGGAGTTATGAGGTATCCGAATGGTACAAAAGCTTTGTGCATATGTTTTGGTAGTGAAGATGCATGTGGGTTCATGATGTGATTATGCAGGGATATGGACAAAAGGAGGTCCACATCGTTATGTCTTCATGTGCACCGGAGGGGCGCCTCATGGCGATCTCGCCAGGCATTACGCTATCTACCACAGAGGCCGAGTATGTTGCGACAGCGAGGCTTGCAAGGAAGCCATATGGCTTGCTCGTTTAGTGGGAGACTTGGGGATCAAGGTTGAGTCGCTGTTGCATTGTGATAGCAGTGCTATCAATTGGCAAAGAATCCGATGTTTCATGCGAAGACTAAACATGTGGATGTGAAGTATCACTTCATTCGAGAGGTGTTGGATGACAAGAGGTACAACTTGTCAAGGTTCACACCGGCGAGAACCCATATTCTTACCAAGGGACTCTCTCAGACAATTTGCACAAGCTCGGACAGCGATGGGCATGAGGTAGTCCATTCTCCTCTGAAGGTAAATTGGCCTTTAAGTGGGAGGTTGTAAGGGTATTAAAGCCCAATGTACTTAGACTAATACGCTTAGTCTAAGTTAGGTGTCATTAGTTTAGCTGAAGCTAATAACTAGGAAGCTTCTTGCGCTGTTTCCTAGGGGCTTCCCGTGGAGCTTCCTAGGGAGCCCTGCTGGAGGGTATAAATACCCCCAGAGCCCTCATCTCAATGAGAGAGATACATTTGCTTCCTCCTCTCCTCTCCTCTTTCCACCATCATGGGCTGCCACACGATCCTTCAACTTGGTGGCTTGACGGCATCACGGCATGGTGCTGATGAGGAGGAGAACAGGGAGGTCGAGGAAGAGGAACACCAGCCCATGCCGAATTTGTATTAGACACAGACCTGGTGGAGTCTCAGGCCGAGAACATGGACCTACACAACGGTGCTCCGGCAGAGGTGACACAGGTTGTGGAGAAGGGAGGAGGTCGGAAGAGGAAAGCAAGAGCAAGGCCTGGAGGGCTGGATGGGGGCACAACAAGAATAAGGGTGTTTTTACAACGTGTTTGAAAATGTATTTTACAACAGTATTTATCAACATATTGTAAATCTGACCGTTGTAGTGGATGCGTCAAAGGTGACATTGTAAAACGGTAATTTCTTATGCCACTTTTGCCGGTCCGGGTTGTAAAAAAGAGTTGAGTTGTAAGTTTTGTTTGGTATTAGCTTCGGTGACATGTTAGCCCCGCGCCACATCATCAAGCCATGTCTCCATGCCACGTCATCATGCCGCATCAGCAGAAGTGCCACGCCATCATGGCAGAATCAAGGCGTTCCATTAGTGTGTTCACTACGACACATGAAAGATAACGGGGATTTAAAACAACAGGGACAATGCGGTGGTACTGTTTAAGGATCGTTCGACAAGAATACAAAACTTCGACAACAAACTTGCCAAATGAACGAACGATTAATTGATGATAAGTTTCTCCTTATATACAAAATTGTAAAGTCATGTCCTTTTGTAATTAGGTTTAACTAAGTCACTTTGATATACATAGCCCTAATCTAACTGGCGTAAGTTTATATAACGTGTAACCCTAATGGCACGGTTACTCTCAACAGGTACAAGGCATTCCATTAGTGTGTTCACTACGACACGTGAAAGACAACGGGGATTTAAAACAATAGGGACAACGTGGTCTACCACGCCGTTTACTGCGTGATGAACAATATTTCTAGCAAGGGGGTTTACAACACTCCAAACCACATGTTTTGCAACACCAAATTACTAGAGTTTTAACAATATTGTGCCTAGCAAGATACCTTATGATTTCGATTACAAGACGCATTACAGGCCTACGTACCAGGTGGTTTACAGTGCTGATGCGGCGAAGGTCTAACTCTAGTTAATTAACCAGTATCAGTTATCCAGGGTTAAGTAACTAAGGTTAAATAACCAACGGTCAATTATATAGGGTTCACTAATCAAGTTAGAGTAACGTGGGTTAATTAGCCAGGTTGCATAGTTCATCACGTTGTAATTGCATTTTATTAGTTCAATTGTAAATTGGGTCGATTATCGACTTTAGGATATTTAATAATCGATAATATTATTTAATACAAAATTATTTTCTAAAACAATAAAAGCAGTTGGGGCATCGACCACATCCTTTTCCCTCGAGCCTTGCACTCCAGCCTCCACTGCCTTCCTCCACTTTGAGAAAACCACATTCCAACGTAGGTGTCTCTCGTAATCACCCTTATTCCTTACCTGCTCTGTTGCCTCCATTCACCCGTGTCCTTACAAAATAGTTGCGCGAGCGCAGGCAAGCGGAAAATTTCTTCTGTTTGAAATCCAAGTTCTTGATGTGAGGAAACTCCCTCGCCACCAAGTCCATCCCGGGTCCGCAATTACATGTCTTGCGTTTTCCAACTGTGCCCAAACTTCATCTATGTGATGACCAGCTCATGAACGTATTTGCCGAATGCATCCCTGTCATCCTCTCTTCCTCGTCCAAACATTCCCCCCCGGATAGTTGCATGCTACATAGTCGTGACCTCCACCTTCAGTAGTTTGGCTCAGACCTCGTCCTTCCCGTGGAGGAGAGGAAATCAACCCTCCACCTTGTCACGGTCATGTTACAATCTTGTTCCAATTATATCGCAATGTAGTGAAAGGTGGAATGTGTCCTCTCTAAAAATTTCAACATAATTACAACAACCAAAGTATTACATTCAATTTTGTCTCTTGTTACAGTTTTGCAGACTTGGTACCGAACCTCCTTCCCATCTACCTTAACCCTTGTTGCTTTTACTCCCGTAGTATTTTGCCTGTGCCATTATTGTAACACATGTACTGGGCTGTACCTGTATTTCACGTGTATGCTCCTTGGCCTGTGCATGGTACATGCCATGCCTACTCCACATCGTAGGCAGCTATTGGAAACTCTTGCCTCCCGTACGACTTGTGATTTTGGCCTTGCCTTCCTCTTCCGTTCTGCGGCCATTTTCCTGTTGTCATGTGCATGCGTTTCTCCCCATGTGGTATTGGAAGTCTGCAATCACAACCATGCACATGCCATACAGATGGCCCTTGGTCTGTAATCATAGAGAAATTGCTAGCTGGAAAATTACAATTTGCACGCTCATCCTAGCCACCTTGTCTCTAATTTGTTTCTCCCCATTCCCTAACAATGGTTCTGTGCTTGTCAACGTCCTCTCCGTTAGCGCAGCCCACACCGTATTATCCATGCTCCTCACTACAAGAATAAGGGTGCTTTTACTAACTTCAAATTCAAGGCCTAGGGTCAAAATTGGCCCAATCAAGTTTTACAATGAGCTAATAGGAAGTTTTGAAGGCCAAATTACCCAACGAGGTTTTACAATGTGGCTAAATCTTGGTACAATGGTGGCTATATCCAATGAGTGGCTCGGTTCCCATTTTAGTTTAATATTCATATTTTCCGTTGTACTTCAATATTGTTATTGATGTTCGAGTACCATGTTGGTAATGCCGCGGCCCTTTTTACCACAAAAATCTTTGTAGGACCTTGTACTCGGTGTTGTTAATTGCAGTAGTTGTACATCCTCTTGTACTTGGGGAGGTTCGGCTGGCTGTTGTAATCCAAGCATACTTTTTAACACTCGCATGTCATGGAATATAATTTATTATTAAATTGCCTTGTACCTAGCGTTGTAAACGGAGTGTTGTTAATTGCAGTAGTTGTACATCCTCTTGTACTTGGGGAGGTTCGGCTGGCTGTTGTAATCCAAGCATACTTTTTAACACTCGCATGTCATGGAATATAATTTATTATTAAATTGCCTTGTACCTAGCGTTGTAAACGGAGTGACCGTACGGGGTGTTGTAAAATGGAAGCACAAAATTACAATTTTATTGGAAAAATTATATGAATACATAGAAAGTACATTGTAAGGCCATTTGTAAATCATATGAAAACGACCTACTAGTAAGTATAGAATGTCCTTTTATAATGAGATTTCGGGTTTCACTAACAAAATTTTGAATTTTAATTGTACCTCACATAACAAAAAGGGCCATTCACGTACACTTTTAATGGTGAAGTCCATGTCAGCTTCTTTGGAGCCTTGTTAAATGCGATGCATCTGTTTTACCGCTGTGGTTGTATAGCATGTTGTATATTGAGAATAAAGAAGAATTAGAAATATGGATGTTAAAACCCGCAGGAGCTATTGGTACACACGAAGTAATGAGGCACATAACATGAGGCCGGCGCAAATGGTTTTGCCTTGGGCATCCCATATGTCATGGGGCCATGCCCACTCGCACCCACTGCGCATGTCCACACCATCCCGCACACGTTACCGTTGGACGGCAACAGCTTGCCGTGCCCGTTTGGACGCCCGTTCCGCCAAACTCCGTCCCTAAGTTGTGCCAGGGCATAGTTATTCCAGGAAAACGAAAACGGGCGGGCAAAACGCTTTGGTTTCAAAACACATATTAATGAAAGCCTCCGGACCTTCCCCCTCAATTACTCGAGTGTGTCACACCAAGCTAGCAATGTGCGTTGCTGATCACGCTATGGGAAGTGATACGAAATTGGACAAAAGACTGTCCAGAAATTTCGAGGCTTCAGAGCTAAAATCTGGTACTTCTGGCACCCCTTCCAGGTTGGAAAGCAGCCAGTGCAGCCAGCGGACTTCTACAAGCACCCGATACCGGATTAGCCCATGTAGCAGCTGCCTGTCCCCTTCGTGTCTTCCGCCACGTTTCCCACAATGGAAGCAGCCATGGCAGTGGTACATCCCACCTCATTGTTCCTCCCAAATCTGGGCTGTGCCAACAAAGGCGAATAAAAAATGCCCACGTTCCTCCCGTTCTTCAGATCTCACCTATCTTTGCTCGCCAAAACAAGGCATGCTAAACCAACAGGCACTATGTAAATTGTCTACACCGGCCGGAACAGTGAAGGGTGAAGAGTGCAGAGCTAACAAATTACCCCACATTGGGCGGCTCAATGGACGGAACAACTTGTGGCAATATGATCTTGTACTCTGGTACTGAGTCCTCATTGTGTGTACAGGTTAGCCCGCGCGGTATGAGTGGACTTTTTGGAACGGGGGCCCGCAGCTAGTTGGCCCCTATCCGGGATTGAATGTTCGACAATGAGACACGGTTGACCAGGTGCCTCAATAGGTCCACAATGCGGGTGATTGCCCGCTCTCATTGGACTCTCGAGTTCCGGGGCGGCCTGATAGGTAAGCGGGCTACGCGTGGTACGCGTTTGTTTAGCTCTAACTCTAATTTTGGAGTGGAGCGCTGAAGCAAGCAGGCACCTACCCAATCATTCCTAAGCAGCATGAATCTTCGACAGGTGACACGCCTGTGCGAGGCAAAAGAAGAGTCACCCGATGCCCTGCCTCTCAGACCTCATCGTCGACGTCTCTCACAGAGTCAAGGTTGCAGTCGAGAGACTCGAGAGGGTGGAGAGGAGGTGAATCGACACACTGGTGCCACTGGGTGCTTGGCAATGAGAAGACGCTGCGGCTGATAAGGACACTTCACGCCTTCACACCTGCCTGTGGTGGACAAAGATAACCCTGCAAAACGAATACGACCATGTTGCATATAAAGGACGGGACACTGAAGGATCGACATGGTGGGCGGAGGCCATGGCAGGCTCCCAAACATATCGACATGGTGGGCTGAGGCCATGGCAGATTCCCAAATATATCGACATGGTGAGCGGTGTCTTGGCGCCGCACCAGGTGCCTACACTCGAATTGCAGTGCCAAACATTTTGGAGGTGTATAGTGCCACTCCAGATTCTTAGTCCACAGAAGCGGAGACACTAAGCGGTGTCCTGGCGCTACACCAGGTGCCTACCACGTGTCATCTTGTTGTGCGGAATGATGGGAGCGGGAGATTTCTCGACATGCACCAAGACACAAAAGATCACCAGGTGCATCCGCCAGTTCACAAGGGCTGCCTGCATGGAATATTCGACAACCAGTACTTCTGCAGTGGCCTCTTAGCTTGCTTGCGTCTCTTGGAACTTGGAATTGATAGAGGTGGTAAACTGCCAGTGTTACCCGACTGTGACTGCATGTTGATTGCATTTGCCATATCCGCCCTCTACCATCCGGGAGTACAAATGCTCCTCGTCTTGTCAGGCTCTTTCATCTCGCATTTCAGCTTGTTCCGTCTGCTACCCAGAAAATCCATCTGGAAGTGCTCACCATGGGTCGCTCTTTGGCTTTAAATTTGGTCTTGGGCCTGCTGCTTGTTGGCACCTTTGCAAGCGCGGAGCGTGAGGAGCTCCAACTGGGAGAACCCCGCAAGACACTCCAGACCAGTGGAGGACAGATTGAGGAATGGGACGTTCGGGTCCTTAGAGATGCCAATGTCGCCGAAGCCAGGATCACACTCAGGCCGCGTGGCCTGCTCCTGCCCCAGTACTCTGATTCCGCTTCCGTGGGGTATGTGGAGCAAGGTGAGTCCGACATGACAAGGTTCTGAACACCCTGACAGAATCTTGATGATACATTTGATGAGTCGGGGATCTTCAAGGCGCAGCCGCATCTTGGTCTAATCGATGCTGCTTGAAACGCAGGAGAGGGCATTGTGGGTCTTCTGAGCGGCTACTCCTTGGGCGAGTCCTCTGCAGTCCGCCGTGTAAGGCGTGGCGATGTCGTCGCCTACCCCCGAGGAGTTGCCGGATGGTGGTACAACAGTGGCAACGAAGACCTCCGCATCCTGGGCATCGCAGACACATCTGCTTCACCGAACGGTGATTACAATGTGAGTGTTCCAGACATACCAGTAGGGAGATCACACGACTTGCGCAGCAAATTGTGCGATTCTCGCGACTCCAAGACCGATTCTTCCTTTGCTGTGCCTGCAGGGATTCCATCTGATCGGCGGAGGAAGTGGGGAAAGCAAGAAGGGATGGCGCTGGGAACGGCATGAGCGTGAGAAACGTGGGCAGGAAGAATTCCGAGGAGTTCTCCACGGCTTCAGGAGGGAATTCTTGGCTGATGCCTGGGACCTGGACGAGAGCCGAGTGGACGAGCTGCTGGACAGCCAGAGGGGCGCTGGGATTGTGCTGGTTGAGCGTGAGATCAGGCTTCCGGAACAGGCCAACAGGGAAGAAGGCCGCAGCTTCTCTCGATCCGCCGACCGGGCCGACCCTGACCTCCGGGAGTACCTTGCGAATGGGGAATTCGTCTACAACGTTAGGGAGGGATCTGCCGATGTGCGCGTCCGGGATGCTGGTTTCTACAACAGCGTGAACAGGTTCAAGCTGCCCATCCTCAAGGCTGTCGACCTGGGTCTCACATACGGCCGCCTCGAGAGCGTACGTTTTCACAACCCATCCATCCCCTTCAATGCTTTTTGACCGATGCTCCACAGCTCTCTGTTTAATGCTCCTCGTCTGCTGCTTGATGCATGCAGAACGCCATCGTGGCTCCCCAGTGGTCACCCACGGGACATGAAGTCGTCCACATCCTGAGGGGCAGCGCTAATCTGCAGATCGTTAACAACAACGGGGAGCAGCTTCTGGACAGGGAAGTGAGGGAAGGCGACGCTTACGTGATTCCCCGTTTCTATGCCCACGGCGTCCAGGCCGGCGACAAAGGCCTGGAATGGATCAGCTTCTACACCACCCACCAGTGCGTGTCTTAACAATTCGTTTTCAGATTTGATTCTGGATTGCAAAAAGCATTGCACTGACTAATACTTGCATTTGCATTGCAGGCCTCTTGTTGAGGCTCTTGCAGGCAGAACATCCGTGCTGAGGCAGCTCCCGGAGGACGTGGCCGCTGCAGCTTTCAACATTGATATCGAGCAGGTCCGAGAAGCTAGGGAGACCCGAAGGGAGCGTGAAGCTCTGTTGCTGCCTGCTGCAGGCCGCCACCGCCAGAGGAAGGCTTCTTTCGTCAGCAGGTTCCTCAAGTTTTAAAAAGCTATGGCGAAAGAGCAAAACGAGGCTGAGTCCCGTGGAGAAAAATGCACAGAGCGAAATCGAGTGTAGCTGCTTCTGATGACTGAAACAGAGTTCTCTTGTGATTTCAACTGAAACACAGCATCGATGCCTTCCAGCGCCAGTTCCCAAAATTAAATGAAGAATACCACCAATTCCCAAAATTGAAGGAAGCAAAACAAGTGACTGAAGAAACATCCTTGTCACTGTACAATTCTTGGTCCTGTGATCATATGCATGCAGAGTATAGGGTGATAACCTGCCGTCAAAAACCTGGCGTGCATCTTTCAGTTCACCATATTTTGCATACATGTCCACCAGGCAGGCAGGTGCCGACCAGTGTGTCATCCAGCAGTCCTACTTAGACAATCTGTGTCTGCAGCTGCCTGCCCCCTCTGTAGGGCACCAGTGCCTCAGGCCGAAAGGAGGCCTCCCCGCTCCATTTCTCCGTACAGAACAAGTGTCTCATGTCCGAGCCCTTGGCGGGCATACCCAGCAAATCAGGGCATTTCATGTCACCACAGTTGGCCCTCTTTACTCAACAGCCTCCCAGGGCCATCCTGTACAATTGGAGGAGGCACCTCATCAGCCGTGTGTCACTGCCATACAGGCCTTACTAGTTAGGGTTGATTGGGTAGGGGCCCGCGTGCTGTCGGCCCCCGTTCCAAAATTGCGAATCAATTAAACCTGGAACATGTCGCAGTTCTTCTGGAGTGCGGCATAACCATAGGAGAGGAAAGCACTGGATTATATTCCCACAGGTTGGTCCGTCAACTGAGCGGTCCAATGTGGGGTAATTGTTCGTTCTCCACTCTTCACTGTTCCGGCCGGTGTAGGCAGTTACATTGTGCCTGTTGTTTTAGCATGCCTTGTTTTGGCGAGCAGAGGCAGGCGATATGTGAAGAGCGGGCGGATTGAACACTTTCCCCAAGAAGCTGGCCAGAGGTCTGTCTCAACACCTGCCGTTTAAATGAAAAACCTTCTTACTTCCGGCCATGCATGCTGCTTAGAATTGATAGGGTAGGGGCGTTCGACGCATGCTTCCAGCCGCCATCCCGCCAGATCAACAAAGCCTTCACAAGGGAGTTGCCGGATCAACAATGGAAGTTTGGCCCATTCCTTAGTTAGGAAAGGTGACATTTTCCTCGAAGGGGAGGGCGTAGGGTGATACTGCCACAGCTGGCCATGTCAGTGGACGGTCCAATGTGGGATACTTGTGCACTGTCCAGTCTTCACTCTTCCAGCCTGCTAGGGGCCCTCGTGCTTCCGGCCATGCATGCTGCTTAGAATTGATAGGGTAGGGGCCTTCTATGCATGCTTCCAGCCCCAGTTCCAAAGTTGCAAAACGTAAGAAACCGAGTATACTTGCAAAGTGGCTAACCGGCCACAAATTTTACAGTATGTGACGGAAAGCAGAGCATAAGGTGATAACAATGGAGCAGTAGTGGTGTAGTGGAAGGCTGATTCGCTTCCATGTCCAGGCCCGAGTTGGATTCTCGGTTGGTGTATGTGTTGATATCATGCAAACTACATTAGTTCATTGTTGGCCCAATGTCTCGTCATTCTTGGCTCACCACTTTCCATATTCCGCCAGCGAAGGCATGGTGCGCTGCCGAAGAAGACAGAGCAAAGGCTCTGTCGCCTGCCGTGATGGCCATGTACGTTTGCCTAAGACGGTCATTACCCTACATTTTGTATGTAATCGGCCGACTACATTCTTCCGAGCCTACATTAGTACATGCTGCTTAGGCTTGACAGGGTAGGGGCCTACTTGCTTCCAAGTTCCGACCCCCGTTCCAAAAACGTGTTCACTCTGAGAGAGGATTCGGAAAATCCTCCATGCCCCTACTGGGAGACAAGAGGTTTATATTGGCACAGCGTGTGCCATAGACTGAGCGGCCCGATGTGGGATAATTGATGGCTCTCCACTCCTCACGGTTCCCGCCAATCTATACATTGACATGGTCCTGGCCCCTGTTCGTTTTGCATGCCTTGTTTTTTGGCGAGCAAGTTTAGGCAGATGAAGGTGTGAAGTGTCAGGCATGCAAACGGCATATTCTTGCGTCTCTTGGGACGCTGGAACGAGTGGGATTGTGACCAGTTGAACTGGCAGTGATGCCGGAGTGGGAGCTGCAGTCCGGAATTCGCAAGGGTGTGTAGACCGCCCAATACAGATGTATCCGCACTGCTCCTGGGAGTACAAATGCGGCTACCCGCCGCTGCGTTTCTCATCCCTCGGCACTCGGTGTCTGGCGTTGTCTGGGATTGTGGATAGGAGATCTGCAGTGGTGTCGCCATGGGTCGCTCTCTGTTTTGGGTGTTGGGTTTGCTCCTGGTGGCGTCCTTTGCGACAGGGGAGCGTGAGGAGCTTCGGCTGGGAGAGCCGGAGGAGGTGTTCCGCACTGATGGAGGTCGGGTCGAGCAATGGCAGCCCGATAACCGGGCTCTGAGAGATGCTAACGTTGCATCCGCCAGGGTCGTGCTCAAGCAACGTGGTCTGTTCCTGCCCAAGTACTCTGATTCTGCGGCCGTCGGGTATGTCGAAGAAGGTGAGAGGATAGCAGAAGGTGTTGGTGAATATGGGTGCTGAAGATCGTTCTTTGTTTTGTTTGATTTGAGGTCGAGCTGAAAGTTTGTCTCCTGTCGACGGCGCCCGCATGTGCAGGTGAGGGCATTCTGGGCGTTCTGAGCGGGTACGCTGAAAGCTCCAGAATCCGTCGGGTGAGGCGCGGCGATGTCGTTGCCTTACCTCGGGGAGTAGCTTCATGGTGGTACAACAGCGGCAATGAGGAGCTCCGCATCCTCGGCTTCGCCGACACATCTGCATCAGAGAACGGGGAGTACAATGTAAGCGCTTGCTTGTGGTGTGGAGCGACATCCATGTTTTGGGCACGGGTGCACATGGGTTTGCAAATTTTGGTGGGTGCCGAGTTCGGTATCCGAATGTGTATGTTCGCTGCGCAGGCGTTCTATCTGGCCGGTGGAGGACGAGGTGAAGGCAGGAGGAGGCTGAACCGAGGGAAAGGCGGCGAGCGCCGGGAACGGGAACGGGAGGAACGCGAGCGCCGGGAACGGGAACGGGAGGAACGCGAGCGCCGGGAACGGGAACGGGAGGAACGCGAGCGCCGGGAACGGGAGGAGCGCGAGCGCCGGGAACGGGAGGAGCGCGAGCGCCGGGAACGGGAGGAACGCGAGCGCCAGGAACGGGAGGGGGACGAGAACGGAGGAGAACGTAAGGAACGTGAGAAACGCGAGCGTGAGGAACGCGAGCGACGCGAACGGGAGGAGCGGGAACGAGAACGGGAGCGTGAGCGCGAACGGGAACGGGAGGAGCGTGAGCGGGAACGGCGGCGAAGGGAGCGTGAAGATCGCAAGCACGGAGGGCACGGACGGGAGCAGGAGGAGGAGTACGGCTCGATTCTCCAAGGTTTCAGGAGAGAGTTTTTAGCTGAGGCCTGGGATCTGGACGAGGCCAGAGTGGACGAGCTGCTGGACAGCCAGAGGGGCTCGGCTATCGTCTTGGTTGATCGTGAAATCAGGGTGCCCGAGTTCGAGCAGGAGGAGGAGTTGAACAGGGAGGAGGGTCGTAGCATCTCCCGATCCGCCGAGAGGGCCGATGCTCATCTCCGCGAGTACCTGGCCAGCGGAGAGTTTGTGTTCAACGTTCGCGAGGGATCTGCTGATGTGCGCGTCCGCGATGCTGGTTTCTACAACAGCGTCAACAGGTTCAAGCTGCCCATCCTCAGGGCTCTCGACTTGGGTCTCACTTACGGCCGTCTGGAGAACGTATGTTACGTTTTTTCCAGATCTTTTATGGTTTCTGCAGATTTTGCATGCAGTTGTGATTACTCACGAATCCGAATTGGGGTTTCTGCAGAATGCAATTCTGGCTCCTCAGTGGTCGCCCACGGGACATGAGGTGGTGCATATCTTGAGGGGTAGTGGCAACTTGCAGGTGGTGAGTCACAATGGGGAGCAGCTTGTGGATAGGGAAGTGCGGGAAGGTGAAGCGTATGTGATTCCCCGTTTCCATGCCCACGGCGTTCAGGCTGGCAACGAAGGCTTGGAGTGGATCAGCTTCTACACCACCGACCAGTGAGTGTTCCTGCCTGCTTTTTAGCTTTGCTCTGCTGGTGTCTGTCTGCTTGGAACTTGTCTTGTTTATTTGCCGGACATCGCATGTGCAGGCCCCTCGTGGAAGCTCTTGCAGGCAGGACCTCCGTGCTGAGGAGGCTTCCGGAGGAAGTGGCAGCAGCAGCCTTCAACATCGATGTTGCTCAGGTGCGCGAAGCAAGAGAGACTCGGAGGGCTGAGGAGCCGCTTCTGCTGCCAGCTGGAAAGAGCCACCGCGAGAGGAAGCATCCCTTCCTCGCCACCTTCTGAAAAGCTGCAGAAACGTGTTTCAACTTGTCTAAGTGCAGATCAGTGCTCCACCTTGTAGTAGGAATTGCCAAGCAAGTCTTACAAGGGTGGGAAGGACAATTTTGTTAGTGCCAGTCAGCAGCGAGGGGGGTTCCTCTGTTTCGCTAAGAGGATGTTAGCCTTTCCATGTAAATAGACTACTTTTGCGTTAAGTACTAAGACGAAGTTTCCTTTCAGCACCTCCAAAGCGTTGTCATCTTTGTACCCCCCTAATGTGTCGACAGACAGACAGACTCCTTACACTTTGAGCCCCCCCCTTATCGATCGACAGGCATATCCCTTTGTCAGTATTCTTGTCTCATTTAGTAGGATTTGTGCCTCTCGGATGATTTGTGAAGGCTGTATTGATTAGACTGTTTTTCAGTAGTACTGACCAAACTGCTGGTTTGTAGAGGCTTTGCTGCTAACAAATCAACAGAATGACGGAGACTTGAGACAGCCTGGAGTTGCCTCACAAAACGCCTCACAAAGCTTGAGAGAACTCTAGAACCTCTCACCAAACATCCTTTTTTGTTAATGACAACATGTAAGTCATGACGAAGTAGAAAACACGCATTTAGCTGTTCCGCACGTTGTCAAAAAGATGGGTTTGTGACGACTTGCAGATGCACCAATTCGACCTCCAGAGTCCAGATTCTCGATCCACATGCTGGGCCGATACACAAAGCGGTGCCTTTGCGCCGCACCCAGTGCCTACATTCGATTTGCAGAGCGAATATAGTACAAACATTCTGGAGATCACTAGTACAGTGCCTCTCCAGATTCTCAGTTCACACACGGCGAGAAACTGATAAGCGTGTCCTGGCGCCACACCAGATGCCTACGAGGTGTCATCTTGTTTGTGCGGAGTAATCGGAGGCGGGGATTTCTCCAAATGCATCGAGACACAAAATTTCACCAGGTGCATGCATCCACGACCTCGCAAGGGCTGCCTGTACGGGATATTCGACAACCAGTACTTCTGGAGTGGCCTCTTAGCTTGCGTCTGTTGGAACTTGGAACAGAGGCGGTAAACTGCCAGTGTTACCCAAGAGTGACTGCATGTTGATTGCATTTGCCATATCCGCCCCTGCCATCCAGTAGTACAAATGCTGCTCGCCTCGTCTGGCTCTCTCATCTAGCATTTCAGCTTGTTCCCTCTGGTACCCACAACATCCATCTGGAAGTGGTCACCATGGGTCGCTCTTTGGCTTTATTCTTGGGCCTGCTGCTTGTGGCATCCTTCGCCAGCGCCCACGGTGAGGAGCTCCAACTCGGAGAGCCCCGTGAGACCCTGCGGACCAATGGAGGACAGATCGAGGAATGGGACGTTCGGGTTCTGAGAGATGCCAACGTCGCAGAAGCCAGGATCATTCTCAGGCCGCGTGGCCTGCTCCTGCCCCAGTACTCTGATTCCGCTTCCGTAGGGTATGTTGAGCAAGGTGAGTCTGACATGACAAGATTCTGGACATCCTGTCCAAATCCGATGAAACACATTTGATCAGGCCGGATGTGCAATGCGCAGCAGCATGTGGGATTAAGCGATGCTGCTTGAAACGCAGGAGAGGGCATTGTGGGTCTTTTGAGCGGCTACTCCTTGGGCGAGTCCTCTGCAGTCCGCCGTGTGAGGCGTGGCGATGTCGTTGTCTTCCCCCGAGGAGTTGCCGGATGGTGGTACAACAGTGGCAACGAAGACCTCCGCACCCTGTGGATCTCAGACACATCTGCTTCACCGAACGGTGATTACCATGTAAGTGTTCCAGACGTACCAGTAAAGAGATCTTACGCCTTGCGCAGCAAATTGTGCAATTCTCACGACTCCAAGACGGGTTCTTCCATTGCTGTGCCTGCAGCCATTCGATCTGATCGGCGGAGGAAGCGGGGAAAGCAGGAGGGAACGGCGCCGGGAACGGGAATATGAGCGTGAGGAACGTGGGCAGGAGGAATTCAGAGGAGTCCTCCACGGCTTCAGGAGGGAATTCCTGGCTGATGCCTGGGACCTGGACGAGAGCCGAGTGGACGAGCTGCTGGACAGCCAGAGGGGCGCTGGGATTGTGCTGGTTGAGCGTGAGATCAGGCTTCCGGAACAGGCCAACTGGGAAGAAGGCCGCAGCTTCTCTCGATCCGCCGACCGGGCCGACCCTGACCTCCGGGAGTACCTTGCGAATGGGGAATTCGTCTACAACGTTAGGAGGGATCTGCCGATGTGCGCGTCCGGGATGCTGGTTTCTACAACAGCGTGAACAGGTTCAAGCTGCCCATCCTCAAGGCTGTCGACCTGGGTCTCACATACGGCCGCCTCGAGAGCGTACGTTTTCACAACCCACCCATCCCCTTCAATGCTTTTTGACCGATGCTCCACAGCGCTCTGTTTAATGCTCCTCGTCTGCTGTTTGATGCATGCAGAACGCCATCGTGGCTCCCCAGTGGTCACCCACGGGACATGAAGTCGTCCACATCCTGAGGGGCAGCGCTAATCTGCAAATCGTTAACAACAACGGGGAGCAGCTTCTGGACAGGGAAGTGAGGGAAGGTGACGCCTATGTGGTTCCCCGTTTCTATGCCCACGGCGTCCAGGCCGGCGACGAAGGCCTGGAATGGATCAGCTTCTACACCACCCACCAGTGCGTGTCCTAACAATTCGTTTTCAGATTTGATTCTGGCTTGCAAAAAGCATTGCACTGACTACTACTTGCATTTGCATTGCAGGCCTCTTGTTGAGGCTCTTGCAGGCAGAACATCCGTGCTGAGGCAGCTCCCGGAGGACGTGGCCGCTGCAGCTTTCAACATTGATATCGAGCAGGTCCGAGAAGCTAGGGAAACCCGAAGGGAGCGTGAAGCTCTGTTGCTGCCTGCTGCAGGCCGCCACCGCCAGAGGAAGGCTTCTGTCGCCAGCAGGTTCCTCAAGTTTTAAAGAGCTATGGGGAAATAGCAAAGCGAGTCTGAGTCCCGTAGAGAAAAATGCACAGAGCGAGATCGAGTGTAGCTGCTTCTGATGACTGAAACAGAGTTCTCTTGTGATTTCAACTGAAACACAGCATCGATGCCTTCCAGCCCCAGTTCCCAAAATTGAATGAAGAATATCACCAGTTCCCAAAATTGAAGGAAGCAAAACAAGTGACTGAAGAAACATCCTTGTCACTGTACAATTCTTGGTCCTGTGATCATATGCATGCAGAGTATAGGGTGATAACCTGCCGTCAAAAACCCGGCGTGCATCTTTCAGATCACCATATTTTGCATACATGTCCACCAGGCAGGCAGGTGTCGACCAGTGTGTCATCCAGCAGTCCTACTTCGACAATCTGTGTCTGCAGCTGCCTGCCCCTCTGTAGGGCACCAGTGCCTCAGGCCGAAAGGAGGCCTCCCCGCTCCATTTCTCCGTACAGAACAAGTGTCTCATGTCCGAGCCCTTGGCGGGCATACCCAGCAAATCAGGGCATTTCATGTCACCACAGTTGGCCCTCTTTACTCAACAGCCCCCAGGGCCATGCTGTACAGCTGGAGGAGGCACCTCATCGGCCGTGTCTCACTGCCATACAAGCAATGCTAGTTAGGGTTGATTGGGTAGGGGCCCGCATACTGTCGGCCCCCGTTCCAAAATTAAGTGTTGATTAAGCATTGGACATGTCGCAGCTCTTCTAGAGTGCGGCATAATCCGTGGAGAGGAAAGCACTGGATTATATTCCCACAGGTTGGTCCGTCACCTGAGCGGCCCAATGTGGGGTAATTGTTCGTTCTCCACTCTTCACTGTTCCGGCCGGTGTAGACATTTACATTGTGCCTGTTGTTTTAGCATGCCTTGTTTTGGCGAGCAGAGGCAGGCGATATGTGAAGAGCGTGCGGATTGAACACTTTCCCCAAGAAGCGGGCCAGAGGTCTGTCTCAACACTTGCCGTGTGCCGGCAACTCAAGTTGCCCAATGTGGGGGGATGGCTTTTGCTCGACATCCACTGCTTCGTCCTGTGTAGGACAACGTTCCTGTCCGTTCTTGGAGACCTTGTGGAGTCTTGTCGGCTGCCCAAAGACAAAATGAGGAGCAACCAAGAGCCGAGCATACAGTGTAGAGACATACCAGCCAGCGGCAGGAGATTGAATGAAGCAGATCTAGATCAAATAAAATTCTTCTTCTTCTTCTTGATGTACCAATTCAGATGCCATGGCCTCTGCGTATCCTCTCTACGCTCTCTTGAAGTTCAGGCGAGTACTTCAATTCCTCTTCAAGTACAGCAGCATAGGAAGTTTTCATTGTGGCCGCATGTTGGTGGGGATTGGGGGGGATTGATGGTACCTTGGGAGGAATTCGAGAAACATCTTGTGGAAGCTGCAGCTCACCAAATCAGTGTGCCCGTGGAAGAGAACGGATAGTGGGGTTCAGGCACCACATCAATGTAAGGTAAGCCCGCACTGCTCGACCAGCCCACCCAGGTAGCCCGGTGTCTTGGCGCCGCGCCAGATGCCTGCAGGCCACTTGTGATACGGAATCCGAAGCACATGTGGAGATGGGCAAGCCCCCGCAGGAACCAGGGGCATGCACTAGTACTGCTTACTACTCGCAAGGCTCGCTTGCATGCATATGCGATCTTCTTAAAACACTCCACCGCAGTCCGACTCTGTTTAAGACTGGAATGGGTGCGGCAAACTTGTTGAGGTTATGGCGATTAGAGCCCTGATTAGGGCACGTTTGAATAATACTTATATATTATTTAGGTTACTGTGATTTGAATAGACATCTTAGATTCAGTTTTTATAACTACTTTCTTTGTTCTACTTTGACATTGTTCCTTCTTCAGTTTTAGAGGCTTTTGTTCAATTCTCCACCCTTCTGCACATGCCATGCACTTTGTCATGGTATCAGAGCCCTGTTGATCTTTAACTAATATGCATATCTTACAAGGCAAATGCTAGCAGCATGGCTAGGCACGGTAGAAGGAATTCAGGGGATCTAATAAATTCTTCCCCAGCCTTTATCTACCGTAGCCACGAGCTACTAGGGCCATACCATATGCTGTCAGACAAAGGATGTAATGCAAGACCCCACAGTGCATCACATAGCAGACATTTCTCCAATCATTCTCTACAAGAGATAGAAACCCAATTAGAAGATCTAGAAAGCCAACAATTCCAAACATTCACTTTCTTACAGCACTTCGAGAAGTGTCGTAGACTAACCTCCTCAAACATAGTGAAATTGATCACTAGGAAACAAGCTGAAATCTATAACCTACACAAGTCATTGTTTAGGTTAGAACAGAAAATTAACCACCTCACTAGAACTAACACAAGCAATTCCTATACCTTCCCATAGAAAGGAAAGACAAACACACCTCAGATGATTGCTTACCCAATATACAATGTGTAGAGGATGCACTAGCCAAGTTTGCTGTAGCAAGTAGCATCTCTGGTCTTGATCACAATCTACCCATAGCGGGTGTCAGTTCTATTGTATTCAAGTGTGATTCAGGGCAGGTTCTTCACCTTCATCAAGTCCTCCATGTCCCTTTAATGTGCAAGAATCTAGTATCAGCTGCGAGTCTTTGCCAAGAACACAATCTGCAGGTGATCCTTTATGCAGATAGTTGTCTTCTCTCTTACATAAGTGATAGAAACTATACGATCTGTACATGCACTTTAGATGATGGTCTAGAGACCATCATCTAAAGTGCCCGCGCCCTTGCCCGCGCCTAGCCCCAGCGCCCTGGCCCCAGCGCCCTAGCCCCGCGCCCCTGGCCCCTGGCCCCAGCCTAGCCCCGCGCTAGCCCCGCCCTAGCCCCGCGCTAACGGCGCCTGGCCCCAGCCCCTAGCCCCAGCGCCTAGCCCCGCGCCCCTGGCCCCGCGCCCTAGCCCCAGCGCCCCTGGCCGCGTGCCCCAGCCTAGCCCCGCGCCCGTGCCCGCGCCTAGCCCCAGCGCCCGTGCCCGCGCCTAGCCCCGCCCGTGCCCGCGCCCTAGCGCCCGTGCCCGCGCCCTAGCCCCAGCGCCTGCCCCGCGCCGTGCCCCAGCCCCGTGCCCCAGCCCCAGCGCCCGTGCCCGCCCTAGCCCCAGCGCCCGTGCCCCAGCGCTTGCGTGCCCCCCGTGCCCCAGCCCCGTGCCCCAGCGCCTAGCCCCAGCGCCCGTGCCCCGCCCGTGCCCCAGCGCCCTACCCCGCGCCCGTGCCCCGCTAGCCCCAGCGCCCGTGCCCCAGCGCTATGCCCGTGCCCGCGCCCGTGCCCGTGCCCCGCGCCCGTGCCCCAGCGCCCTAGCCCCAGCGCCTAGCCCCGCGCCGTGCCCCAGCGCTGGCCCCGCGCCCGTGCCCGCCCCTAGCCCCAGCGCCCGTGCCCGCCCCTAGCCCCGCGCCCGTGCCCCGCGCGCTGGCCCCAGCGCCGTGCCGCGCCTTCCGCGCCCCGCGCCTGCCCGCGCCCTAACCCGCGCCCGTACCCGCCCCGTACCCCGCGCTAACCCGCGCCCGTGCCCGCCCTGCCCGTGCCTGCCCCCTGCCCCGCGCCCTGCCCCGCGCCCTGCCCCGCGCCTGCCGCCTTGCCCCGCGCCCGCGCCCCGCGCCCCTACCAGCGCCCTTGCCGCCCGCCGCGCCCCTTACCCTTCGCGCCCGCGCCCTTGCCCGCGCCCTTGCCCGCGCCCCGCCACCGCGCCCTTGCCGCGCCCTTGCCCGCGCCGCGCCAGCATCCCACCCTTGCCCGCGCCACCCTGCCCGCGCCCTTGCCGCGCCGCCTGCCTGCCTTGCCCGCGCCCGCCCGCCCCGCTCCAGGCCGTTGACCTTTTTCGTTTGACGAAACTAATTAAACCTAACTCAGCCTGTTTTATTTTTTGCTGCAGTGAAGAGCCCGACTTTTAAGTGGTCATATCCACTTTGTTTTTTTCGTACAATTGGGACACCCAACCGTGCATACACCCCTCTATAGATTGTCAGTCCAAGTGGGAGCTACCCATTCTGCTAATGTTGCCACTCCAAACTCAGCGACTCCTATCCAAACCATGCTTTGGCATTGTCGCCTTTATCATCCTAATAATCAGAAGTTGATCCAAATGTCTAAGAGAATGTTATATAGAACCCCTTGCCTTGCAAAGGTCGTACAACTCCCCTGGTGCGAATCTTGTATCCTCACTAAACGACACCAAGAGCCTTTCAAAAATAAATCTCCACAAAGGGCCAAGTCATCTTTAGAGATAGTACACACAGACATTTGTGGACCCTTGTCTACACCCTCCTTTTGTGGAAGTAGATAATGGAGTTTTGCCGAGTTGAAGGTATAGCTCAATAACTTACAGTTGTATATACTCCTCAATAAAATGGCGTAGTAGAGAACAAGAATCTACGCCTTCAAGAGATCACAGGTTGCTTATTGGCACAAGCTAAGTTACTTAAGGCTTATTGGGCAGAGATCCTCCTCACAGCAACCTATCTCATGTATCGATTGCCCACATCAGCTGTTCAAGATATGACTCCATATGAAGCATGCACTAGCAAGAAGCCTTCTACTGTATTACTTTATGTTCAAGCTGTATACAAGGCAACTATAGACCCAGAAGAACCCATTACCTTAAAAGAAGCTTTCTCTTCTCCTGAAAAAGACGTATGAAAGGCAACTGTAGATTCTGAATATAATTCCCTAGTTAATAGTTCTACATGGGAATTGGTCAAGCCGCCTAGGGGTAGGAAGATAGTAACCAGCAAATGGGTATCCAAAATTAAAAGAAAAGGAGCTGGTTCTATAGAAAGGTATAAAGCACGTCTAATAGCTGGAGGCTTTACACAAATTCCTAGTCTAGATTACATACCTTGGGCTACTTATGCCCCAGTAGCCAAATTCGCCACACTTCAAATGATATTTGCCTTATATTTGCCATGTGTAAGAAGGAGAGGGGATCTATCCTATTATCCCCTGTATTTTTCAATATTGGTTATTTTCTTATTTCAGTTATTTTCCTATTTCTGGGAATTTTTTATTTATAAATTCCTTTAAATACTTTTAATTAGCATTAATCCAACTTAATTACTTTAAGTTGGGTTCGTCAACAGCATCATCAACTCCAATCGCTTTACTGTTCTTCCAGTTCTTCCTTGTCTCGCTGCTTCTGTTCACTTGAGTCCTGCAAATCATGATTTGCATAAGATATTTTGTTTGGCCGGAAGAAACACATATAATGAAAATGGATCCGAGTCGAAGAAAAGTCTTAATGACCAATATACCACAAGCTGGAGAGGATACATTACATTGGCGACCACCCAATGAAGCTCAATTGCTGGAGAGTATAGAGACACCGTTAAGCTTCATTACGAACTTGGAAAACAATGCTCAGGTTAGAAGTACATTTCATCATATTATTTCTGATGTAAATGATCTGATGAGCCAAGTGAAGCTTAGTTAGGGACTAGTTTTGGCTAGACTAGTTTTCTTTGACCCTTTCTTGGTCAGAAAAATCATGCCTAGTTCATAGTGAGTGGGAGAGATAAAATAGCTTACTTTTAGGGCACTCTTCAGTAGGGCACCTAGGACTTAATAATTTATTTAATCCTTGGGGCACTAGGTAGTTCCTTTTAATAGTAATTTATTTGGTTAGTTGTCACTGATGGTTGCAACAACCTTGCCTATATAAAGGCATGTACTTTCTATTATGAATCAATGTGACACATATTGATTGAGCTAGTGTATGATGCTCATCAGGCACACCGTATAAATTCTGACTGTTCCCTTGTTACTGTCCCCAGATGAGCCAGAATGTTCAGCAAAAGGTTTATCCTTTACAGTAACCACGAGTTTAGGCTGTCTCTATGGCTCTTCTGCCTTTTTCTTGCGGCACTCTCGTGCCCAATGACCAGGAGTTCCACACCATTTGCAGTTGCCAGTTCTCTTTGGGTGCCAGTATGGCTAGATTCACCTTTGTGTGTGTTAAATACCTTTAGTTAGATGTAGTGACATTGGTTCATACCTGCTATTAGTTTAAGTTTACTTTATTTAGGTTAAGCAGGCGGTTAGAACTGCCGTTCATAACTCATGCTTTATGTACCATACTTCTAGAGTTTTATTGTATTATTCTCTTCTGCCATTGCTTGCTTGTGATCTAGTCTCTCGTGAGCTCTAGATCGGTCACATGGTATCAGAGCCAATCTTATGCCACTTGCTGTTTGGATCCTCATCTGCACCATGCGCCTGGTCCTCCAGGATCAGCCGCGATGGTGCTGTACAAGAAAGTCGGCAATTAGGGCGACATCAGATCTTTGAGCCAAGAAGATGGCTAGGAAAACTTGCAAGGCATTTGGTTCACCAATTCACAAGCGCCTTGGATGGTCTGAAGAATTAAACCAGTAAGCCTACTGGTACAATGCCTCGGAAGGGAGGCAATCGTCACCTTTGGATAGGTGCACCAAGACAAGACAACTTTTTTGAAGAATTTGAAGACCTTTACTTCAAGAAGTCCATTACACCAGAAGGGAGGAAACAGCGACTCCAGTTTTTTCAAACTTTTGTTGATTCATTCCCTGCACCACAATCATTTCCCACTCACTCATCATCTACAGTGAGAGAACCAATTTGCAGAGAGGAAAAACAAAAATCACATATTGTCTTACCAGAGCCCCAGCACTCTCTTCGTCCACAAGTAGACTCCTTGGTTCTTTCAAGCCTACACAATAACAACACAATCCTAGAACTCAATAGTAAGTTAGATTGTGTAATTTTTAGGCTAGATAATCTAGAAAAGTTAAGAGAAGCAGAAATTTTCAAATGTATCTCAAGAGCTTGAGGTCAAGAGACATGCCAAAGAAATAAAGGAGATTAGGCAGTTGTTGATGCCCGATTTGGGCTCTGCACACTGTAAATCAGTTTTGACAAAATGGCTAGTCAAGGCGGAGATGCATCATCTGACCGCCTACCTGAAAGGGACAGGTTAACCCCTTCAAATTATGATACTTGAGTTTTCGCATAAGATGCATAATGGAAGACAAGCTCCTCATGGATATTGTTGACGGCTCCATACCCAAACGGGTTGCTGGCCAGCCGTCTAGAGCGATGTCACCTGGAGGACAGAACCCGGTTAATTGGACAGTCGCGCAAGTAGCAGAATGGACAACAAACGACCGGAAGGCTCGTTCCATTTTAGTTGCATTAGTATCACAGGAGATGATACCACATATAAAGCTTGCCAGTACTGCACATGAAGTCTGGTCGCTTCTGGCTGAAACATATGAGTCTAAGGACATCATGATCGAGGTTGCTGCCACTCAGAATTTTCAGAACTTAAGGATGAAGGATTCTGACTCCGTTGAGAGTCATGTGGCTAAGTTCAGGGCTGCTAGAGCCAAACTTGCCTCCTGTGGTGTAATTCTGTCCGAGAGTAGGGCAGCAGTACAAACTCCTTGCATCCTTACCTCCAAGCTATGAAGCGTGGAGCTCCAGTCAACAAGCAGCAGCAGTGGTAGTTCCAGCCACCACATCCCAACCTGCACAGACGAACTTAACTGTTCACAAATTGGTTGGTGCACTACTTCAGGCAGAGGCAAACAGAAAGCACATGAAGTCAGGTCAGTCCAGCAAGCATGGAGACTCAAATCTTTTTGGTGGACGAGGACGTGGCAGAGGCCGCGGTAGAGGAGGCCGTGGCAGGGGAGGTTCTGGTCGAGGCAGAGGATATACGTCCTCACCTTCATTTTCATCTGACTACAATAGTTCAGCAGCTCAGCCAAAAAGCCTGGTGTGTGTAATTACTGTGGCAAACCAGGCCACTGGGTTAAAGATTGCAAAAAGAAGAAGTCGGATGACTCTGCTAAAGGAAAGCAATCTTCAGAGACACATATTACCAGGGCCTCGTCGCCGGGGCTGCTTGTTACGTGCCTTGCCTCATCCTCAAGAGACACCTTTCATTGGTTCTTGGATAGTGGTGCTTCCAACCACATGTGTTCCATGAGAAGAGCTTTTGTCACATACACCCCAACCCCCTCTTGTCATGATCATGCAGTGGTTCTAGGTGCGTCCAGTGCTCTCGCTCCCCCGTTCACCCTGGCCTTTAGCTCCGCCATCTCCCTCTCCAGACGGTTGGGCAACTCTGCCCGATTGCGTGCTTCGTCCAGGTCCTTCTCCATTTCGGCGACGTCCTGCTCCTTGTTCCATCGCCTTACCTCCTCCGTCCGCCAACAGAGCTGGAGCCGCTCTATCTCTCGTTCGTGATCCGTGATCACGCCCTGCAGATTACCATTCCGCTCAATGGTAACTTGGAGCTGCAGCTCCAGGGTCTCTTTGCGGTCTTCCATCTCCTGCCGCTGTTGCTCCACCTCGCGCAACTGAGTCCGGAGATCCTCCATCTCCTTGTCGCGGGCTTCCTTCTCCTCGGCATGGCTGGCCCGCACCTGCTCCGCCGCCTCCTGCTCCGTCTTCAGGTTAGCTATCCCTGTGTCTCCCTCCACCGGTTCGATCACGCCGATAGTGATCGCGGTCGATCTTAGCGGACTTCGCCTCCGCCGCCTTCACACAGGCCCGACTTGGTCTTTGGTCGGCCGCCTCGGCCAGTCGCGAGCCTTCTCTTGCGCGGGCCTCCTCCACCGGTTCGATCACGCCGATAGTGATCAGGCCAGTGCTTCCGCCTCCGCCGCCTCCTCGCCTCTGGGCCACCAGGCCGGGTCCGGCCATGGCCTGAGCCAGGTCGCGGGCCTTCTTCGCTGTCGAGCCTCCTGCGCCTCCTGCTGCGCTACCCCTCTCCGCTGCGGAGGTCTTGACCGGCTTGGGCCTCCTCGCCTCTGGGCGCCTCCAATTGCTCACCCGGTGAAGGAATTTAGTCGGTCTGTCGAATGGACGGACTTCCCTTCGGCCTCCGGCGTTTCCCTTCTTGATGCGGCCGAGCTTCGCCTTCCTCCTCGCCTCCTGGGCCGCCTCCAATTGCTCCTGGAGGAGCACCATGCGCCTCCTGGTGGCTTCTACTTCCTGGGTCTTCTCGGCTGTCCCGCAGAGACCCCAGAGCATACCGTCCATGACGGTAGCCAGGACCCGCCGTGTCTCTTCCACGGCCGCCACTGGTGAGGCCCCCAAAAAGTCCGTAGTGGGAGCGGGCATCTCACGGTCCGCCAAGGACCTCCATACCGCAGTCCGGAGCAAGTCCGGACTGGGTTCTCCGGACCTAATCAGGTCCCTTAGGTCCTGATTGCCGAGGTCCGGAGCTTCACCCTCCTTGGCCCTCTTGGCCGCCAATTCCTTATTCGCCCTCTTAGTCACAGGGCTCGGAGGGTGAGGGGTTCGAGGCGGCCTTGCCTCTCCCGGTCGGCAGGACTGCCCAGGTGGGTTGCTGCATGCCCTCCTACTCCTTGAGCGCCGCCCTTCTCGCCTTCTCACCGCCTCTTGACCTCTTGCCACTCCGTGGCGGGGCAAACTGAGCACCGAGGAGTGCTGCGTTGGCGGGTACCGTCTTCCGCCTCTTGATTGCCCGGCGAGTTCGTCGGGGCTCCTCCGCCGTTGTGGCCGGGTGGCCGGGCATTGGAGTCGGGGCTGCCTCTGACTGCTGCTCCGGCTGGGGCAAGAGGAGGAAGCGGGGATATCTTCCACACTTCCCTAGGTGGTGAGGGGTCCGTTCAGACGTATGGTCAGGTATCCCTTCGATCGTCCTCCTCCGGACCCGTTTGGCCCTAGGGGTCGGGCCTCTACCTCAGGCGCCTTTGCCCGCTCTTGCCCAGTAGGGCCGCCCTTTCGGGCGCCGCTCTACCTCCCCATCCTTGAGGTCGTAATGTCCCCATACATGGATCGGGTATGGGGATAGTCCAGACGGTGGCTTCTCGCTCCTCGGCTTGGGCCTCTGGTGAACTGGCGAAGATGATCCTTCCCGGTCCGCCTCTTGCCCTACCGCAACGTATGTAGAACACCAACAAATTATCACCAAGGTGATCCACCTTGGTGAGCAAGTTCGATGGACAATGATCCGGCCACGCCTCACCCTCGCAGGTCCGACATCAACCACCGCTTGGTTGTCCATTGCGTCCGGCTCAAGACGCCGCCCTTGCCGCCTCTATCTTTCCCTCGCCTTGAGGGGCTCGGGACTCGCCCCCAACCTCCTCGTTGGGCGGTTGTAAGCCGCCCTCGGGACCTCAAGGTCCATCTCTGATCCTCCGGAGGTTCTTGGACCGAACCTCCTTGTTGGCTGGCCGCCAACATCTTCCCGGCGAACTCCCGGACTGCAGTGACACTGCCAGCGTCTGCATGACTGGAACACGTCTAAGTGCCACTCTTGACTAATCCTCCCGCCTCCAGCATGGCCCAAAGTCCGGATAGCGCCGGGTTACAATGTTGCGCTCTACCGGGTTCCATGGCTCCCATACCTCCATGACCTTCTTGGGTCCCATCGCCTTCTTCTCTTTTCTTGGCGATTGCGAGATCGGCACGATGCGCCTCTATCTTTCCCTCGCCTTGAGGGCTCGGACTCGCCCCCAACCTCCTCGTTGGGCGGTTGTAAGCCGCCCTCGGGACCTCAAGGTCCATCTCACAGGATCCTCCGGAGGTTCTTGGACGAACCTCCTTGTTGGCCAGCATCTTGGCGAACTCCCGGACCCGGTGACCTTGTCAAGCGTCGAACGGCTGGAACACGTCTAAGTGCCACTCTTGACTAATCCTCCGCCTCCTCCGGCCATGGCCCAAAGTCCGGATAGCGCCGGGTTACAATGTTGCGCTCTACCGGGTTCCATGGCTCCCATACCTCCATGACCTTCTTGGGTCCCATCGCCTTCTTCTCCTTTCTTGGCGATTGCGAGATCGGCACGATCGCCCTCTTGGCTGCGTTGCTCCAACCCCAACGGTGAGCGGCAGATGCTGGCGTTGAAGAGATAGCGCCAGAGGCGGGTTGCGGAGCGCAAGAGGCTGCGAATTGTCTCGAGGTCGCATGAGAAATGACCCTCCTCGCCGCGCCATAAAATCACTGGGCGGGAGGTGCCTCTTGGCGAATCGCGCAGGTCCGCATGGCTTACTCGACCTTATGCGCGCGTGCACTTCGGCCTTCTGTTGCCGCGTCCGGGCGTGAATACCACCCAAGGCCTGGCGGCTACGGCCTTGGCTTGCATGCCGACCTCCACTCGGGGCCGTCCGTGGCGCGCTCGATCTGTCTCACGACTCAACTTCTAAATTACTTTCCTGGCGTACTTATCCTGTTTGACGGGTGGGGTCCGGACTTATACCCCAAGGCATCCGTAGCTCGTCGTAGTGGTACCGGTCCGTTACCCACTCCGGTCCGGAGTATACTCGAGCACCCCGAGAACCGGCGCTTATTCCTCCTTTTCCGCCTTATTTTATTCTTCGGACCTACGAAAAAAACAAAACCCCACTTATTCCCTAACCCCCAAGGGAAGTCCGTAGCCCACAGTGGGCGATAGTCAAAAGTGCAAAGTCAGAACCCTCACCGTAGAATGAGATGAAATTACCCCCATGTCCGTTCCATCTGAACCACCTTTCCCTCACCATGTGTATCTCAGTGGAGGAGCAAATGTAGTTCTCAGGTGTGAGAGGATCGTCAGCTCCATTCCCGTCAGAAACCAGACGTTTCCTCTTCCTAAAGTCTCCCGTGGGCAGCACAATCCTTTTAGGAACAAAGTCCACTGGCATGACAGCTTTGTCCTCTTTCGTCTCACCAGCACTTACCACTGATTTAAGTTTGCCATATATGTCACATGGAGAGGAGAGTTGCCTTCTAGCCAGCCTCAGTTGCTGTCTAAGAAGGCTCAGCTCGTGAGTCTGTCCGGCCTTCTCCTCTTCTAGGTGTCTGGTCACCTTCCTCCATCGCTGAGTCGCTTGGTAGAACTCGTCATTCTCTTTTGCGCACCACACTTGAATAGTGTCCGGGTGAATAGGGCAACATGGAGGCGTGACGGACTTGCAATTGCAGAGGACGAGGGCGCCAGGATCTATTGATGTAGTGGGAGACTCCTTCTTCCATGGAGACTGGTTCTATCAAAAGCTGGAGCAACGTCGCTCCAACGATCTCGGCCTCTCGGCCGGGAGCGACGTTGAGTCTCGGTTTATGTGGCCTGCGATGGGAGTAATTGCTAGACTTTATGAGAACTTAGGTGTAGTTCGTATGACCAATGAGTGGGAGTGTTAAATACCTTTAGTTAGGTATAGTGACATTGGTTCATACCTGCTATTAGTTTAAGTTTACTTTATTTAGGTTAAGCAGGCGGTTATAACTATCGTTCATAACTCATGCTTTATGTACCATACTTCTAGGGTTTCATTGTATTATTCTCTTCTGCCATTGCTTGCTTGTGATCTAGTCTCTCGTGAGCTCTAGATCCGTCACAGTGTGCAATAACTGTCTTCCCTTTGTGCTTGTTAGGCCAAAATTTGGCTGCCATAACTTTATCTCCTCTGGTTCTGTAACCACCAGAGCTAAACAACCTGCTCTGTTCCTCCAGGTACAATGAGCCTATCACCTCTTCAAGGGTGATGGAGCTAGTACTAACAAAGGCAACAATAGCCTGGGCTTGCCTAATTGGACCATTATGAGCGCTCACAAATTTCTTGAAGGAAGCAGGCAGACTGGTCAACAGTTGGGCCACTCCGTCGACTTCGTCCATCTTGGACCCCAATGAGGTAAGTTGAGCCCTCAGGTGACGAAATTTGCTAGTGTAAGCTGCTACCTTGCCCCCCTCCTTCATTTTTTAGTCCAAAGAACTCTTGCCTAACAGCGCAGAGATGATGTTGTTCACTTGGTACGTTTTTGAAAGTTGATTCCAAATCTCGATGCCTTTTGTAAGGAATTCAATATCTAGAACAAGGACTTCATCCAAGCCACTGATCAGCACAGCCACAGCAACCTAGTTCAAGGATTCCCATTTGTCCTTGTCCACCTGCTTAGCTGTCGCGGGGTCGGGCTCCGGCCATGATCCATCAACGACGCTCCATACACCACGAGCTAGGAAACTCTCCAAACTGGGTATTTTGTGCCATTAAACCTGTCCTTTTCTTTGAGGTCTGATGTGTAGGTAGGTCTTGAAGACATGACTACCCTCTCGAATAACGTGGCAGGCTATTTGTCCTCCTCTACAAAGCGTTACTTGCCTCCTCCATAAAGGATTCGATGTCGTCTTCAAGGTCAGTCATGTGGTGTTACATACCTGTCCCCCAAAGCCCATACGCTAGCAAATCGCTGTCTTCACTCAAGACAGCTGCCACGCCTCCATGGTAATTGACATATTCTATATGTGTACCGCCGTTACTCAACGCGGTCCCATCCGCGCTGCGAGCCAGGCAGCCACTGTTGGGCAGCCTCCGACTCTGAAGCTTGAGGAAGTGATAGGGGCCCTGTTTCAAGAAGAGCACAGTCGCCATGCATCTGGACATAAACTCAAAGCCGACAGCAGAGTCTTTAGTGCTATGCGAGGTCGACCATCCTACAGAGGCAAGTCAAGACCACAATCTGGACAACCTGGACAGCGAAATGGTGCAGGTTTCTCCACACAAAAACGACAAGGTAATTGCAATTGGTGCGGATTACCTGGGCATTGGTCTCGCGAGTGTCGTAAGAAGAAGGCAGGAGAGCCTCAACGGGTTACTCCTAGGCCTGCTGCACAATCCATGTCACATAACATAGGAGATAAGTCATCTACAGAATCAGCATCCACATAAGCCAATAGTAAAAAGCCAATGGCAGGCTCCTTTCCTCCTTGGTGCAGAAGATGAGGAAGATGGTCTTGTGTTGTAAGAAGGACGGCCTTGTCCACGTCCCCGTCCTCTCCCTCTGCCACGAACCACAAAGAGTGCTCGACCTTGGGCTGCAGCACTTGATGTGCCAGCCAGGTTGCATGTGGCTTCTTCCTCTATGAGAGCCCCAATTACTTCTGATGTGGTGAAATCCGAACCTTGCCCCTTCTTGGCTGCAAGTTGTGCTTGTTTTATGACTCCATTCTATGTCGTCTTGAAGGTACGATAACTGTCGGGAAGAGAACTCAGCAAAGCTATGGCTGCTTGAGCCTCAGTCAACGTCATCCCACAAGATGACAGTTGAGCTTGTGCTGGCCTGAACTTCTTAATGTGTTCGGAGATGGCTTCATTTTCACCCATCTGCATTTGGCAAAATGCCTTTGTTGCATTTAATACGCTCATTGCATCTATTGCATCGTAGAGCTGGTTGAGGTTGGTCCATGTTGTGGCTGCATCTGCAGCTCCTGTCACATGATGCGCAGTAGTCCTATCTAATCCAGATAAGATTACATTTCGTGCTTTCCTATCAGTCTTCTCCCCAACTGCGTCCGCGATCTTTGGATTTGTCCACTCATAGGTTTGGGATAGCGCCATCGATCGCCTGAGGTCGTTGTCTTCAAGGATGGATTGCATTCGCATGGACCAAATGTCGTAATCAGACCCTGAAAATCTGTCTCTTTCTTTGAAGTCAATCTTAAATGTGTTATTGATGGTAGTGGATCCAGCCATATTGTAAGGTGGTGTGGTTTTTCTTATGTTTTACAGGCTTTTAATGTCTTTTAGAGAAAACCACATCCAACAGGGTCCAGAGCCTCTATCTAGTTTGATCATCTCCCAGGAAAAAGGACTAGTGTCCTGTGGCTGGTGAGTAAGATTCAAAGAAGTCTCTGTTGTAGCAAATATGTGAAGTAGCTCCACTGTCCAGGTTCCATGAGGTGTTGGAGGGCTTGGAAGAGGCCAAGCATATAGTGAGCATTGCTGGAGTTGAGGAAGATTGTTTCTTCGCAACAATGTTAGCTCCAGGTGGGGCCTCTTTCCGAGGTTCCCCGTTCTTCTTCTTACGACAATCCTTTTCTATGTGATTTGGGATTCTGCACCAATTGCATATAATCCCACTCTTCTTGTTACCTCTTGCAAGCGTTGAAGAAGATGCATCTCCATCTTGAAAATTATGTGCAGGATATTGGGGTCGTTGGGAATCAGAACCTCAGCCTCTGCCTCGTCCTCTTCCTCTACCCCTTTGTGAATACATCACCTGCTGCTTGTTGGCTCTGGAGTGATGGTGACCTCTACTTGCCTCCTCCTGTAGCAATGCTCAAATGAGTTCAGAAACACTGATGTCTGGCTCTTCATCTGGATTTTCGTCAACAGCTTTTCTTGCATTGCAAATTTTGAGTAGTAATAAAGGGCCTATAGGAAGGTGGTAATAAAGATAAGAGAATGACGTAAGCCTCCATCTCTGTAATAGGTACGCCAGTTGCAGATTCCAAATGAGATTGTGCCACTCAGACTCCTTCATTGTGACTCAATGAATGAGTCTGACTCCATCGAACACCATGTTAATAGCATTAACATGGTGTTCGATGGAGTCAGACTCCTTCATTGAGAGGTTGCGGAAGTCACGTGAAACTGCAACAATACTCATTACATCTCGAAATGAATATAATTGAGCAAGGTGAGTCCACATATGCTTGGAGGTCTTTGCGTGTGCGACCGATTTGAACATGAACTTCAATCTTCCTGGGACGCCAAGGACCAGAAGGCACAAGATTTATTGGTTAGTGGAACAATCAAGAAAGTAGTTACAATATCAACATCATACAAGATAAAAGTAAAGGTGTATCTTAAGCCTATGAAAAGACATCAGAACTGACTTAAATGAATGGGTGTGTCTATTGACCTAATAGTTGTACCCTTTGACAAACAGTTATGTCTCTTCATTAAACTTAATATTGACTTAATTATGATAAACCCTAAACCCATGCGATATGATCAACACTCTTTTTCATCACCTTTCATAATAACATAGCATTAATACTAAACGTCACTTGATGAGTAGGTAGTTAGGGTTTATACACAATGTTTCAATTCTAATACTTTTGTACATAACATTTCACCACTCTTTCGTGCAACAACAATCTGCAATTGCTCTCAATTGTTGCAGTGGACACTCTTGTCCTACTCATACTCCTAGTCTATTCGCAAAACTGTGAGAAAATTCTTGCTCTGCAATTTTGCAGGGCGATTTTTGTAGTGTTAAACTTTACTTCAGGAGGACAAGGTTTAAGCACTTTCCACGTTTGGATGTGGGGAAATTGAGCAAGATGCTGGACGACCATCCTGCAAAAATTTAGAAACGTGAGAAGGATTTGACATGAGAGCTGAGCAGATGCTGAAACCGAAGGTCAAGTATAAGGTGGATGATCAGGGGATCCCGAAACATCCATTCCCATTGCGTTAATACTTTCACACATGGTGTGTCAAATTAGTCACCGATAACGATTACCTATCATTATTATAGATAGATCTGTACAATGTGTCTCACATGTATCGATTATGATTAATAATAGAGAGATTGGGGTTTTAGGGTAACCAGTATCCAAAAATGTTACACTAGCCTATTATGTTCCTATGATGTTATGCTAGCCTATGTTCGTAAGTTGTTAGGACATGTCATCTCTGTCACTCTGTGGTTGTAATTCAATAGCTTCTCTCCTATTCATGCGTGCCTTAGACTCTGCAAACATTCGCTGCTGTAATTCCAAAGCTTCTTCTTCTGTCATGCCATCCATACACTTATCCTTTGCCGATCTTACACGAGGTTCTTTGGAACTCTGAAAGCCATTGGAGTAGATATTACATAATATCAAAATACATTTCTATCAATCAAACTATCACTTCCCTTAAGCAACATTGCATGAATAGGCAAGAAACACCACACTCACCAGGGTTTTCGTCGTGGACTGCTGGCGAGCTAACTCTACCTTTCGAATGTACTCCTCGAATCCTAGATTCTACAAGCCCACACACGATATTGTCGCCAATTGAATTGCTAGGTATATCCACATTTTGACTGCAGGCGCTGGTGATCCTACCTTAAGGCCATCCAACACATGCTTTGTAGTTATGGTATTCTTTCCTTCTTCGTTGCATTTCTCATTAGCTTCAAAAGACACCATGTGGATGAATTCTGAAAAGGAAAGAGCAAAACCAGTGTATGGCTTAACTTAGGGGACACGGAATACGAGAAATAGTACGAATTGATAGCAAGAATGAAACACTCGCAAGGATAAATTTAAACAAAAAAGCAGAAAAACCTATTCCAAAAAGGCGTAGGGAATGACGATTCTACCTTCGCAACCCTGCACTAGTAGTTCTTGTGTTTCCTTGTCAACCCGCATGTCATGCGGCAATATCTCTTTGATATATTTTATAATTGATGCTGGTAGACAATTAAGCACTAGTGTGAGAGAGATTGTAAAACGTCCATAGTAATGCACAAGTTCAAATTACCTCTAGGAAGGGACACCTTCTCCTTGGGCTCTCCAACTGCTCTATTCATGATTATGATAATGTCTTGTCAACAATTCTCAACAACACGGCAAAGCACCTCCACCGGTTGATAATATTTTCTTCTACGATGTTTTCAACAATCATTAAAATTAGCAAAAGAATTATGTTAGCAATGAAAATTGTTATAGAATACGAGAATGAGAGCAGGAATGAAGTATCTGAGGACTTCTGTACATAAGGGCATATATATTGGGGAATACACTAATTAAGAACCTAACATGGTTGTGGTAGCCCTAAAATAGTACCTCACATATATGTGGTATTATAAAATTACATTATTAAACCTAAATAGAGATAGGTGATCCATTAAAATTTTCAAATTGACATACTATGTTCTATGTGGTCTAAACAAATATTATACATCACTCCTTAAAACTTAGAATCTAGATAAACTTACCTACAAGCACAATTGTTGAGGAATCGTTGCTTATGTTCACTGTTGCTTAGGAGATGCTTTAAATATAGAATGAGGAGGGTTCTTAGTTCTTGGTTCTTTGGTCATTTAGTCCATGATGTGGTCACTTTTTCACACTATTTATAATAGGTTTTTTTCTTATTCAATATTTTTAGTATCTAATATTTGTAATTTTAATAAAATAATATTTTTAATTTAGTCCTTAATCATTTATATAGCATGTCAATAACAGGTATAGAAAATTTTTTTAACATTTTATGTTTTTGATAATTATGCATCAAGGGGACAAGATTTGAGTGCATATATTCACCAAAACAAACAAACAATTGCATATATAGCTAATGTCTGTAGTAGGTAACACATAAAATTATGTCTAATATGTGTCCAAATGACTTAGGCCATATGGACACACATGTATAAGAATGTATAGATGGGGTGCCTTGGTACTTAGATGGGGTGCCTCGAAGGAGCCCTTAGTTCGGTGCAAGTAGCTTAGGTACACCATGGTACAGGTTACTAAGTACCGAGTCCCATGCGCTCATATCGCTACTTAGATGGGGTGCCTAAAGGGAGTTGATGCACTTGGTGCAAGTAGCTTAGGCACACCATGGTACAAGTTGTCAAGTACTAAGTCCCATGGCAGCATCCTGCAAATAGCTTGGCACACCATGGTAGAAGTTATTAAGTACTAAGTCCCATGAGTGCATACTACGCTTAGATCGATACTTGGGGTGCCTAAAGAGAGTTATGTACTTGCACCACCATGGTAGAAGTTGTTAAGTACCAAGTCCCATGATTGGACCATAATAGTCTTCTTTTTCTTCTTCTTAATGCCATGTCACGAGTCTTCTTTTTCTTCTCCTTCATGCCATGTCACGAGTCTTCTTTTTCTTCTTCTTCATGGCATGCCACTCGTGTTTTAGTGCCAGATCCGAATCCTCAAAAACGGGAGCTGATTTTATTTCGTTGATGATGGATCTCACAAACGGTAGCTGATTGCTGCCGGTATAGGGCACCATTAGAGCTTGTTGGAATCAACTTAGCAAGTTCTGGATGCTCCTATTTTTTGGTCATTTTAGGTACTGCACTTTGCTTACAATCAAGGGATACCCCGAAGTGCCAGATCTGTCAGAAAGACCCACTCATTCTGGGGTTAATCCGGATGGTGCGTGCTTGCCATGGGGATGAGAGTGGATGAGAGCGGTCTTCCCCAAATGAACAGCCGACCACTCCGCTTACAAGCAGAAATGAATCATGAAGAAATTCAGGCTAAAAGTTAGTTTCGAGTACACAGATCCCCTGAGCTTGTGCTGAGCAACAAAACTCTCATAGGTATCTCGTGCTTATATCAATTCCATACTTCTCCAACTTTACCCCTAATTTGTGCAAAACCCCACATGGACAATCAATCCCGCATGTCAGCTTATGCTATACCAAAAAAATGCGTGTTAGGCAAATGAGGCCGTCGTGCAATGTTCAGATGGGCCATTCATTTGTGAAGGATCATGACTTGTTACCTGTTAGGTCGAGGCGCAGCTCCAACTTGAAAGAAAACACTTCCTTTGAGAATTCAGTATCCTCAGACAGCAGCTACGACAGGGACCTCGGACCTTTCCCTCCGAGCCAAATGCTGCTTTAAGAAGGTAATTCTAGCAGTCTCAAATGCGCAGTAACCTAGAGCTGAGAAGCATGCACTGTACAAAAGGCGAGGCCCAACTCCTCTGGTCAAACCATGCCATCCTTCCTCCACCCAGATCTGGTTCAGAGTGGAGGCAAGGCCCTTGTAAGAGGAAGCAGCAATCTTGGCCGTGAGTTCTGCATCAGCCCGTAACGTGGCCTGCACAGCCTCCGTACCCAACAAGACAGACTGTTTAGCTTGAGTCATGAGCCGCGTCTTGGCAACATCCAGAGGAGTCGTGAGAGCAGCAGATATCACTCCCGCCAGAGCTCCAGAAGTCACACTCTGCCACGGCTCGAGATTGGTCTGTCCAGTTCTCCTCAACCATCCTGCCTTGAGGTACTCAAAGGAAGAGAAACTGATGACACTGGCAGGGAGGTTTCTCGACAGTGCTGCCGAGTAGCCAGCATAAAGGCCAAGCACTCCGTCCTTCTGCACGGTTCTCAGCAACACCTCCCATGATCTTCCCACAGCTCCTGCCTGCATTCTCTGCGTGATAACTTCCTTCGGGACAAGGATGGCCGAGGACACAATATTCCCCATGGCACCTGCCAGGGGAGGCACCAGCACGGGAGGGCAAGCCGGGATCCGGGCTAGGAGAGACTTCCCAAACTCACAGGTGCCGAAGTAGATAGCAGATGACAGAACGGAACCAAATATCACAGCCGAAATTCCGCTGTAGAATCCAAGAATCCCCTTGGTTTTCAGTATCTTCATCGCCACATCCAGGGGGCCACTGTACAATTCAGCTGCACCTTTAGTCTGAAGCCTGGTCTTGATGGTGTCCAGCGGGTGTAGGCACGCATACGTGAATCCCCCCGCTACCCCTCCAGCTGCAGCACCAATGCCAGCTCTCTCCAATGTGGAGATTTTCTTCATCAAAACCCTGGACTCCGAGCTGGCTTGAGCAGCCCGGTTGATCCACCCTACCTCATCGCTCCCTCTGCTATCTACAGCAGCTCCTGCGGACACAAACTTCACACTGGCACCAGCAAAACATGAATCCCGCCGCTTTCTCGATCTTTGCTTCGAGCTGGCGCCTCTTTCCCACACCGACTTTCCAACTTCGTCGGGAAGGAATTTGAGAAGCCTGCTGCCATCGTTCCACCCGCCGTGAGCACCTTCAACGAAAGGGCTGTACTCCACCTCAAAACCATCGACCATCTCTCCGAATCCGAGTGCAAAGAAAGGACCCGACTGTTGCGCAATCCGGTCTGAGAGATGCCCTTGCAGGGTACGCCATTGCCGGCTTCCCGAGGGCGTCATCGCCGTCTTCTTTCACAACACTCACGCCGCGATCGGCGTGTCCGCCATCGCCACGGCTACGCTGCGCTACTCCCGTTTGCAGATATTAGGGTTTCAATTCACTCACAAAGGGGGACACTCAAACACGAAACAGTACGAACAGAAGCTTGAAACCGATGATGTCCGTCCTTATGCACAAGAATCACAAATTAAATTGTACACAAGCTGGAATTCGCTCGCATTTGAGAGCGTACAACCGATCCTCTTCGAGGTCATCAGCGTCAGCTAGGAAATTAGTTGAACGGCCTGAGTCTCCATCTCTCGCTCTCAGGAGGCTCGCTGGTGTGTGGGGAAGATGAGAGGCTATAGCTTCACGGAACATCCTCCACAGTACCAGATTTGAGGTGCGCAGAGCTCCTCTCAGGGCTCCAAGGGCTCTCTTCTCTGCCGTTGCTCTGGGCAGATGAGCCCAGCCCTGACCAGATCCGCGGGTGGGATCCGATGGCGGGGCTCTGATGCACATGGGATGGATGTGGCTTGCCAAGGTCGGAACCACAGCTTCCACAGCCATCATGCTGTGCAGCGTTGAGCTTGGCCGGTGCTGCTGTGCGCGTTGTAAGAGGGCTCATGTGGTGATGGGCGCTTTGGGGGCGTGGTCGTTCTCTATGAGAACAGGCTCCGATTCTTCCGACTTGCGGGCCATTTTGACAGGAAGCCCATCCTTCGGGACAGGGAAAGGGGAATAGGTGACACCACCAGCAGTCGCTACCGTCTCCCACCTGCGTGCGGCCAGTACCAAATCAGATCATCTGAAAAGTGGCACACAACTTGATGCAAGTTGCGAACTCCCCAGCATAGATATTATCGTGTGCTGCCGGAATATGATCTATGAGAATCGGAAAGAGTGTGCACCTGTACTTTGTTGTGAGGTGGTGGATGAAGACATGCATCTCCAACTTGGCAAGCTCACTGCCCAGACATGAATGGACTCCTTGGCCGAAGGGCATAAAGGAGTTGGTTCTTGGCACTTTCTGCAGAAAGGAAAAGGGAGGGGCGGCACTTGTAAGAAAGAAGGCTGTGACATCATCCACAGTCAAGAATACTGTTGACAAAATCTCAAGCAAATACTGTTGACAAAGTCTCAAGCAAATACTGTAGAGTTGGAATTCACCTCAAACCTGTCCGGCTGGAACTTTTGTGGGTTAGCAAACAGTTGAGAGTTGTGGTGCAGATTCCTGAACAGCGGCATCACCTTCCAGCCTTTGGGAAAAACGTAGCCTAAAACGAAGACATGTCCAGAATCAGACAGAGCATCCAAGACCCTCAAGGGGGGCCCAGCACAAAAGCCACTGGCCACTGTACCGCCCGATGACTCACCTTTGTATTCAACATCTCGAACAGCCTCACGGTATGTGAAGGAGAGAATCGTTGACAGCCTCAAGGTCTCCTGGATAACCTGCATCAGAGCTCCAGATTTGAGAGAGAGATTCCGATTTCGCTTTTCCACAATTCACCAAACTTGGCAAGACACGCAAACGGCAACCACCTTGGAAGTGAAAGGTGCGTTCTTGGTGTCAAGCCATGTCAAGCCCGTCTGCTCGTCCACCTTGCTCTTGGCGATGCCTTCTTGCTCAGCCTGATTTCAAACAAAACTCACTCACATCCGTGAACAACCAAAACCAAACCAACCTTCCAACCAGGATTCCAAGCCAAGAACGCCAACAAACCGCTCACCGTGAGAGTCTGAAGCACAGCAGGACTGTCCGCCAGATACTTGAGCAGCCAGGTCATGACGGCAGCTGTCGTGCCGTGGGCAGCAAACAGCAGCCCAATAACATTATCCACAATCTGCTCCTGCGTGAGCCTCGAGGCGGAGGTGGAATTGTCGTTCTCCGACTCCATGAGCGTGGACAGAAGAGATCCCGAGCTGCCCTTCTCCTTGGCAGCCATGACGGAAGCGATGATCTGCTCCACTCGCCGCCTCGCCTGCAGAAAAAACAGCCAAGCCCAAGATGAGAAATCTCTTCCGTCTTCCTTCCACGCCTCTCTTCCTCTCAACCATCCCAAGATATGAAATCTTCCAAGCTCACCTTTAGCGCCTTGTGGAATCTGGTCCCCGGGAAGTTGAGCGGGAAGGAGTTGTACCCTGCGTCCAGCACGTAGTACGCCTCCTTGAGCTCCTGTCGGTGCTCCTCCGCAACATCGCCCCCGAAAATGAGCAAGGCGGCAACATCAAAGGTGAACTGCAACGACACAAGGGACGAACTCCGAGCCTGAGCAAAATGCGGCCCACAATCCAAGAAGCAGTTTCCCGCTCGCGATCGGGATCGGGATGGGGATCGGGGTCGGGGTCGGGATCGGGATCGGGACCGGGATGAGGATGAGGACCGAACAAAAACACATACACTCACCCCCTTGAGCTCCTTGAAGGCGTTCACGGGCAGCTGCCCGGCCTCGGACTCCATCCCCGCAAGAGCAGCCAGCGCCAGAGCCTCGATTCCGGGCACCACATTCCGGATGCTCTCAGGCCGGAAGGCGGTGACAGCCAGGCGCCGGATTCGCATGTGGTAATCCCCGTCGTGGAAGTTGAGCGCCTGGCGGCCCAGGATTCTCTGCTTGGTGGCCGGGAATGTGGGCCGGAAGAGCTCATCCTGGCTGAGCACGAATTTGATGGCCTCGGGGCTGGCCAGCATCACCGCCGGGGACCCCAGCAAATGCGTCTTGAACACCTCCCCGAATCTGCAACCACAACACAAGCAAAGCACAACAACAACAACGCTTCCACTGCTCAGCTTCCATATCCTGAAAATTCCACTTCCTCCCCCAGCAAACACCAAACACGCAACACCGAGCAACACACAACAATTCCGCACCGCAAACACCAAACTCGCAACACCGAGCAACACACAACAATTCCGCACCGTTTCTGCTTGGTCTGGAAAAAGAGAACGGGGTCTTGGGAGAAGAGCTGCAGCGTCTCCCCCACCAGGGGCCAGCCCATGGTCCCTGGGGGCAGCCTGCTGCGGCATCGCTGCCTGAGCCAGCCCACAAAAAGGGTTCTGGAGAGAATGATGACCGCGGCAACCAGCACCGCCAGCACCGCCATTGCCGCACGCATAGCCTGGTGTCTCAATCCAGCAGCCTCAGCAGCACAGCAGATGCGAGAGAGCCGGGCCTCTCCTTCTGCTTCTCCTCCTGCTCGTTGCTGCACTTGCGGCCTATGCCTCTGCCTGTGCCTGTGCGTCGCAAGGCGCATTATAAGCTTCGCAGCTCCCGACCGCGCAGCATTAGTTTAATGCATCCCAGCTGGCCGGGCTGAGAGGTGACGAGGAAGAGGAGGAAGAGGGGGAAGAGGAAGACGAGGTAGAAGAGGAAGAAATTTATTTAAGCCCAACGAGGATGAGGATGTGGCACGATAGACCGGATTCCCCACCCAGACGAGGTTGAGACCGCTGAGGGAGGGAGGCAGGGAGGGAAGAAAGGGTGGGACCTTGGGGAGCTCACTCAGGAGGGCACGGAGCAACACGATCCGATCCGGTGAGGTCACGCTCTCCCCGAACGGAAAGCAATGTGAGGGGAAGGAACGATTTGTTTGTGAGAAGCAAGCTGCGCCCGGATCGTTTTTGTTTGTGAGGAACAAGTTGCGCCAGGATGCCAGGATGCCAGCAAAGGCTTCCCGCTCGCCTCGTCGACAAGGCGCAAAATCGCAAAATCGCAAAACCGAGCCGACGAGGGAGACGAAAATCGCACTCACTAGACTACACGGGAACCGCGGCAGTAGGAGACGAAGCGTCCCGTTCCCTCGTTCCCCGGTTCCCTCTGGACGCAGGCCCACAAAAACCCACCGCCACCGCCGTGAGAACGAGACGGGGTCGCGGGGAGCGACACGTGGCCGCCCGGACTGCCCCGCCGCCGCCTTGTCTGCACGGGTTCCGTTACCCCGTATCCGTAGCCGGGCCGGGCCGGGCCGGGCCCGCGGCCCGTTAGGGCGCGGGCACCGGCAACCGCGTTGTCCCGGTGAGTGACACGGGGACCATATATCACCACGGGCTTCGTCAAATAGTATCATTTTTTAAGCTCCTGGCGCTGGGTGGCGGGTGGCGTGCTGGCTGCACGCTTCCTTCTTTCAGCCGCTGATATTTTGGATTCTAGGCCTTCTAAACAATGCCCTGAGCTTGTATATTTAGTTTGTTGGAAGGTGAGTTGGTGGGTGCTCCTCCAGTACCACATGTTATATGGAGTTCCGCAAACGGAACACAGGACATTTCGTGCTTCCACACGGCTTCTTAAACTAAAAAGGCTGCTGGATTTGATGTTGCCCAATCATATTGTTCTATTGTGTCAAGTTGGGTGTCTTTTTGTACTACATTTATCTCGGTGTCCAATGTTAGTATGAGGAGTATCTTTCTACATATTGTTTGGTACCATACTTGGTGATAGATAGCATCCGTGCTAAGGAAGTATGTACATACTTAGAACTCTGGTGTGAAAGGAGGTCCCAGTCATGCGAGCTAGTGCTAGCACGCCGGGTGGTGCATGGATGATGATAAGCCACGCAGGAACACAGCGCAAAAACGAGGTTTCTTTTTGGTTCAATCTCCTTCCTCGTATCGTTTTTGAACCCTCACCCTTGCCTCACCTCCATTTGTCTCTCCTTCCATGTTTTTCATGAGGTTTTTTTTTTTGATCAATTTCCTTCCCCGCATTCTTTTGAACCCTTAGTCCTTTCTCCATTTGTCTCTCCTTCCGTCTTTCCGATTTCCTCATAATTCGGTAGTCCGTTCCATCCTTTCCATATTTTCATACCCTTTTTATAAATTCATTTATTTATTACATTGTCAACTCCTTTTTCATGAAATCGTTGCCCTATATCCATGATTTTATTTTCCTTTTCTTATCTTCTTAATTTCTTTTGCTTTCTTAGTTTCTATCCCTACTACCATTTTTTTTGTTCTTTCTTTTTGTTAAAAATATTCGTTCTTTTTTCATTCTATGCCCCTCCCCTTTACGTAGAGCGCACTCATATTAAGCAACAAGGGACGCCATTTAGTTAGAAGTGAGCACACCTTAATCATGTTAATCTAGAAGGGACGCCCTTAAGTTAGAAGTGATCACACCTTAATCATGTCAATCTAGACCTAGTAGTTCAACTAAAAAGAACTATAAGTAGTCGCTGATGTAATCTAGACCTAGTAGTTCAGCTAAAAAGAACTATAAGTAGTCGCTGATTTAATCTAGACCTAGTAGTTCAGCTAAAAAGAACTATAAGTAGTCACTGATGTAATTAGTTAAGTGAAAGGCTAGCGAAAGAATGCACCTCTTTGTGATCCTTTATATGCCCACCTGAAAACCAATCATTGTTAACGAAGCATCTCCTTCATGTTAGACACTTTTCCTTGATGTTAGACACTCGCAAAAAACTCAAATATCATGCAAGGACAAAGCATATCGATATATGCAATCATTTTGTAAGGAAATTGATCGTAGAATAGCAAGAATATACACCGACGGAGGAGAACCCAGCGGATATCTCCATGAAGAGCTTGTCAAATACCAAGCATCATAATTCACATCTGCTTTAGGCCTCATTGATCTCACATAATCAAGGTGATTTTGCTTTCGGTGGGAACGATTCAAATGGTTGTCATGACCTCTTCCACGTCGCACGTGTGTAGTTGGTTTTCTTGGCATGTGCAATCATATGGTGAGTGAACAGGACATACAAGTTACCAACAATTTACAAATCTATTACATGCGGCGGCGTGGTTTCTGTGACACTAGTTCACAAGAAGATACATGCATCTTATGTGAATTTGACGCCCTTCAACCTATTCATTTATCATAACATTTAATTTAATTTCTCACATGTGCGCCAGAATTATCAAGTCAATAGCAAATTATGTGCTGATCACATCTCGAGGGAGACCATTTCTGCGTGGCTCATGTGGGTCAATGCGGGAGGAGATATCTCCCCAACAAAGACCTTGATCTTGAAACCTGTTTATTTTTGTCCTGAAGGTTATCCTCGATCCCCCAAATCTAAGTCGAATACAGTTCACTTACCAACTTTCCAAGTTTGTGTACTATGAAAACCACTTTAGATAAGATTGGCGATCTTATCTGCTTCAATGCCTCCTCCTAGCGCTAACCGCGCACTCTAGAAGGTGAACAAAATTTTCATTTCACCACTATCTGTGTAGTGTGGCCATAGATTTGTAATCCCATTCAAGTTCTTGTATATTCACACACGCTTATTTATACTCATCATCGTTGGAAGTGCGCACTGCAATATGTTTTATGTTCCTCTTTTTGAGAATGAGAATTATTTGAATGAGAACGAAAATGAGAATGGAAATGGAAATAATTTGCCCTCATTCTCATGTCCAAAGTTTGCCTAAATTCACAAACCAAAAGCGTCAATATCTCACATCCCTGGTAGTGTGTCTAGTTTCGAATCAATTTTTCGGTCTATAGTAGAGATAGAGTCAAGTGATTAAAGTCAAATGCTGAGGTAAATTTTTTTTGTAAAACTTCCTTAGATTAATTTATAGAATAATAACACTGAACAATGAAAAAATTGAAGAATTATTTTATATGGGGCAAGCTTAAGTTAAGCTTTGTTTCAATTCAAGATTTCCATGTAATTAAGTCTTTTTCCTTTAGTCTTACCTTGTGTTCCTCAAGCGTCGCCTTATTCCTTCGATCTCTTGCCCAATAAGAACTAGCTCATGATAACCTCTCAAATCCTCTTCCTTACATATGCTATACTTTTTCTCAAGCTCGTGCTTTTTTATTTTCTTTTTGTTACCTAGCTTTTACTTTTAGCCTAGTTTGCTTGTTCTAAAAGGTGTTATAGCCTTGGAATCTAATCCATTTTTTAATCTTTCTTGTGCTTTGTGTTATACCTGTATCACACCACAAGTTCATAGTAGGTGCTAGTCACATGATATTGGTTTACGTGGACAAGCATCATGTGAAGTTCTTATAAGCTCATGTTTGTTGCACACCGAAGGCTTTGGATGCATAACAATTACTTGATGATATATGATCATATTAGAGTTGTTATTAAAACCATAGGAAAATGTGTCATTAGTGAAGCTAACCAAAATTTGATGAAAGAACGACAAACAATAGGTGCAATTAAAGGAAGTTAGATTTTGAAGGTATTCTATGTACAGGGCTAGATGTTAGCTTCTATTTGCAGAGACTTGAAGCTAGATTTCTTCTTGCACACTACAAGTCTAAAAAAAATGGTGTAATGTTTAGCATAGAACTGTTCCATGTAATAGGACAAAAGAAGTGTTATGGTACATATACATAAATCTACCAACCGGCCATATTTTGTAAATCTTGATCTACATGGCGATCCGAAGTGCTCTAGGTACAATAAACCTAATACACATTGTCTTCTTTAACTTTCATTAGTCCATTTGTCGCTTTAACTATATTCTACCAATCATATGTTATTTTTGTAAAGGATTCAATAGACATTGGATTATGTATAGGCAAATAATAATAAGCGTGTTGGACATACCCTATTACGCGATGAACACTAGCATATATCAAACAAAGCGTAGTTAAATTACTATAGTACGGCTAGAATTAGTGGATCTACTTTTTGTTTCTTTAATGAGTAAAGCAAAAATTCAAGAGTTGATGAAATAATAATATCAGTATGACGCAACATTTGCTGCTTCAAACATGCACACGACTTAAATAATAAGTTTTATGCGAGATTAATGTAACGAGAGGATGAATATTATACAAAGGGAAATATGTACAAGTAGAAAATAGGCAATCTACTTGTCTCTATGAACATATATTAAATCGAGATAATAACAAATCAAAAGCAAATAAAACCAACAAATGAAAGTTTAGAAATCCATCCGTCCACATGGACAAGTATCAAACGAAATTAAAACAATTTGTAAGAAGATTGCAAAGGTTGGACATATATCAAATCAAAGACCAAAATAATAAAATAATATGTTGGAAGGTTGCAAAAGAAGATTGCAAAGATTACAAAGAAGAGTTAAAATATATGAAATAAGAGTTAGCTAATAGGACAAATCGAACAAACGGAAGGTGAGGAATCTACTTGTCTCCGCCATGTATTATTATAAATAAGACTAGGAAAACAAAATCAGATCCACAATCAGATCCACCCAGATATCCACAATCAGAGCCACCCAAAACAAGTGAATTCGAAAGAGTGAAGAAAAGGGAAGGGGCCACCTATGGAACCCGGAACTCGGTAGACCTGGTGCTCGAAGATGCCGAGGAAAGAGGAAAGGGGCACATGTGTAGGGCCCAGGGTTGACATGGATCACGTTGACATAGGTGGAGTTGACCTGACACAAGACACCTGCATTTTGGTTATAAATGCCGGCCTTATATTTTGGGCCAAAATTTGGCATAGTTGACCCGGTTTCCCTGGGCAGTCGCAAAAGCTTCCATCCGGATTCGGCACACCCAAACCGCGGGCCAGGAGTGGTTGACTCCCGCGCTCTGCAAAAGCATCATCTTAAAAAAAACGTAGAGCGAAAACAAAACGATATGTGAATGGGCCCATTCACATATCGCCCTGGTCCCATTGCCACGGCGGAGCAGGTTTGAGCCCATCACATCCCATCCCATCCCATCCGATTCCCAGATCCTGTCTGCACTCCGTCCCAGTTACCTGACCTACTTGGATCGAGGACACGTGGCGCCCAGAGACAGCCCTGGGTACAGTCACCAGAGCCTCCCACAGCGCTCCTACAACTGTAAAGCGTGCGGGGATAGTATCTGCGTGATGGCAGCACCCGCCCGGCTATTGGCCCGCGCAGCATCAAACACTTCCAGGCCAGCTGTGTTGCACCCATAACCACCGGGTGGAGATTGATGAATTGGAATGTGATGAAGTGGCTCTCTCTGTTTACTTCTCTTCCGTCTTTTGAACTCCTTGCCTTCCCTTCCCTTCCCTTCCCTTCCCTTCTGTCCTGCTCGCTCGTCCCTGTCAGACACCGGCACAATCAGCTCGGGTTCCGTCCATGGCACCTCGAATGTGTGTGTCCCTGCGTGCTGCACAACGATTTGGGCTATCTCCCAGCTCCGGATTCATGAAGACAGGGACAGAGTGGGAGATGGGAGAGGTGATCTTGGGCCTGCACCTGGTTGGGTCGAGTTGAACAAACATATGGAGCGACAGCTGGCGATGGATACATTGTCACCAACTTCTGCCTGCATTAGTTACCTGTAACCTGTCCCGGCCGGGGTCCGGGCTGCACACAGATGGCTGTGATAGCGAAAGTACATCAATTCGGGCATCAGGAACCGAAGTACGAAAACGTTTTGGCAAGAACCTCGCAAGTGGCGTCTGCTGAAACAGGGTAGGCGAATGCTTACAGGGCGGGCCCTGCCCTGCAGTGACAGCTTGCAAGGGCGAGATATCTTGGCAACCTGGGCGGCTGCTCCAGTACAGATGGAATTGGGACCTGGGTTCCGCAGGGATCAACACACACGGTTAGCCAAACATGAATAGTACAGTCGAATTCGACAGTGACGAGAGACGGGGGCAGGGGGGGAGCCCCTCACTCACCCCGACAACACCTCCTGCCTCCCGCCTATTTCGGGGGAAAGCGAGGACGAGGAATGGCCATGTCGCCCACGCCACCCTCGATGGGCATCGGAAGCTGGGCCCGCTGCGCCACGTAAAGTATTGTGAGGGATGTGAAGCAAGCGGACTGGATGGGAAATATCAAAACGAGAGTCCGAGAAAGATAGAAAGATGTGCAAAACCTGCTGCGTACACTGCTTCTCATCCAGCTGTCGCCGAGGTCGAGCCAACCGCTGCTCCCACTTCCTGGGCCTGACCCAGGGTTTGCGACATTCTCCATGGCCGTCCACGTTGGAGATCTGTATACCAGCAGTTCCCATGTGATTTCCTTCCTGTGGTCCTGTGGCTGACAAAGTTGTGCTCTGTCGTGACGCAAGGCCGGCATGGGCTGCGGTGCAGGCAGCCAACATTTCGCATGCTTGACCTGCTTTTCTTCCATCCTCCTTCACTGGGTGCGGAACATTCCCATCTGGTGGGGTGTCGGTCTCTGTGGGTGTGCACTGTACAGTACCCTGTCCTGTGCGGAAGGTCGAGCGGTACCCCACCTTCCCTCTTCTTCTCCTGCAACAGGAATCAGGATGTGTCCATATCACTTCCCTCAGATTCCCAAACCCAACGGGTTGAGAACTTGAGCAGATCTTTCCGAACGGCTTCAGCAGGATCTTCAAGGTCCTTGCACTCGGGCGGACAGTGATTGCAGTACCAGAGCTCCCATCTTCCACCACTTCGGTCCTCTGCTGTCTGACCAAGCTGGTGCCAAGTTGCCCATCCGCTGGCCTAGACCTTATCCGTAACACAGCTCCAGAGAAGTCCAGGTTGACAAACCCCACGGCCTCACCTCCCTGCAACCGGGTTTGCTATCCGTAGGGAAACAAAGAGGGTCCAGTTGACGGAAGTCACCAAACGGTGCAGATGACGCAGGACATGTCCTGCTCCTGTGCTCTGAAGGCTCCACTGTCATGTGAATACCAAATTGGAAAGCTCCACCCATACAGCAGGGAAAAGAGAGCAACCTTGCAATCCTGAAAATCTCCAGTACAGTCTAGTGCAATGCAGCTTCGCTGAAAGCTGCACTCCTTTAAACACATCCAGCTCATAGACTCTAGCAAAGCGCAACCTGCAACTCGAAAGTCTGCAGTACAGCCAATTGAGTTGCAGCAGTACAGCCTCAAGGCATGCAGTTCCAAAGAAACATGGGTTGCCTCCTGTCGCACTGCTCTTTGATTCGAAGGGAAGAAAGGTTAAACACATCCAGCTCATACAATGGTTGGCTGCAGCATGTTTTACACTCCACAAACATCCAGAAACAGCCTACAGAATGACTGTACCACGAACCAGGGCACCAATTCCTGCTGTCATTGCAGATGCAAGCAAAACCAAGCCTTCCAGTGCCTGGTAACAGTTTGCTGTTTGCAGGCTACAACTTCGGCAGGTACCAGACAGTCAATTGCACACGACAAAGACATGGCAAAGAACGGAAGCAGCCACCAATAAACCTCAGAAAGCAAGATCCAAACCTCCGACAGGGCATAAATGTGCTTCCAGATTTCTGATGAGAATATTAAATATGCATGCCAACAGGCCAGACTCTCCATGCAAAACAGTGGACCAGACACAACCAATATTAAGGATGCACAACAGTGCACCTACAGTCACCTTCATTCAAAAAAAAAAAAACAAGGTTGTGACCAGCGTCACAAGATTTCCGAAACATTCAAAGAACTACTACTCAGCCTCAATCTAAGATGGCGCTTTGGCAGCTTGCTCATCCTTCGTCTCTGGATTTTCAAAACTTTCTCGAGAGTCTTGAGCTCCTTCACAACGAAGGCACGCTTGATTCTGAAACCCCAACCCCAAGGGCCAGCGAAAGAGCTGCAAGATAACAGAGAAAAAATTTTGCACTGCATAAATTCTAGGTCACCCTACCTCTCCCGAACGCGGAGCTACACAAATGTCCACCATATGCGCGGTTCACAGTCTTCCAGAGTCTCTCTTTAACCTGTCAGTTCTGCACTCCCTAGGCCTCAACTGAGGGATCTGGAAGTCACAACCAAAGCAATATAGATCAGGCCCTCCGCGCACACCAATTCCTAGAACCCTATGAAAACCTAGAAACTAAGCCGGTCCTCATCTGCCTCTACCCGGAACACACACAGCATACGGGCCCCACAGGACACGGGCACGTTGCGCACTTTTCTTAGCCGTCTGGAAGACGAGCTTCTCAATCGAATTGCCATATAAAAGTTCCCAGCATCGAAAAACAGTTCTGCAGCTTCATTTCCCCCATGAAAACATGCCTGGAGTCTGCTCCACACGAGTCTGATTCAACTGCGGCCATCGGTAGGCGGTAAGCCTGTGGATGGAGCTCATGTCTGATTCAAGTGCGGCCGTTGTAGGCGATAAGCCTCTGGATGGGGCTCATGTAGGGAAGTGTTGAATTTTGATGTGCACAACAATCCAAAACATTGCAATTCAGATAAACCATTAGCCAGGTTCCCCACCTAGATATTACACATAGAATCACTCGTTTGTGATGGTTGAATGGAGAAAAATGCGAGGATTCCAACCCCTTGCGTGTGCATCATACAACTGGGAGCTGCCTGCAACCAAGTGCGACACTCCAACCAAATGGCACGCAGCAGCACAGCCTTATACAATGCAGTCCCGCAGAGACATCAAATAGACATGTCTATATACTTAGCAACACAAGAGAAGAAAGGTTGAACATATCCAGCTCGTAGGGAAGGTTGCAGCATCGTTTACAATCAATCCAGATCAAAGCACAGCCAAGAGAAGGCGGAGGACCATCAGAGCAACAGCTCCTGATTCCAATACGTAGAGCCAGTAGTGCCTGGATAATCCTCCGCCATTCGCAGTCTACAACTTAGGCAGGTAGCAGACTGTACGACGGGACACAGTGCTAGACGCCGCTAACAAACCTTTTTACGGGAGAATATCACCCCTCGAGGACTACAGACAGGGAAAACGTGCGTCCAGATTCCTAAAACTGCAATGGCTTACTGAGAACTCAAACCGCGCATGCTAACGAGGAGGCTCATCCGCAAAGGAAAAAAAAAAAACCTTCCATGCCAAATTGATGTCGGGTTGACCAGCCAACTATCTCTACTACACCAATAATAAGCATGCACAACAGTGCACCTCCAAACACCTTTACTCGAAAAGGAGATTGTGACCAATGTCACAGATTTCCCGAAACAATCGAATGATTACTAGTCGCCTCAATCTAAGACTGGGCTTTGGCAGCTTGCTTTTCCTTCGATTTCTGGATTTTCAGAACTTTCTTCACAATCTTCTGCTCCTCCACGAGGAAGGCGCGGATGATTCTGCAGCGCACCATCAAGGACAACTCAAGGTCACATCAAGGCTGCAAACTAAGCAAGCAGGAATCGCGCTCCATGAAACCTAGTAAAGTCAAGTGGTAACCCTACCTCTCCCGAACGGCGGAGCCACAAATATTTCCGCCATACGCACGGTTCACAGTCTTCCTGTGCCTGTGCAACCTCCCAGTTCTGTACTCCGCTGGCCTCAAATGGGGGATCTATGCATCAACGCCAAAGTAGGTCAGGAATGCGTCGGCCCACACCCATTTCTAGAACCCTATCAAACCCTAAAAACTTGACAACTGGTCCGCTGCCTCACCCCAGGAATCCGCTTCCCCGTCACACTGCATATCGGCCCATTCGCCCTCTTCTTAGCTGTCTGGAAGACGAGCTTCCCACCTGCAACCCGTCGCAGTTCACAGCATCAAAAACCCCAATCAGTTCGCAGCATCAAAAACCCCCAAAAAACCAATTCTGCAGCTTCAATCCTCAAGCACTACATCAGACAAGCACAACATAACTGGGACACCCACCAGGAGTCTTCACGACCCGAGTCTGGTTGGACTTGGTCGCGTAGCAGTGCCGCCGCCGGTAGGTGAGCCTTTGCACCATCTTGCCGGAGTTGTGAAACGCGAGCAACACAGCGAAAAGGAATCGCTGGAGGCTCGCTCTGCCCTAAATACGAGTCGGGGCTGCTATTACGCATTACAAATATTACAAACCTGTTTAGATACTGTTGGCCGTGTGTTGGGTGAAGAATACCCTAAATCCGTAATTGGAAGTGAAGCAAGTCTTAATTGGGAACTGCTCTTTCCTCTTCGTGTTACTCTGCTGTTAGCATGAGACAAGTGTTGCAGGCCTGTATGCCGCCGGCCTGGATGGAGGCTGGAGAGCTCTGCACATTGCGTTGGCTTTGTTGGAGCGGTTCTAGGAGCGGCGGAGGAAGATCGTGTTTGAGAGGCTAGTGCTGAAGACGGAGGAAGAGCAAAAGGAACAGCTGCCGAGAACTGCCAGGCTTTGAGTTATGGGGGACTCTGGGGAGACGGACAAGAATATTGCGATATGGAAGATAAAGAAGCTGATCAAGGGCCTGGAATCTGCACGGGGCAATGGCACCAGCATGATTTCACTCATCATGCCACCGAGGGATCAGATATCCCGGGTGGTGAAGATGCTCGGAGAGGAGTTCGGCACAGCGTCTAATATCAAGAACAGGGTGAATCGGCAGTCGGTGCTCGGAGCCATCACTTCTGCTCAGCAGAGGTTGAAGTTGTTCAATCGAGTTCCACCGAATGGTCTGGTTTTGTACACCGGCACTATTGTGATGGATGACGGGAAGGAGAAGAAGGTAACCTTCGACTTTGAGCCGTTCAAACCTATTAACGCGTCGCTCTACTTGTGTGACAACAAGTTTCATACTGAAGCTCTGAACGAATTGCTGGAGTCAGATGATAAGTTCGGGTTCATCGTGATGGATGGAAACGGTACCCTGTTCGGGACTTTGAGTGGTAACACTCGGGAAGTGCTGCACAAGTTTACTGTAGATCTGCCGAAGAAGCATGGTCGGGAGGGCAGTCAGCTCTTCGATTTGCCCGGCTTAGGATGGAGAAAAGGCACAACTATGTGAGAAAGACGGCTGAGTTGGCAACGCAGTTTTTTGTGAATCCGGCAACCAGTCAGCCGAACGTGTCTGGTCTCATTCTGGCAGGATCTGCTGATTTTAAGACCGAGTTGAGTCAGTCGGACATGTTTGACCCTAGGCTTCAAGCCAAGGTTCTGAGTGTGGTGGATGTGTCGTATGGTGGTGAGAATGGCTTCAGCCAAGCCATAGAGCTGTCGTCTGAGATTCTGTCTAACGTGAAGTTCATTCAGGAGAAGAAGTTGATAGGAAGATATTTCGAGGAGATCAGTCAGGACACTGGGAAATACGTGTATGGAATCGAGGACACGTTGAAGGCTTTGGAAGCAGGTGCTGTTGAGATTTTGATTGTGTGGGAGAACCTGGATGTTCATCGGTATGTGTTGAAGCACTCTATCACGGCTGATACCATCATCAAACATTTGAACAAAGAGCAGGAAGCGGATCAGTCTCAGTTTAGGGACCCTGAGACTCAGGCGGAGCTTGAAGTGCAGGACAAGCTGTCCCTGCTGGAGTGGTTTGCTAACGAGTACAAAAAGTTCGGCTGTACACTTGAGTTTGTCACAAACAAATCGCAAGAGGGTTCCCAGTTCTGCAGAGGCTTTGGTGGGATTGGAGGCATTCTGCGCTACCAACTTGACATGAGAACCTTTGATGAGCTGTCTGATGATGGCGATGTCTACGATTCGGACTAGAAGGTGTGCATACAGGATTGCTAAGCAGCCTTTCCCGGCTCGGGGCTGTTGGACTACTTACGAGACTGTAGGCCAGGTTAAGCTCGCCTTGGAGCTGAAGCAATTTTGCTTTGTGACACTGGAGGAGGTGTTGAGGCGGGTTTGGGCCCGTGTGCTTCCAGGAGCTACTGCCTGTGCTTCCAGGAGCTGATGGCTGGGTACCTCCAGGAGCTGCTGCTTTGGAGGATGCAGTAGCCTTCACCAAGCAGACCTTGCTGCTGCTACTCCAGCTTGACCAGGAGGTGCAGGAGGTTTAGGAGCAGGGGCTGCGACCGGAGCTGGGTTCCTCTTACGTTGTTGCTGCTTCTTCTCGTTATGCACCTTCTTGTGAGGTTCTACACGGGACTGCGGTTCAATTCCTGCACAGTCTCTCGCTGTGCTTCAATTTTCTCTATATTCTGCGACAAAGGACATTCCAATGTCAGCGTCATAAGCTATCGGCTGTTTGCCCTGCTACTTAAATGCACCCCTAATTTGATGGTCAAGGTTGGTGCCCGTTTTCATTGTCCCTGTGGGAATTGTTTGTGTTTCCAGTGCTTTCTGCCTTTTCATGGGCCCAAGTTGTAGTAGTATGTAAGTAGCTCTTCTAGCTACTGATGGCTAAACTCTTTCTTTCTCCGGACCCTCCAATCTCTCCTACATCCATGTCGAGAAGCTTGGCACTCCATAAATTTTCTCCGTGGTATTTTTTGCAACCTCCAAGGTCTGTAGGTCTGTTGTGGTCACACCTATACCAGGTCTCCACGTTTTCATGTTGTGGGAGTAGCCGATGCGTACTTCAAAACGATGAAGCCATGTTGCAGGCCATGCCATGACTACCAAGATGTCGTAGGTCGAATGGCTGTGGTTGCATGACTCAGCAGAATGTGGAGATCAGTTAGGCAGCATTTCGATAACTGTAAAAATTACCTCAATTCTACCGGCAGGTGTCACCGGCCTCCGGTCCCCAACTTTTGGAAGCACCGTTATCGGAACCGGCAAGTTTGAGAGTGCCGGTCCCCTGAGCAGTTTGCAAGATCCGAACAAACTTTTGTGGATAGATGTGCGGATGCAAATTATCCCACATTGCCGAACTCAATAGCATGCACACACGGTGGTATCATTAGCCAATGCTCTGATTAGGACTGATAGTTATTCCACTTCTATCAACTGAATTATGTGTTTATCTTCGGTGGAAACTCCAAATTCCTCCAAAATCTTCCCATGCAAGGTCGAGCCCTCCCACCATCAATTCCAAGCAGCATGGGTAGGCATGTTTCCACGAGCTGCAGCCCGCGGTAAAAGAAACAGAAACATTCTACCTCAACAGAACAGTTCTCAAGAAATAGGAAGCTTGCTGATCAGCAGCCCTCACTACGGTGCCGTGGCTGCCGAACCATGCATACGCATTTTAGATGCAAAACTGTTTGCTTACTGTTGGCGTAGGTTGCGGGCAGAAAACCCTAATCGGTGATGGGAAATGAAGCCAAGCCCTAATTGGAACTCCTCCCGACCATTCGTGCTTCACTGCTGGTAGAATGGGACGTGTGTTGCAAGCCTGTGTGCTGCCCGCCTGAATGGAGTCTGAAGAGCTCTACACGTCTCGTTCGCTTTGCTGGAGAAGTTCTCGGAGCGCCGGAGGAAGATCGTGTTTGAGAGGCTAGTGCTGAAGGCGGAGGAAGAGCAAAAGGAACAGCTGCCGAGAACTGCCAGGCTTTGAGTTATGGGGGACTCTGGGGAGACGGACAAGAATATCGCGATATGGAAGATAAAGAAGCTGATCAAGGGCCTGGAATCTGCACGGGGCAATGGCACCAGCATGATTTCACTCATCATGCCACCGAGGGATCAGATATCCAGGGTTGCGAAGATGCTCGGAGAGGAGTTCGGCACAGCGTCTAATATCAAGAACAGGGTGAATCGGCAGTCGGTGCTCGGAGCCATCACTTCTGCTCAGCAGAGGTTGAAGTTGTTCAATCGAGTGCCGCCGAATGGTCTGGTTTTGTACACCGGCACCATCGTGATGGATGACGGGAAGGAGAAGAAGGTGACCTTCGACTTTGAGCCTTTCAAGCCGATTAATGCGTCTCTCTATCTGTGTGACAACAAGTTTCATACCGAGGCTCTGAACGAATTGCTGGAGTCAGATGATAAGTTCGGGTTCATCGTGATGGATGGAAACGGTACCCTGTTCGGGACTTTGAGTGGTAACACTCGGGAAGTGCTACAAGTTTACTGTAGATCTGCCGAAGAAGCATGGTCGGGGAGGGCAGTCAGCTCTTCGATTTGCCCGGCTTAGGATGGAGAAAAGGCACAACTATGTGAGAAAGACGGCTGAGTTGGCAACGCAGTTTTTTGTGAATCCGGCAACAAGTCAGCCGAACGTGTCTGGTCTCATTCTGGCAGGATCTGCTGATTTTAAGACCGAGTTGAGTCAGTCGGACATGTTTGACCCTAGGCTTCAAGCCAAGGTTCTGAGTGTGGTGGATGTGTCGTATGGTGGTGAGAATGGCTTCAGCCAAGCCATAGAGCTGTCGTCTGAGATTCTGTCTAACGTAAAGTTCATTCAGGAGAAGAAGTTGATAGGAAGATACTTCGAGGAGATCAGTCAGGACACTGGGAAATACGTATATGGAATCGAGGACACGTTGAAGGCTTTGGAAGCAGGTGCTGTTGAGATTTTGATTGTGTGGGAGAACCTGGATGTTCATCGGTATGTGTTGAAGCACTCCATCACGGCTGATACCATCATCAAACATTTGAACAAAGAGCAAGAAGCGGATCAGTCGCAGTTTAGGGACCCTGAGACTCAGGCGGAGCTTGAAGTGCAGGACAAGCTGTCCCTGCTGGAGTGGTTTGCTAACGAGTACAAAAAGTTCGGCTGTACACTTGAGTTTGTCACAAACAAGTCGCAAGAGGGTTCCCAGTTCTGCAGAGGCTTTGGTGGGATTGGAGGCATTCTGCGCTACCAACTTGACATGAGAACCTTTGATGAGCTGTCTGATGATGGCGGTGTCTACGAATCGGACTAGAATGTGTGTATCGGACTAGAATGTGTGTATGCAGAACTGATAAGCAGCCTTTCCCGGCTCGGGGGTCTTGTACGACGTACGAGCCTGTAGGCCAGATTAAGCTCGCCTTGGAGCTGAAGCAATTTTGCTTTGTGACACTGGAGGAGGTGTTGAGGCAGGTTTAGTAACTGAGGGCCGTGTGTTTTGTGACACTCGAGGAGGTGTTGCGGGGGGTTTGGTAACTGAGGGCCGTGTCACACCTGCCGTTGCCCGTGTGCTTCCAGGAGCTGATGGCTGGATACCTCCAGGAGCTGCTGCTTTGGGGGATGCAGTAGCCTTCACCAAAGAAGACCTTGCTGCAGCTGCTCCTGCCTGACCTCTGGCAGATGCAGGAGCTGCAGTAGGTTTAGGAGCTGGGGCCGTGCTGGAAGCTGGTTTCTTCTTCTTCTTCTGCTTCTTTTTCCTCTCTTCATCCACCTTCTTTTGCAGTTCTGCACGGTACCTGCGGTTCAGTTCCTGGACAATTTCGCGTTCTGCTTCAATCTTCTCTACTTTCTGCGATTAAGAACATCTCTATGTTAGCGTTATAATTTATCGCCGTTTGATGCCGTAGTTAAAAGTATAGTTGCATGGTCTATGTTGGTCCCTGCATTTGCTTGTCCCTCTCGGAAGGGTTTGTGTATGGAGTGCTGTCTACCTTTTCGTGGGGCACAATCAACTTCGTCCATATGTGATCGCCCTCATGGCAACGCGTGTACCTGCCACACGGGGCGCAAGTTGTGAGTGAGTGGCTCTCCTGCCTGCCATTGCTAAGGTCCTTCCACCCCAACAGCTCCTTCTTTTCTACATACCCTCCAAGCTCTCCTACATCAATGTCGAGAGGAGCTTTGTAATTAAGGGGCTTTCCTGGATACTCTACCCAGAGCTTCCCTCCACCCTCCAAATCTTGCTGCTTTGTCTTGTACCTGTAGCAATGGCGGATTTAGCAGAAATGCCAGGGCCATATGCAACCTCGCTAATGCAAAGCGGATAAGGCGAGTACCACTCACTTGACTCCTAAGACCCTCCCGATGAGACCCAGTGGAGTTTTTATGAGATCACCACCCTGCAGCAAGAACGTAGCTGGAATGTAATGCCTCTTTTGTGCACGGCAAGGCCACGATGTACTCAACAGCAAGATGCAGGAGGGGAGTGCACCTTCAAGCCCCAGAAGGCGAACAGGTCTTCGGGATTAGTCCAGTATGGCGGCAACTTCTTCTTCTTCTTCTTCTTTCCTTTCTTCGTCTTCTTCTTGGGAGCGAGCGGCATTCTGTGAACTCACAACGCCTCCAAGCCCGCACTAGAGCAAGCCCGACGAGACCAGTCTACGGCCATTTCTTCCTCCTCTTTCTCATTGGATACGCAATCCAGGATCACAGGCTGCCAGATACTGCCAATTCCGCTCCTTTGCAGCACAGGTAACAGGACGGACGCGTCTCCCGATTTCATCACCGGCTTCAGATCTTGTTCTGCTCACAACATGGATGCCTAATGCTGCAGCGACCCGCAGAATCTCGGACAACAATTTCTGTCTTCCCTTTCGCGTGAAGCAAAATGCGCCTCACCTTGCACCGAATTCCCCAGAGGAATCGCGTATCATCGATTTGGATGCTTTGCGAGGCGCATACCTCGCCTCGCAATCCACTGTCAGCTGGAATGCCTTTGTGTCTATGCGTGCTCAAACCCCCGAGTCGCCTATTCCACAACCGAGGCTTGGAGCAGTAGGGCAGAAGGAACGCGGAAACTGGAGATGCAGCCTCGGATGCAAGTAAGCCCTTTGTTCCGGCCTGGATGCGGGAAAACCAGTTGTGCAAAGCTGTGGACATCCGATGGGTTTCATTCTTCCCACGCCAGGCAGTGACTGAGGAGACGAGTGAAGACGCAGAACGCGTCTCTTCGACACTAACAGGCTTCCTGTTAACGGCTGCCTCACTCCTTTAGGAAAAAGCACCTTCGATGGCGGTAAGTTGTGTGGAAAAGCTAGGCATGGCAAGCTCTGCTGCGGTTGCGGAGACATGGCCAACTTTTGGCCCTGTCAGAGCATGTAGTGGCATGCTGGGTTCTGTTCCGTCATCCGGATATGGGTCGGGTTTGTAGGTTCAGAGAGTGCGGGGTATCGTGGCTGGTGTGGCACAGGTTGGAAGTGACAAAGGTGGGCTTGCTGGTGTCCTTACCGAGTCTGTCCACTGGGGGCTCACATAGATCACCGAGTGATTTGCTCCCACCCCGCCTTGCCGTTAGGATCGGAGGTCACTTGAAGAAAGCCGGCAGTGGGTTTCCAAGCAGGTCGGGAAATGCCAACAGCCGTCCTCCATCTCGGGCTTGCAGGGTGACTGTGTGACTGCCATGGCGTGCTCCTTGGATTTGTTCCTTCCGAATCTTGCAAGGTACTGAATGTCGTGTTTGTGAGATCCATTAGCTCTTTTCCCCTCCGACGTCCTACAGTCGCGAAGCTTGTGAACTGTTTGTCCCCTTGGTTTTACAGGATGCAGTTGCGTTCTACATAATAGTACCGTTTGCCTCTCCACACGCCCAAGCTCAGTCGGTTGAGCACATGCCTGCTAACTGCGAGGTCGGAGGTTTGAATTTGCCAGGCGCATTTTATCATGACAATTTGGACGCATCCTCATGGAGCGATATAAGCGTCTATGAAGTCTGTGAATTTGCCAATATACATGGTTAGGGTCAAATATCTCTCCTTCACCAAGAAGGGCCAAGTGATTTCCAGAATTGCCTCGAAGTGTCCTTTGGCAGGGTCGGGTGCAGCTTGTTTATTTTCAAAGTGTTCGATGTATACAAAAATGAATTGAGAGCTACCATCCATGGTCAGGGGTGACCTGATCACAAACTCTAATACGGTTTCAAGCGCCATCATGTCAGCATGCGACTGTGAGACCTGGGACTGGTTCAGCTTTCTAGTGAGGTGAGGGCATACAACTCAACCAAGGATGCGTCATGTTCTACAACAATATCCTCAAAAGCCTTTACCTCGTGTTTACATTTGCCATCCTTCACGTCCGTTGTCTAGTCTTCCAGGCTTGCTAGTTTTCAAGGTCCGTGGACTTCTTAGCAAGAACAGGTGGAGCATGTCAATGCCTTACGCATGCACAATTTTTACCTTAGCTTCCTGCCCATGAGACCATGGGAGGAGCAAAGGCCGTTGTTGCTAGAAGCCCGCGGACCCTGAAAACTGGGAAACCTGGAAAATGCATGCTTTACGACTTAGGAAAGCCTGGAAAAGGGCAGGCATGGTCAACAGACGTAAATGACGCTTATATACATTTGAGCAAGTGCAAATACCAAATACAAGAACATGGAAAGCTTGTTTTGAGGACATGGTTTGGGAGCATGACGCATGGTTACGGAATATGACGCAGCCTTGGCTCACTCTTACCACACTTGGCTGACTCTTACCACAAAGCTCAGCACCTCTAGGCCTCGCTGCTATTGAAACGTCCTCCAAGCTCCCACCTTCCACAAACGGCAGACGACGTCCTCGAGGCTCCCAGCTTCTACAAACGGCAGAAAAGATGTGTACACAAGATATTAACACTTTCCAATCCGGTTGTGCTTACAGGAGGGCTTACAAAATCGCACTTTTGCGGTGTAGCTTGTTTCTTTTCCGAGGGTTAAATATAAACAAAAATGAATTGAGATCTACGATACGTGGTCAGAAACAAAAGGAGTATCCTGATCACAAACTCTCATATCCTTTTCGGGCGCCATGCGACTGTGAGAACTGAAACAGGTTGAGCTTTGTGGTGAGGGCATACAACTCAACCAAGGCTGAGTCATGCTCCACAACCATATCCTCAAAAGCCTTCTCCTATTCTTGCATCTGGTGTTTAAACTTGCCCAAAGCTTCCTACACATCTGTTGGTCTAGTCTTCCAGGCTCGCTAGTTTCAGGGTCCATGGACTTCATAAAAGTACTAAACCTGAAACCTGAAACTAGCAGACTGGGAAGCCAAGAAAAGGAAGGCACCGTCGACACATTGAGCAAGTGCAAATATCATATACAAGAACATGGAACGCTTTCGAGGACATGTTCCGCAACGCATTGGAGGACATGGTTGGTGAACAAGATACAGGCAGCCTTGGTTGAGCTTTATGCTCTCAGCACAAAACTCAAGAATCTCGACCTCTCATGGCAACTGAAACCTCCACCAGGCTCCCAACTTCCAAGATTCCAGAAGTTGTGCGTGCACAACATACTAACACTCTCAAATCAGATTGTGCTTACAAGAGATATTGACCAGCTCCAGGCCGTTCTTGGAAAGCTCGCTGCAACGTTTCCTTCTCAAAACTAAAACCTTGTGTCCGTCACAAGAATAAAAAGGTGGACAATGACTAGAAACCAAACCCTCGATTTCGGACCATGCTCCTGACCACGAACTCTTCAACTCTTTCACAAAAGTACACCGACCTTTGGTTCCAAATCATGAGAAACATGAAACATGCAGGAAACCTGGCAAGCCTGTAGGAGCGGAAGCCGGCGAGCTTGGGTGTAACCAACGAGACTGCAACCTTACGTAGACCCGTGGTCGATAAGAGGACTGTAACCTAACCTAGGACCGTGGTCGACAAAAGGATTCTAACCTAACCTAGGCCCGTGGTCGACAAGAGACTGTAATCAGACTTTACAAAGGATGTGTGTACGGCCTTCAGATAGCCCAATCAAAGGAGCCTGATCCGGCTCAGGACGGATGAGGATGAGGACATGCGTCCGTCCTTAAATTGTGCTCTGAGTAATATCGGAATTAAGGTTTTGTCAACAACTGAGTTTTGGCATCCGAATGCCCGAAACAACCACCCAATCTTCAAAAGAATCCTAAATCCTATGATAGCTCTATTCCGTCCGCTGCATACCTTCCTGGGACCTCCGCATGGCACCCAGTGGAGATGAGATCACCGCCCTGCAGCAAAGAATGGAGCCAGACAAAACTTGTAGCTGGAATATGATGCTTTTCTGTGCAAGGCAAGGCCACGATGTCCTCAACAGCAAGATGCAGGAGGGGAGTGCACTTCAGGCGTCAGAAGGCGAACAGGTCTTCAGGATTAGTCCACTATGCCAGCAACTTCCTCTTGCTCTTCTTATTTTCTTCAGCTTCTTGGGAGCGAACGGCATTCTGTGAAAAGGCATCGTCTCCAAGCCAAACCTAGTGCAAGCCCGACGGCCTTTCTTCCTCTTCTTTCTCATTGGATACAGCCAACCTGGATTGCCTTACGACCCTGCCAATTCCGCTCCTCTGCAGCAAAGATAACAGGACGGACGCTTTTCCTGAGGTCATCAGCGGCTTCAGATCTTGTTCCGCTAAACACATGCATGCCTAATGCTGCAGCGACCCGCAGCATCTCGGACAACTCTCGCCTTTCGCGTGAAGCAAAATGCGCCTCACCTAGCACCGGATTTCCCAGCGCAATCGCGTATCATCGAATTCCAATTCGAGTATCATCGAATTCCTACTTGGTGTCATCCAATGTCTTGCATGCAAACAGGCAGACTGTTCCGGCCTAGATGCCGGAAAATCAGTGTTGCAAAGCGAAGCTATGGACCATCCGATCCGTTTCATTCTTCCCAGCCCAGGCAGTGACTGAGGAAACGAGTGAAAGGTGCAAAACGAATTTCTTCGACAATAACAAGCTTCGAAGTTCCTGTTACTGGCTGGCTCACTCCTTCAGGAAAGAGGACCTTCGGTGGCGGTCAATCGTGGGGAAACGCTAGGCATGGCGGGCTCTGCTGCGGTTGCGGAGACATGGCCAACTTCCGGCCTTGTCAGTGCGGAGTCCTCCACTTCTGCTGTCTCGGTCTCTGCATGTAGTGACATGCTGGTTTCTGTTCCGTCATCCGGATATGGATTGCTTTTGTAGGTTCAGAGAGTGCGGGATATCGTGGCTGGCATGGCACAGGTTGGAAGTGACGAAGTTCGGTTTGCTGTGTCTCCTTACCGAATATGTCCGCTGGGGGCTCACATAGATCACCAAGTAATTTACTCCCCCCTGCCTTGCCGTTAGGATTGGAGGTCAATGGGAGATCGCTAGTAGTTGATTTCTTAGCAGCATGGGAATGCCTGTAGCCTTCATCCATCTCGGGCTTGCAGGGTGGCTGTGTGACTGCCATGGCAATCAACAAGGGTGTGCTCCTCGGATTTGTTCCTTCAGAATCTTCCAAGGTACTGGATGTCGTGTTGGTGAGAACCAGTAGCTCTTTTTTTCTCTGACGTCCTAGTTTAGACTCTGTGTGCTGAAGATACGGTAGGGAAGCTCACCAGCTGTCTCGTCCCTTCGTTTGACAGATGCAGCTGAGATCTGGGCAATACAAGGGCCAAGTGAATTTCAGGTTTGCCCCAGTGTTTTCTTTATTTGGAGTACCCTACCTCCCTTATTGCTCTCTCAGAGTTTTCTAGCATTTCGTCGATGGGCAGTGTACATGAGGTTCACGACAGAAACCCATGCAATAACAAGGAGAGTGGGATCCTTGAAGATGATTGCGAAGAATCCGGATGGGGCGATTATGCAAGAGGAGCTGTGGTAGCACTGCAGAGAAGTGGATTCAACGTCGCACAGGTTGAGCTTGCTTGTTTCTGCATACTCTCTCGGTGAAGTCTCATCTGGGTCTTATCTTTTCCTCCGTGATGCAGGGAATCATAGGATTTGTGGAGGGCCACAAAGGGTGTGATGGAGGGGGAATAAGTTCTTCAGCTGCTGTGAGTTTTGTCTTGTTTTGCGGTCGGGGCTTGTCATTCGGTTCCAAAGCAGTAGAAGTTGTTCAAAACCAGCTTATCATAGAGCATTCCTAGGAAGTTGATTGCTTGTAAACAGACATCTCTAGAGAATGTTGTCCGATGAGTCCCTGGAGATGGAACTAATTGCTTCTTGGCTTGTAGATTGGGATCGCAATGCTTTTGGCTCTGGAAGATGTCAACTCTCTCGATGTTTCAGAAGAAGAGAATATAGAGCTAGACAGGTAAGCTGACGCTCGTTTCAATTGACATGTTTCAGTCTGGCAAAGTATAGGCGTTACTTAAAGGGTCGTCTTGCAGGTTAATAGAGAACTCATACCTCGGCCTGCGTAATGGATTGCTTGATCAGTCTGCCATTTTACTTTCACAACGCAACTGTCTCACGGTCATTAACTGCAAGGTCTCCTAAGCTGTCCCTTATTCATCCATCATATTCAAAGCTGTTGTCAAGAATGGGTTGACATCTGTGATGGTGGGCTGTGTCAGGACCGCAGTCACATGGTTGTGCATTCTCCCTGGTCAGAACAGAAAGGACAACAGGAGCTTCCTTACAAGTTTGTCTTGGCATTCTCAGGTCTCCGGCATGCTTTGGCGAGCAAACCAGGGTACAACTTGAGGGTAACTGAATGCCAAGCAGCAGCAGATGCTCTTCTTCGGTGAGTCCCCAAGTTTGTAGGAGGATATGGATTAGCTTGGAATATCAATATCTTAATGATTTTCCGCCCATGCAACTGCAGAGCTGCTGGGAAAACGTCCACACTGCCTGTCTTGGGGGATGGTATGGGCATGTTATGCTTACCGTATTAGTTGTTTGCCGCATCTCTTCATGAATCCCATTTCTTGCAGCACAGACTAACCAGACCCCTTGCGTGTCTGGCCAGTTACCATCGAGCAGTACAAAACTCATGAGGTTAGATTCATCCGTCGTAATCAGATGGAAGCTTGGGTAAGTACAATTCCAGCTATCGACTACAACCTTGTGGCTGCTTCTTTCCAGTCTGTGCTCGAAAGTGATTTGGCAAAGAGAGCCAGACACTACTTCACCGAAACCTCCCGTGTGGAAGCAGGTTCGTGGTCTCTGCAAAAAACCTGTGTCCGCTCGACAGAGTTGCTATTAACTTTGTCTGCACACATAACCTTGACAAAGTGTTCAGGAATCAAGGCTTGGAAGGCTGGCGACTTGCTGGAGTTCGGAAAGCTGATGACAGAGTCAGGCCTGAGCTCGATTGAAAACTACGAGTGTGGTAAGAGCCCACCTTCGAGTAGTTCCTCGTGTGAAAGATTGTTGGTCACGAAATCGCACGTCTGATAATGAAACATGCGAACAGGCTGTGAACCCTTGGTCCAACTCCGCGAAATAGTGCTGAATGCACCAGGCGTGTTGGGAGCAAGGTTCAGTGGAGCAGGCTTTCGGGGCTGCTGCGTGGGCCTGGTAGCTGCCCATTTGGCAGAAGCTGCAGCTGCATTCATCAGAGATATGTATAAAAAGGCTCAACCAGAGCTTGCAGCACATTTGGAGGATGATACGGCGGTTCTCATTTGTGAATCAGCGAACAAGGCACACATTCGCTCTGCTGCCTGAGGAAAGACGATGGGGCGTACACAGACTAGGGCACGTTGGACTGATGGGGCTGTTTTGCCAGAGCTAGTAGGTACAGACATCTACAGATTGTGGCAAAAGCTTTGTCTGTCAGACGTTATTTTGGGTCAGCTCAGATGCGTGGTGTATAGACATCTCTATCAGCAAGACTTGCCTTGACATGTTTGCTGCGGTCACAAGCTTGGTTCCTTTCTTGGCATCTGACATTCAAACAGCCCTAATCAAGTGAGCGACTGTCCTGCAGGCCTGTAGGCTGGCAGCCCTCTTCCCCCGCGCGCCACCCGCACCCCGGGTCGGAGGCCGGTCAGTCTGCCTCCATCATTTTGTGGGTCCAAAAAAATCGTGGACCCCGTTCATGTCAGATCTGTTTCCAGCACGGGAAGGGCATACATTATGAGGTACTGGAACAGGTGATCCAGAAACTGGAACCTGGTAATTATAATCACACTAGAGAAGTGTGCAAGGCAACAACCGCTTACTTCCCCTCGCCCAGCAAGGTGATAAGTGAGTGGAAGAGGAATCTATTATGTGGAGCTCAGCCCCTTCCCCGTATGAAAGATGCTCGCATGCCCTAATCGAACTTCAATCCCATCAAGTCCAATGTCGTGCGGCCAAGGGAATAAATGCTGCCACCAGACTCCCGAGGCATGCTATTGAATGCCACAAGGCTCGCACTGCGGCAGCCAGTCCCTCACGCCAACGGCACCTCCATGTCCGCACGCGCCGCCCTCACCACTTCCAACGCCTCCAACTCTCTATTTTGCCGTAATCCAAACAGCAATAGGTACATAAAACCAGAGAGTTTAGCAGGTATGTATGTATCATTGTGGGAAAAGATAAATGCACTCTAGCATGGAATTGGGTTGAGTACATAGGTACAGTTAGAATTTCGTGCAGCATAAGGCCTTGACAGGTTAACCTACGGACGGACATAGGGTAAAGCAATCTTTCACTATCTCAACTTTTCACAATACTTGTCCAAAGGCGTTTAGTTTAATTTGCACAATTCACAGTTCATAAATGGTTCACTTGAATCACTTTTCCTATGTGGCATTAGTTGTCGCGTATAGTTCAGTTCGCCCAATTCAACCAAATTGTGAGTCCGCAGACCTCCGAAGAGCTAGCACAATGGAAAGCTCATTCCAAGAACACACGGTGAACAGCTGCAGCAACAAAGAACAACAAATCATGGACTCATCAGCGGAGGAGTGAAGACTAGACCTTGAACAAATGATCTTGCCACAGACTTCTTGCAAACAGAAGAGGCACTTGACATTCAAAATCTTCCCCTTGAGTGTTACAAGTGTTGGCCATAGATTTATACTCCGGCCCCAGCAACAAACTACCGTGTAATCTAGGTGCTACCTCCTAAGCTGGCCAAACAAAGCTCATCTCTTATGAAAAACCCCGATTCACACAAGCACGCATTGCTAATGATAAAAAGGGAGGTTCAAATTCTCCCCCACCATAAAGAAAGGTGCAATATGTACTCAAGAACTAATGGACTAAGACCTCTCAATATACCCTAAAATATTATAACTTTATGACATCCTATATTACACTATATTATATCGTATATGCTTCAATTGGACGTTCAGGCGATGATAAATGAGATGCATCATGAACGACAACCCCAATGGTATGTAGGTCATTTTATCTCCCTAGTCATGACAGCATAAGCGCTATAGGTTCTATTTCAATATCTGAATATTAGGGTTTCAATATCAAAATCAGCCGGGCCGGGGACAAGGAAGATGCAAGAGGGGCGAGATCGAGGCTAGAGGCGCCAAGGTGGATCGAGTCTATCAAGACCCTGCCAAGGCATGGCTCAAGAGGTGTCTCTTGCTAGGCCGTGTCGGGGAATACGCCAGGGCTGCCCGGGCACTTCGTCCGGAGCCGGTGGCGCCAGCCTTCGGAACACCATCTCTGCACTCCGTGCCCTTCATCTGGCCCTAGATGAGCTCATTCCACATGATATCCTGGATTATGTACAGGAGGAGCCTTTTTGTCTCGACTGGGTGGTCTTTGGTAGGGCTCTTACCACTACCCTACGGCTTTTCTCAAGTGCTCTATGTGTGCTCAAGTGCTCTGTGTGGGACAGTCTATGATCACCTTCGGGATTACTTTGCTCTTGAGGATGCTTCTGGCGGTTTCTCGGATCTCTTCATTTTGGCCGCAGCAGTGGCAAGGGTGAGACTCCTGATCAAATCTCTCGGGTGTTGGGGGCTAGCAGGTTACTGGCTATGGAGAACCACACGCCTGGGTTGTGCCCTATCATCGTTGGGGAGGCATTCTTACACTTCATAGGTCACAACATTGCTATCCAACTTTGGGAGCTGTTCCAGGGGCATCTTTCCCCCTACCAATTTGGGATTGCCACTTCGGAGGGTTGTTAGTCGGCCGCATTTGGTATCGCACCGGTTCTGGAGTCACGTCAAGAATGGGTTGCCTTGCAGGTGGACATTAAGAACACTTTCAACACGGTCTCTAGGATGACAATTTTTACAGAGCTCAAGGATGCAGGCAGGCACCTAGCAAGTCTTATTCCTTTGTCCGCTCCACGGACCATCTAAGGAAGGGGTTATTGTACTGTGCTGGACTCGGCGACCGATACAAGGCCGGGGATCCCTTGGGGGTGCTCTCTTTGTCGTTGTACACTTCAGGGCCTTGGCCGTAACTGCCGACGAGGTCGGGGAGTGTCTCTTTCCGTCCGTGGCGGACGACACTCCTTCCTCAACACCCAAGACGGAGGCCTCCAAAATTGGAACATCTCAAATTAAGAAACGAGCAGTGAAGACGGGGGCAAAGAGGGCCTAGCCCTCAAGGAAGGTCCCCGGCCCGATAATATCTTCAAGTGCCTGCATAATTTGTAGATCAAAATTCCCAAGGCTTAATAGAAAAGCTGGGGAGGGAGCCACTATCTTGGTGCGGTAACTTAGCCGATGTGCAAAGAAGGACAAAAGGATGCCAAATGCCGCCTGAGGATCCCCTAATAAAGGTAGGTTACCGACGTGGGCTAAGTCCTCCTTCAAAGCCTCATCCACAAAACCCAGAGTAAAGGCCAGAGGACCCACGGGGACCCCCAAGATGCGAAGTCCCTGCGAAGGAGCAATGTCCTCCCCAAGAAATTGAAGAGAGGGAGCAATACCAGACGGGGACCAAACCTTGCACTTCTCGTCTTTTGTGGAAGGGCTACATGGCCTTCAAGCCACTCCAGGAGAAGCAGTACATGAAGGTGTAGAGGGCAATCCTTAGGGAGTCTACTATTCCCCAGCCAGTTCGTGTCCGCATCCGCTCTTGCTCAGGAAGGGAATAGGCTCCTAGCTTTTGGCTCGGCCTTGCATCCAAGCATTATGAATCGCACCAGCTTCTTTTTTAACTGCGATGAGGTTCTACCTGGGTTTGGTCCAGCCTTTAGCCTGTTCTCTCTCAACTTGCAGCCGTGGGGCCTCTCTCGATGACTCAGGGTTCCACCTGGCTTACTGTCCAATTGGAGGTCAACGTATCACCACTCATGACGCCGTTCGCGGTGTCATGTTCTTGATGGCCAAGGAGAGCAATTATTTTCCATACAAGGAGCGTCCATATACCCTACACAATAGGGTGTCACTCAAGGCGGATCTATTTCTGATCTGGGGGACCAAATGTTTGTCGCAGATGTCATCGTAATGAACCCTACCCTGAACTCCATTTGTGAGCATGCCATTATCAACCCTCCGGACTGGGCGGCGGAGGGATGTGCAACTGCTAAGGTACACAAGTACATATCTTTGCAAGACGGCCACGCCTTCATCCCCAAGAGGGCCTTTGAGATTCACAGGGCTATGGGCAAGAATTGCCCCCCTGGCTCTTGGCCCTTTAGTGGGTTGTCCCCTCTTTTCGCGGTAGATGAGTTTTCCCATCTCTTCTTTTTAATAGCGTCTCCATTATTCTCTTTTCTATGTGCAGCATGTGCCCAACAGCTTCAATTATAAAAAAGTACTGGCTCGCGCGTGGGGTGACGGATTCCATCATCACACCCGAGAGCTTGGAGGCGCCCCCGTTGCACACACTATCCCTCGAGCTTCCGAATCGCAGCTCCTCGTACAATTACTCAATTACAATCAATTAGCATTCTATTACATGCATTTTATAGCGGGGTTTGCTAACATTGCAAGGGTGCTGACTAACCTATTGCAGGGAGACAGATGTTGGAGATGGGGTGACAAATGCCAAACTGGCCTCGAGTTTTGGAAGGAAAAATTACTGATTGCTGGTGGTTTAGTTTATCTCTAGCTGCAAAGTCCTTTTGTGGTAGTCATTGATGCTTCTGACTCTGCTGTCGGGGCTGTGTTACAACAAGACCAGTCTAGAGAGCTTCAACCTATTTCTTATTTCAACAAGAAGTTGAAGAGACATGCCACACTACAACACCTCATTAAAAAGCATCTTCTCTTCTTCAATATGCAATCCATCCTTAGCTCCTTCAAACAATGAACATCAAAGTTTGAGGAACTACTCTGCATCGACCCAAAGGGATTATGATTCTAAACCCCATAAATCCCAACCCACTCAAATCGAGCCTCAATGCCCAACTCGCTTAATTTTACATTGTACACAATTTTTGTATGACACTAGTTGATGTTGAGGTTGCTCTTTGTGGCAAATGATTTTCTTTAAATTATAAAATAACAAAATTGTTTTTACCAACATACATGGTCGAAATGCGAAAGAATACAAGAGCCATTATTACTTGGGTACTTATATAATGGTTTAGCTTTTTAGTGCATTGCAAAGGTCTTTTATTGGACTCTGTGCCATCATTTGTTCATAATTAAATAAAATATTTTAAATAAAGGCATTTATAAAAGACATTTACTTGTTCTTAAAAACATTGAGGCACATAGTTTAAGGAAAGGCCTTTCCAATGCACTAAAACTCCACACTATCAAATTAGTATCCACAGAGTAATAACGTCTACTTCTTGTGAGATTTGTGGAATTTTTTTGCAAGATTCGTTCCGATACGATATATTGATCAAAAGTTTTCAAATATTTTTAATCATATGGAGGGCATAATTCTCCATAAAGGGGAACCTTAACATGAACTAGTCTCACACAAAAAATATGCACAATGTTTAATAACATGAGTCAAAAGGTTCGATTTGAGTGAGTCAAACATTCTAGAATTAAGCATAGGCTCTAGATCTGCCATGTTGTCCATGCGGACCTCCAGCAGCCATCGTATGTAGACCAAATGATTAGCAATCCAATCCAAACTGATCGATATGCCTTTTATTTGGTATTTCCGAGACTACTTTATACAATCGTCGGACATTATCAAATTGTATCCCATCCGGGTCTATATGTCTAATAGATTAATTCGTCCTTTCTTATGGTATGAATTTTCTCATTTGATCTATGACTTGAGAGAAATTAACATTAAAACTCCTTCAACAACCAGCAACAGTCATAGTAAAAAAAAACTTTACAACTACTTCAACAACCAGTAACAGTTACAGTTAAAAAACTTTACAACTACTTCAACAACCAGCATCAGTTACACTCCGGTGTGACATATATCTTGAATATAACTTTGATTCATTGTGTGCACAAGGGAGCGCGCGCGAGCGCAGGAGTCGAGAAAAACCTCCACATGGAAGTGGGAATCACAATCCACGATCCACGTAACCCGGCAGAGCATTTAAATATGTACAATTGGGAAAGCGGTTCCAAATGCAAAGTGGAATTGGCGCTTAATGCATTTTTGTATGCGGCCCGGCCTGGCCCTGCGCAGGCAGAGGCAGAGGCAGATGCAGAGGCAGGCCAGCACGTCTTATGGGCAGCGCTAGGCCTGCCGCTGCCTGGGCCTGCTGCTGCCTCTCCCCCGCTCTGTCGTTCCCCTCCCGCTCGCTGCTGCCTGTTCCAGCTCCCGCCATCTCTGCTCCTCCTCCTGCTCGCCCCTCCTGTTCGTCCTCCCTTGGCGCTCTAACCGAGTCGACTCCAGGTCGAGTCGAGTCGTCCAGAAACGGGACGAGACGAGACGTCTCGACCGCCGATTCCATTCCCTCTTCACCTCTAGCGCCCGACTCTCCTCCTCCGCCTACTTCATCCTCGCCCTCTCACGCGCACCTCTTTTTGGCGCGCAATTCCTGCCCGCTCTCGATCTCCAGCTCCGTGCGAGCTCAGCGACGCCGGATTGCGCTCCCGCTCCGGAAGGCGCCTCATTGCGGCGATGCGCCACCGGCAGAGCTCCGGATCTGGGACAGCAAGCCCCGGCCTGGCTCCATGAATTCTAGGCAATTGGAGGCAGGCGGATCCGGGCTGGTGCGAGCTGGTGCTGAATCTGGGAGGCCTCCGAGCCGCTGCATTGCGCCGTGCCGCCTCCGCTTTCTACATGCCAGTCGCAGGGAGGCTCAATGGCGTCATCCTCGTCCAAGCCCCGGACGAGCTCCCCGTTCCGGTTTAGGAAGCCGTCCGGCTTCAATGGCAAGCTCCCCCCTGGTCCTGCCGCTTCCTCCTCCTCCACGCAGTCTGCTGCCACCAGCGCCATGAAGCCGCTGTCCGGCCGCTCCATCACCCCTAGTCGCCGGAGTCTGTCCCCCGCGCCCCCGGTAATTACCCCCCAGAAGTACCGCAATGTGAGCTCCACCTCGTCTGCATCCATGGGGGGGAGTCCCAGGACGCCTACATCCGAGAGGACGGATTTTCTGCTGCGGGCCAAGGAAAACATCTCGGTCACTCTCCGATTTCGACCGCTCAGGTAGATTGGTTCGTGAACCTGCTTCTGTGGCTTGATGTGTTTTGGGAGAGGAGGTTGCGGGTTTGAGAGATAGGTGGCGTGGGATCGTGATGGAGGGAGCTTACTGGCAATGTGGGATTTTACGGAGAGTCCTGCAGGATCGCACAGTCTCGGTGTCCTGTCTGGCTTCTGCATGGAGCTTCTGTAGTGGTTTAGTGGACTGCATAGAGCTTTGCTTGCCCTGGCATTAGCGGAAGGTGCATTGAGCATGCACTCTCTGCAGCAGTGGAGCCAGAGCAGGATTGCATCGTCCTGGACCAGCTGAATGTTTGACTGTAGTTCCCTCTCTTCCGATGTGCATGGTTAGGGTAAGTGCATGGTCAGCTGCCAGTGGGACGAGGAGAGCGTTGTGTTTGGTAATACGTGGTGCGTGATTGTGGCCTCAGTGCGCGGGAAATTCAACGGGGAGATGAAGTAGCCTGGTATGCAGATGGGGACACGACTGTACGCAGCGAATTCAATCCTTCTACTGCATATGCGTTTGGTATGAGGCATTTGGCAACCTGTTACTTTTGCGTGAATGCAAGTAGTGAGGGCTGCTTGTCCAGTACTATGTGGCCAGCTTCTCGGCATTCAGCTTAATGCAACACCCATTGCAATGTTTGATTTGGCTTCCACTCCTTTCTGACAACGCAGATAGAGTATTTGGGCCAGCTACAACGACGAGGGGTGTCTATGATGTAGCTGCACAGCATGTCGTTCAGGGTGCCATGGAGGGTGTGAATGGTAAGCTCTCTGCTTAGTCACTCCATCCCCATTCTCTATGATGTTTGCAGCGTGGGCTGCCTGTGGATCTAGGACTGACACAATGACCGCTTGCCGTGAGTTCACCAGGGACTGTCTTTGCTTATGGTGTAACGAGCAGTGGGAAGACCCATACCATGCACGTGAGTGGTAGTGTTGTTCCTAGGATTCCACTGTTTAGTGTGGGGCTCGGAGTCTTACACACCTGAGGTCCAGAAGATAGGGAGAGCCTGGTTCGCTGATATCCGTGGTGCCAACAGGGGGATCAGAAGTCGCCTGGAATCATTCCACTTGCTGTCAAGGATGTTTTCAGTATCATCCAGGAGGTGAGTATCAACATCCTGCCCTTGCAGCATGCATGATGCTTATTGCGGTAGTTAAATGATGACTCAGTTCTTTGCAATTGACTTTCAAACTCTCGATCTCTGGCAGACACCAAGTCGTGAATTCCTTCTTCGTGTGTCCTATCTTGAGATCTACAATGAGGTCCGTACGGCTCTCCACATGGTGAATGTTCGAGGTTCCTGGGATGGCTGTCCTGGGATGTCTCAATCAGCAGTCTTGTATGTGCAGGTTATCAATGACCTCCTGGACCCTGCTGGCCAGAATCTCCGTGTTCGGGAAGATGCACAGGTCTGGTTTCTGCCTAGAACTATGTTGGTACCCCCTCTGCTTTCTTGTCATGTACCTGAAAGTCTTTGACACGTGTCTTCTTTTAAGTTACAGGGTACCTATGTGGAGGGGATCAAGGAGGAAGTTGTTTTGTCACCGGCACATGCACTTTCTCTCATTGCTGCTGGGGAAGGTGACGCACTGGACTTGACTGCAGGATGAGGTTTACCCTGGTGCTCGATCGGATTGAATGAGCACTCATCAGTTGCATATATTTGCATGGCTGATGCAGAGCATCGGCATGTTGGATCAAATAACTTCAACCTCCTCAGTAGTCGAAGCCATACTATTTTCACTCTGGTACAAATCAAGTCCGTGAGCTTGGGTTGCAGAGCATGTGAGGCACAAGTGTCCAAGTTTTGTTTTCCCTTTTTGCAGACAGTGGAGAGCAGTCCACGAGGAGAAGGTTATGGCGAAGAAGATGTTACCCTGTCTCAACTGGTAAGCCTTTTGTCTGCAAATGCTATGAGAGAGTTAATTGGTAGGCGGGGAAAAACCTTAGATCGTGCTGTGGTAGTACTGCATGCCCCATCATTAAAAGCTATTTTTTTAGTTCAAATGTGCTGCGAGTGAGCTGACAACCCTATCCCTTGGTGCAGAATCTTATTGATCTTGCTGGCTCAGAAAGTTCAAAGACTGAAACCACCGGCCTGAGGAGGAAAGAGGGATCTTACATCAACAAGAGTTTGCTTACACTTGGAACCGTGAGTTGTTTGCCGTATCCTGATTGAGGGTTTGGTTATGGGATTGTTTGAAGTGCCCAGTAGCAAAATGTGACATGTCAATTCTGTGTCCGAACCCTGCAGGTTATAGCAAAGCTGAGTGATGGGAAGGCATCACATGTACCATATAGGGATTCAAAGCTGACCCGTCTGTTGCAGTCTTCTCTGAGTGGGCATGGCCGAATCTCGGTACTCTTGAAGCTTCACTTGCAGCGGTTTCCTTGAAGATTGGAAAAGCTGTTAATTGCCTGGCTTCCGTGAGAACTTCTGAGATGTTTGTATTCATAACAACTGTTTTTGCGTCTGTGGGCAGCTGATTTGCACAGTAACACCAGCTTCCAGCAACAACGAAGAAACTCACAACACATTAAAATTCGCTCACAGGGCCAAGCGTGTGGAGATACAGCTGGCTTCGAACAAGGTTGCTTAGCTGGTTATGTGTTGTTAGGTGGAAGTCGAATGTGTCTGTGTATAATGGCTATTAATTCTCTGTGAACCTGGTCCTACCCACAGATCTTAGATGAAAAGTCGCTCATCAAGAAGTATCAAAGAGAGATTAGTAGTTTGAAGCAGGAACTGGAGCAGTTGAAGAGAGGCATTCTGGAGAAACCTTACCTGGGTACTTCTAGTCAGGACGACTTGCTCACATTGCGTCAGCAGGTAATCAAAAACATTGATTTTTCTTTTTAACAAGTTCTTCAAGGCTGATGGGGAGCTGGTCAAGCAACCTTTTTCTGACCTCTTGTCACAACAGCTTGAAGCTGGACAGATCAAAATGCAATCAAGATTGGAGGAAGAAGAGCAAGCGAAAGCTGCGCTTATGGGAAGAATACAAAGGCTCACAAAATTGATCTTGGTCTCCACCAAAAACTCGATTCCCCCTGTAGTGAAGATGCTAGATAAACCTTTGCCTCGCCGACGTCATTCGTTTGGAGAAGAAGAGGTACCGATCACTAGTTAGGGGTTGACGTTTGATGAAATTATTCCGCTCCAAGTTGTTAACTTTTGGATGTGTGTTGACAACTTTGCTGTCTTTCAATGCAGTTAGCGTATCTCCCAGATAAAAGGCGGGAGTTGGCATACGAAGATGAGGAGGAGTCCAATCATGGTGGGCCAGACTCAGAACAATCAGGTGAAGGAAAGGGTGAGAACAACAGTGTCGAAGACGCTGTTAGGGAAGAAAAGAAGTCAAAGAGGCGTGGCATGCTAGGCTGGTTCAAGCTTCGAGTAAGTATCAACCTTGTCGAACTCATTGGTGTGATCGTCCGAATGGCTCAGATACTTAAGGGCCTCTTGGCTGCTCGGCATGATGTACTGATTTGTTATCTCCTCACTCTCCGTACAGCGAAACGAACACATTCTCAGCCCTGCAAGCAGTCTCGACCATGACAACTCGCCAAATGGATCAGTCGGGTCAGGCATATCCCCAGCTGTGCAGTTCGAGCCAACTTTTGATCTCAAGGGAGGGCGTCGAAAGTCTTTCAGTAGGAGAGTCGATGAGCTTGCACCTGTTGATTCCTTTCCTGAAGCCACACAAGCGGGTGAACTGTTTAGTGCAACAGTTAGAGGACGGAGACCCCCTCCTGTAAGTGCCCTTGCAAGCCAAGTCGATATTTTGCAAGTCATGCATGCTTTCTGCCTGGCTGCTAAGCCCGTATGAACACGCCTCCTTTGCAGACTGGAACAACCATGGTCGACCAGATGGATCTTCTGCGCGAGCAAATAAAAATGGTTGCTGGGGAATTGGCGTTGTGTACCAGCTCTCTGAAGCGGTTGTCCGAGCAGAATCTCAAGAATCCCGAGGACATTCAGCTCCAAGTTTGTTTCAGAACCGGTCAATCACCCTCATTACATGTTTTAAGATCGCTGGATGTCATCTTAATTTCCGGGCTTGTTGTATCAGGTTCAAATGCAAAAGACCAAGGAAGAAATCCAGGAGAAGAAGAGGCAATTGCGTCTCCTGGAACAGCGAGTAGTAGGCACCTCAGACAATCCAGTCAGTACTAATTCACCGTTTGAGCTGTCCCAGGTACTTCATTCTGTGCTGTGCTATGTTTCAAGCCATTGAGTTTGTGGAGAGTGCAGGTAGTGTTTTTGGTAAACGTGGCTTGCTGATTTGGACCTGCCTTTCTCTGTAGACGATTGTGAAGCTTACTAGTCAGCTCAACGAGAAGGCGTTCGATCTGGAGGTAGCACTTGAAACCGTTCGTACTTAAGTGGGTGGTTTCCTTGAATTATGTATAATCCACTAATGTAATCCACGTGTGACGGTGCAGATTAAGAGTGCTGATAACAGAATTCTCCAAGAGCAGCTCCAAGCCAAGGTACTCTCAAGTCTGAGCCGTGAGTCACTTTTGCACAGAGAGTTAAGATTTGTCAAAGTTACTCATGTAAATCATGTCTTTGTGCATAACAGACAACCGAAATCAATGAGTTGCAAGACACAGTTACATCGTTACGACAGCAGCTGAAATCCGCGATTGAAAAGCCGCTGCAGCACAAAAGAATTCGCAGTTTCATCGAGAATAACGAAGACGTAGGTGGCTGGCTGAGCACTGGTTGCCTATCTGGGGAATTGCGCTTTGTTGAAGGTGGAGCCGACGCTGATGCTGGTGCATCTCAAGATTTCAATTCAAGGGGTAGCTCCAAGGATCTCGACACCGACGCAAGCTTACAAGCCCAAGTCATCTTACAGGCATGAGCCTTGCATCTTCCCTGTGTAAAGTCGACACAAACTGCTTGTTGCTAACAATTGGAGCTCTTGAATTCAGGCGGCTGAGATTGAGCAGCTTAAGCAGGAGAAACTTCGTTTGGCGGAGGAAAAGGCAGACCTAGAGATCCGCTGTGAGAAGAATTCTGATGATGCAGCTTATGCAAAGGAGTTGGCGTCAGCCGCTGCTGTGGAGCTGAAGAACTTGGCTGAAGAAGTTACAAAGTTGTCCTTCCAGAATGCCAAGCTGTCAAATGACCTTGCCAATGCGCAAGATCTTGCTTACACCAGGCTGTCAGCTAAAGCCCTGCCAAGTAATGGACACTTCAAGCTCACGGCAAACGTCGAAACTCAAACAGACAGTGAACTTGGTCAAGCCAATGGGGCGGCCAGGTTTCTGGCAGAGACACCGCAGCCTTTTGACGATATTGACCTATGGAGACTTGACTCCGACGATGCTGTAATTCAGTTGAAGAACGAACTTGAGACCATGAAGCATGAGCAGTCGCTCTTGAAGTCCCGACTAGAGGAGAAAGAGGAGTCTGAGTCAGATTTGCAGAGTAGAGTTGAGGAAGCAAAGCAGCGGGAGGTAGACTTAGAAAATGATCTTGCAGGCATGTGGGTTCTTGTGGCTCAATTGAAGAAGGAGCGGGAAGCATTAGAGCAGTTGCACGCAGATACAGAAGACCATCAAATTAACGGAGACACTGCTCTGAGACCTCTCAGCAACGGGAACAAAGTGAAGGGAGCCGATGAAGATACGGCTCTTGATGACCTGAGGGCTTGCCTCGAAGATGAAAGGCGCCGAAATGCTGAGCTTGATGCACTCGTCTCACAGTTGAAGGCATGCCCTTCTCCAGCACTCATTTTCTCTGTCACTTCATCACCTGAATGCAGACTGACCACGATGCTTTGTGTCTTTGATGTAATTGCCAGAAAGGCAAAATGATTCTAACCTCTTCTTAGCGTCAGTACAGAGTGAGGATTTGGATGGACTGAGCATGGCAACTCTGGAAGATCTTTCGAACCTTCATGTTGAAGCCTTGACCAAACTATGTCAAGCAAAGGTCTGCCTCTCCCCTTTCCCTGAAGCATGAAAAGTAACAACAATATTAGCTGACAGTGCGCACTGACTGATGCCTTGTCCAGACGGGAATAACAACTCAAAATACACAAATCTTTCTGAACTTTGCAGGCTCGAGAGCAAGAGAGATCGGAGAAGGATCGTGGTCGAGAGCTTCACTCCAAAATTCAGTACGACATGGGCGCCCTGGGAAGTGACCAGCTCTCGGCGGATGAAGACAGAAATGGCCATGTCTGCAAAGTCTGCTTCGAATCTCCGACTGCTGCAGTTCTGCTCCCATGCCGCCATTTTTGCTGTAAGCAGTTTCTCTCTTCTGATCGGCCCCTTCCGATAACGCTGTCAATTAGTAATGAACTAAAGTGTATCTTGGGTTGCATCTGCAGTGTGTAAACCATGTGCTATTGCTTGCACAGAATGCCCATTATGCCGAAGTGCAATTGCAGACAGAATCATCACCTTCACATCGTAACCATCGGTGAGTACTAGTCAGTTTCCACAAGTTCTTGAATCCTTGACTGTGGCAAACTCCGCAGGAGCTGTCAGCTAATAGCTTTCCCCGTTGGGTTTCATAGGTTCTGAAGGCTATGGAACTTGCAGATTTCCTCTTGCGTTTAATTATTGTTTTTGTATGGGACTTGAGGGGGTTTTCATCCCTCCTGGCGTATTTGCCTCCCACCCATTCTTGTAAAGATCGATACCAGCTGCTAACTTGGTTCTCGTAAGAACAACCTTCGGAAAAAGTGTTCCTTTTTTGTAGCATAGTTAGGTAGGTTAGTGTTGTATCTTATCGTTGGTTCGCGATTAGGTTGACTTGTAGCTTTCTCCAGCAGGAGCAGTAAATCGTAGTTTTGAAAGCGGGTTGGTTACTCTATTGTGAGACCAAATATACTTTGCCACGCCGTCAGCCAGCAGCGAACAAAAAATCCTATCTTCCACAACATAGGTGTTCCAGGATGAGAGAATTGTAAGCTTCACACAGACGACATTCGTCAGCGGGTGCTGCTGTTCACACATTATCAACACTGTTCGTAGGTAAGAACGGAGTTGAGGAAACGAGATGACAAATAGGTGTGCAAATGGGTGAAGAAAAGACGCCTTTTCCATTTCTAGTATACAAAACATTTTCCAGATGTTGAGAATGCAACATCAAATGCAATGTGTGAGACTGCTATTCACAGATCAGCGATTCCTGTTTCAAGGCAATGCTAGTGTCCGGGTTAGTTGGTGAATCTTGCTGGGGTATGAGGAAGCCCCAGGGAGGGCGCACAGCCTGCACACCAATTAAATGTGGAACTGCAGGTTAAAGCCACTTCTAAACCAAGCTATTCTGGTTATGAGAGAGGAGAGGCCTGAGTTCTGATTTTCCCCTGGGTGTCCCATGCAGTGTCTCACAATGCTGACCACTAGCTAGTAGGGAATAGTTTTTAAAACCCTTGACATCCAGAATAACTTCCTTCATGTATAATACATCCTCACCCCCCGCCCGACCTAATTTCCCTCTAATCCCACCATCACTTACTGGTCTGTCAAAACTTAGTTTTGGAGAAGCTTGGGTTTCTAAGCCACAGCAAGAATCACCAAAACCTTTTTTGTTAGAACTCACAAACCTAGGGGATCGCTGTTGGGCGTCTCTCCACTGTGAAGTCACCAGAGGCATGCAGCTGTCTACAACACTTGGGGTTGTGTCGAATCCGGCGGAGGGCCGGGGAGATATCTCCGACAAGGGGTGACTACTCTGGGTCGTGTTACAGTCTTTGGCCATTCCGCCACTTGCTGTTGGTTTTATGGTACCCAAGTCTTCGAAGTTAAAACTTGACATGCCGGGATTTTGTACAATAACCAACATTGGCCTTGGTCCTGCACCCTTGCAGTTGCCGACAGAAGTTGGCTGCCCAAACAACAAGACAGTCCAGTCAGTACCACGGCAAAAAGAACCAGGATGTACATCCAAGGCAACAACAACGTATCAAATAGAGCAACTTGGGATTGGGAAGGTACCACTCCAATATGCCATTCTTTGAAGTCCAGGTTGTTGAAGTCCTTCTGGTTCATTTCCTGCGATATAACAAGGGCAAGAGTCTTTAACCTATACGTGGAAACAAAACAAGAGCCTGTGCTTAAAAGAATTCTGTATGCTCGGCGAGAAGCTGGAGACTTACAACGCTGTAGATTGGCGGCAAAACACGTTGTCCTGAGGAGTGTAAGGTAGGAATAACAGTGAAGAAGGGTGTCAACTCTCGTGACCTAAAAGTCCACCTGCACACGACCGAGCAGGCAGACAAAGTTGACGGATTGCCCTTTGGAAGCCTCCAAGCAGGCCACTCCAACGTGCAAGAAACGAAACCCACAAAAAGCCTGTGATGCACTTGCATACCCAATGTAGAAAAAAATGCCAATCTCTGTCCACTCTCGTACAAGAAGGCGCATCCAATACTCGTTAGCGACGCCGTCAGCTCTAGCGTGCATCTACAGAATCACGAGAACACAATGAGCACCAACAACTTGAAACAGCCAGAAGTTGTAAACGACCGCCTGAGAAAAAAGCAACTGCTCACCAAAATCTCAGCGACAACCATCATAAGCATAGCCCCCTGGAACTTCCTGAACAAGTCGAATGGTGCTGGTTAGAGAGAAACTCCTTCAGAACATGATAAAATCAATTCGCTCTTTGAAAGGAAGTAAGGAATGCATACTTGAACATAGTGTACTTTGTGTAGATGGCTGTGTGCATCATGTGCACACCTTCGTCTTGTATATGCTGCAGCTGGTCTCTCAACACAGTGAGGTTGCGAGAGACGTGAATGAAGATCACGTACAGCATAATCAGATATATCAGCACAACAAGAATCTGCAAAAGAAACGGTGACGATCATCGTCGGGACTACATCCATATCAGTGTGAGAGCTATTTCCATATCTCAAGAGAAACCTAAGAGCACAGAATACTAATGCAGCAAAAGTAGCTGAGCAGTACCAACAGAAGTCCCTGACAAACTTACCGCAAATTGAGGCACAGCAGCCTTGTAGCCGGTGAGAGTCAGGTATAGGAGTGAAGCAAGTCCGGCAATACTACGCCGTTCAGCAATAGAGAGCTGCTCGTGCATAATGCAATAACCGTGGGATATCAAGAGGAATGCAATGAAACAGGCTGTTTCGAAGAAGATTCGAGATACGAAGACCCCGAATGCAACCCAGAATGAGCAAGTGCTCAAGTTGAGGCATGAGTACCTGCAATTTCAAATAGAACTCGTCAAGACAAGCTTCTGATCGCATACTTGCCACGGTGCTATCACAGACTGTACACATTCGACGATTTAAGAGCAGACACCGCAGGTAGCCATCCATCAACTTACCAAAAAACGAAAGAGAGCCCCAGAACTAGTGCTTTCAACACAGGCACTGCCGTCAAAATCCATTGCAGATTGCTGGTCTGTTCAAGGTGGCATGCAACAGCTTAGAGTCGCAAAACCAGCATACCAAGTCCTGCCGAGCAACACAACTAGCTAGCACTGAGGAGGGGGACATCCCAGATGTCGTTGCATGAGAGGAGACTGGGCCGTACCTGCCATCGACGTTTGCTCCATGTGTTCAGAGTCCACACGCCGACCAACACAGTCCATATCATGAGCAATCCAAAGAAGAGGAAGGGCAAAGGCCTGTAGGATTCCTCCCATTCAGTCGTACTGGAAATCGGCTTCGGTCCATGAGTAACGGCTGCGTCCATGATGCTGACAGCCTTTCACCTACGATCCAAACGATTCAAATGCTTTCCAAATGCCCGAGTCCTAAAGAGAAGCTTGCATAGCTTCACCAATGATGGTTGATGATCATCGGGCTGAATCCCTCGTTGTCCACAGTCCGCCAATACTGGCCAATACACTTGACATCCCCAGTCCTGACAGCTCGCAATATTCGTACCATGTGGAAGCTGGTTTCCAGCAACCTGTAGGCTTTCCAAAAGGCAAGCCCAGGACAGAGAGGCCTGTCGCCTTTCTTCGGATAGCTAGCTTTTCGCTTTTGGTTGGCTAGCTTTCAGTAGCAATCCAACGGAAGTCGCTCACTCCCTGCTCGGTGCAACAAGACAACGCTCAGAGAAAGCGAGCGTTTCGGAAGCTGCTTGCTGTCCAGAGGTGGTCCCGTGGATTACTTGCGAGAACCCGGTAGCCTCCACGGAATCCAACAACGCCAGCACTTCAATTCCAAGGACAATCCAGCCGCTAGGACATCCAACACTGCAGTCCTGAACAGAACGCGGCGGCAGACGCTTTCAGAGTCGACAATTGCAAGGAGATGAGTCCTAAAAGCACCGCGATCGTAATCAACACCCGTGTGACCCGTGCCGCAAAGCCTCACCAACATACAGCTGCCATGCACACAGGATCCCCGAGTCACCGGAAGTAACACATGGAGGAGCTTCCCCCGCCATCCATTGGCCGTCTAAAGCATCATCTCCGCAAATACTGGTCCAAAATTGAAAGCGAGCGCAACAGTTGCGACCCCAGGCAGATCGTAACCCTGCACTCACAGGGCACTGCCACTTGCCACCTTACGCTCCGTCCGTAATGCCGTCCAACGCCTCTCACACACACGCATCCTCCCTCTCCGCCAATGCCAATTCCATCTCTCTCAATCCAAATCGCACAAAGTCTTCCCCGGATCTCCCAAACCCGCGCGTCCGCGCACACAATTCTCCGGATCGAGTACCACAGCACTCAACTACCATTTCAAAAACGCCTTCAACATCCAATGCGCCTTCCAATTCTCCAGCCACACATCACCAACTCAAACCACATTCCATTCCCTCACCGAAATCAGGCCAGCGCCAGACACAAAACGGCAACGGCGTGCAGGATCCCGACCTCCCAGGCATCAAACAACACAAAAACGGCACAACAATTTTCCTCCACTCTACTCTCCCGACCCTGCCCCTCCCCGAGCACTAAACCAGACCTGCAGCCGCGCATACTCCACAATCCAAAATTCCCCCGGCAACACCCCCGCCGTTCTCCACGAATTTAACACCGAGATCTCGCAATCCGGCTGCCGCGAAACCTCAGCAAATTGGAGCGCCGATCGCAGCACAAGCACACACAATCACTCTCACACGCACAAAACAGCCACAACATGGGATAATGCGGCCTCCGCTCTTCGGCCGCAACAGGCAGGAGACAGCGCTGCGCTGCGGTGCGCTGCGGTGCGGCCGAGCAGGCGAGGCGGGCAGACAGGAAAGGACAGGACGAGGAGGGAGGGGGAGAAGGCGCGGTAGAAAAAGGGAGAGGGAGCGGGAGGGGGGCGGAGGCGGAGGCGAGCAAGTGAAAGCGAGGCAGCGTGTGTGCGAGGAAGGCAGCAGAAACGAGGGGGAAGAGAGGGTAACCGTTTGGCGAGTCTCGCAAACCAGGCAGACTAAGACGTTCCCAAGGCAGCCAGGGTGTGGGTCAGGCGGAGCGGGACGTTCTAGGCCTGGCTGCCTTGTATGGGGGACAACTGACGGTCTGGCATCTGATCCGTTCTGCCTCCAAAATATTCATTTTCCCTCATCATTCCTGTAACCGTACCCTTGCGCCTATCCGCTATCCGCCCGGGAGGAACTCGGCTAGGCTAAGCTTTTAGCTTTTAGCTTTTAGCCCCGGTTAATCTAACGTTGCTCCTCCTAAACATATCAAACGTTCCAAGAAGCGCAAAAACGGAGCGTGCTTGATGGACCCCCCCAGGACCCGCTTCCACTCCCATTTCGGTCATTTTTGGGAGCAAAAAATGACCCATCAGGACTTTGACGAATCCTTCACATCGAATCCCGCGGTAACCCATTTGACCCAGCTTCGGTTTTTGGCGGTCATCACTTCTACCTTTGAAATGGTGGAATGATGGCGGGCGCCTCGTTTGCGTAACATACACCGTTCCGAAAATACACACAAGTCTTAAGCTAATTCTCTTATCTCAAGATAAGAGGGCTGGCTTTGGATTCCGCATCCCGCATCAAAGCTTGTGAAATAATACTGCCTAGGTATTTATCTAGGGGATAGGTATAAAAAACGCACTCCTTGTAATCTTGTCAATCTATATTAAGTAGGAAAATTTAAAAAAATCTTAATTCTAATATTTATAGGTAAATTAAAATTTTATAGAGAAGTATATAGTAGTATACATGAAAAACATTGTGTCTCTTTGTAGAGGTACATTGGCACTTCAAAACTTGAAAGGAAAAGAGTAAGAGAGATTGGCTCTTGAGCTAAGTATGTAAGTTGAAATGACAATGATAAGCTTTTTTCTTTCACAATCCAAAATATAAAATGAGATGTTTACGCCCATTTTGTTTTCAATTTTGTTTCATGTAGATGATGTGCATTGTGTATTTCTGGATAGTGAGTCACCTTTTGTGGATTTTGGATCGAAAGAAAAACAAAGATATGCTTATGAGAGAGAATTTTTTCAGTATGTATAATATTGATGATTTTTTGGAGGCAAAAAAAGAACTTTCAATCCAAGTAGGTTTCTTCACTTGGATATAATTGCATGAAATTTGGATTGCTCAAAACAGTTCCAATTGAATTTTCCATACATGAAAGAATTGTTGTGTGTTAACACATTCTCGTGAGATTGACAACAGGTAGCAGAAATCAAATCAAAATAAATAGGAAATCCTGAAATAATTTGAAGATGATATGACCAAAACATGTTGAAAGATTGTTCCTGGATGTACATATATGAACAACCTTTATAGATATTGTTCTGCATATCTTAATACGAAATTTCTGCTTAACTTTTGTGTTCCAAGTGGATTGTGAAAGACTTCAAAATGCATCCTACGATTCGAAAAGGTAGGCCCGGCCGCAATCGCACAAGGCAAATTGATTTTCCCTTCTATGAACATACTATGCCCCCGCCTCCTAATGAGGCAAAGGACGCTCACGACTATGTAGCCAAGACCTCACTTCCAGATCCATTGGGCATTAGATATGAAAGAAAATGGGTAAACCCTGGGATAGATCCTAGTCCCCCTAAGTTTTGTAGGCTCTATGCTCACGGATATGTGTTCAACACATGTGAGAGAGACGATATGTTTCTCCTTCCTGAAAATCGTCGACTACAATGTTTCTATTTTCCCAAACTTCCTATAGAAGATAAGAAACTAGTATTTCTAACAAGAAAAGCAAGAATACACAAACGAGCCGCTTCCTTTTTTGCAAGGGAAGAATTATGGGGAGCTTGGGATATAGACTCACACATAGATAGAAAAGCCAAAGATGAGACACTAAAACAAGAGTATGCCCAGGCTATGAATCACACCAAGTGGTATTACCTCAAGAATAAAGGACCAATTGACAGACTGCGTGAGCTACATAGGAGAGGGGAATCCAATTACCGGTCTTGGCAGCCCCCAGTCACTCCACCAAAACCAGTCAGGCAGCTGAAAACAAGGCAAGAATGGGATGTAGACCAAATTGCCCAGCTCAAGCACTGGAGACCTAACATGGACGACCTCATCAGCCGAGGATTTGTCTACGTCTGATCCTTCATGGGATTATGCAATCTTCTCCGTTGCCCAATATAGGTCAATATTCAAAACCCCTTTCCTTGTGGGCAGGAGACTTTGGTAAGGTGAGTTCTCGGATAGGCCAATCTTGAACAAGAGCCAGGAGAACATGTGGAGCATATCGGGGTCCCCAACGTATCAGCATAGTCTTCAAAAACACACATCAGGGAGAGGAACGGGAACGACGAGGCAGAGACCGAAACATGAAAGCTCACTGTGTGGAAAGTGTCATGTGATCAGAGGCCTGCCGTCGGAGCATAGACCTGGAATAGAATTTTCTAAATTCCATGGAATTATTAATACTTTCTATATAGAAAGTATTAAATATCAATTGCCTGCCTTGGGAAACGAGCAGTTGCGGTCACGAATGTGCCGTTTATGACCGGGCAGCTCGCTTTGGGAAGTGCACGACATGCTTCCCTACAACCGGGCCTTGACTGTGTCAGTCTGTCGCTAAGCGGGCTCGTTGCGGCCTGGAACTTGATAGACCCCGTTTCGTGTATGACAGCCGGGGCCACTTCCCGCCAGCCGGCCCACCTGGCCCCGTTCCGTTACGTCCCGTTCCGCGGATCGCAGCCTCCAGGTGCCCGTTTTAGGGTTTCCTCTTACCCCGCTTTCCCCGAGATCTTCCTACTGACAGTTAGAGCAGGCCAGGTGGAAAGTCTGCGGATATTTCGATGCGCTGTGGGCGTGCCAGACGGAAAGTGTCGCCAATCAGGATGTGAAATCCCGAATTGTGATACCGTCTTCATATAGCAAATGCAATCGCTTTGCAAGCTCGTTTGGATCTTGCTTTCTGATGAGATGTGAGGAATGTGTGTACTGTAATGATCAGTGGAGACAGCACATCCAGAACAAGGTGGCGTTGCAGTAGGTTGCATGTACTATATTGTTCTCTTCTGCCAAGAGGCGTCCTGCTCGGGCGAGATTCACCAGTCGTGGGCCCTGCTGCCACAACAATGAATGCAAAACGGCGGCCAATGCTATGTGGAGGGAATTGATTTTTAGAGGATGACGTCAAGATTGGGTTTGGCAAGTTGGCTGGAGGTTTGAGGCCGAGGTGGCGGGGCTGGCGATTGGATCAGGGCAAAGCCTTGGCAAGGAAGGTGGAAGTGCAACAAGTTGGCAGGATAGGTCAACTTTTTCCCGCTCTTGGTGTAGGGGTGTCCGGATAGGGCTTGGTGTTGTGTCCTGTTGTCCGCCAGGGTGCAGTCGCCGTGGTCTGGACTTCCCTCTCTCAAAGGGGATGCATGTGCGGGAACATGTTTTGTTTTGGACAGTTGCACGATTAATCGAGGGCAATGAGGCGTCGAGTGTTGTGGCTGAAGGGGCACATGCAGCCGGGAGGCAATCAATGCCGGAAAGCGAATGGCATCGGAGAAAAAATCTGCACGAGGGAAAAAGAAAAAGATCTGCAAGCCGGAAGTTGCCGGATGCAGCTCGCCCCCGGCTGCGGCCTTGGCCGGGTCCCGGTGGTGGACCAGTCGAGGGAACGGCGACGTGCCGGAGGGGGCCCGGAGACGCGTGTTGGGAGACGAATGTTCGCCTAGGGTTTGGAACGGGGGTCTGGGACGTCACGGGACACTGCACAAACGGCGCGCTGTGGCTGTTGGAGCCTGTCACACTGCGCGCGCCGCAGTAGAGCTTGGGCCTTGGGGGTACGGTGACGTCGGGGTGGGCTCCGGGAGTCCATATTGCAGTGTTGCTTGGTGAGCAGGTGACGCCTGCACCAGCATGGCTCACACGGGTGTGTATTCTGCAATTTGGTATACTATATGCATATATGTATGTACTATGATGTACATAGGTTGCGGCAGTAATGCTCGAACGAGAAGACGGAATCATCTCCAGTGCAATGCACAAGAGCATGGGGAAGAGGGAATCATCTCTAGTGCACTGTACAGTGACGGATAAAGCCGCCCTGCACCTGCACCTGCACCGATGTGAACAGCGCCCGTAGTAGTGGCCTAGAAGGCTGCTGCTCACTGGTTTCTCATCACGATTGATGCCGTATGGGCGGTGGGACAATCACTCCTCAGGCCGGTGCTGGTGCGGGTGCTGGTCCTGGTGCAGGATTCTTCCTGTGAGGAATACTGACAGATGTGCCAGATGCAGGCGCCGGCACCACAGAAGCGGAGACGAAGCTGGTCGGTGGCTTTCATTCCCACAGAAGAATGTAACAGACGATTACAGCTTTCCAGTCCCTTTCTTACATGTACTACACTTTGGAGTTGATGGCTTACCTACCATCTCTCTCCCTTCCCTTGAGGCTCTTCCTGCCGGAGTACAATTCAAACCCTCTGAGCTCTTGAGCTCCTCTTCCCAGAGACTCTCTCATACAACCGTTCACACTGTGATCTCAACCTACATCAGCATGTCAGGCAATTGATGCAAATGCCCGTCCAGTACTCTCTGCAACTTCTGCCCATGATGAAGAGGTCCTGCAGTTGCCACACTGCCCCTTCAAACTCAACTGCAGAGAAGGAACACTGGGAGAAGGAATTGGAAACACCTTCCCAAGATTTCCTGCATACATCAGCCCAGGAACTTGGGTCCTGGTCGGTGCATTGTGATCAGCACCAATAAACAATGACCTGTTCGTGAAACAGGAGCTTGAGGGTTCGCAGGAGCTGTTGGCTACCATCATACTGCTTAGCCCAATTTCACGTGGGAAAACAGTACCAAGCGCACTCAGATCAAAGTTTCTTAATGCTCAATATGTGCCGCACCACCCACATTATGGTGGGGTCACCCCGACTTAAACCATTCTCAGGCTCCCACCACTACACTTCCTAGGCCCCTCATCTTGGACCTGCCGTCCCAGGACAGGGCAAGAGCATGTCGAATCCGAATCATATTCTCCACTTTCACGAAGTCTGCCGGCTCACCCCATTTCCACAGGCAATGCGTGCACGGCATGGGTGCAAAGCAAGAAAACCAACTGTATAGCCTGCCTGATCTCCTCGCCTATTGAACACGAAATTTGATTGCACTCTTTTTCTTTACCCGTTCCAGAGTTGCCATAGGAGCCAGCCCTCCATATACAGCATCTGGAACATCAACCTTTGGCCTCATTCTCCTCGCCACTTTCATCTTCCAGTGCAAACTCATCCCGGTTTGCAACCACCTTCAGCTGTTCAGCCTGGCCAACTGTCTCTACTCCACAACTCACAAGCCCATCACCCCGGTCTTTTCTCCAGGCCGTCCAGGGTTGCTCTAGACTGTGCAGCTACTTCCCTCTCAAAAACTACCATCTCATCTTCAGGAACACCAGCGCACTTAAATGTATCCACGGCTTTTCTCCTGTCGACTTTCCTTGGTCAGCTTGCATCAAATATTCCGGCAAGCTCATCTGTTTCGTGTACGAAGTGAAAGTTAGACACTGCTCCAAAGGGATGAGTAATCTGTGATGCCTGCACGTAAATGGCCCGAACTCCATCTACTTGCTCAAGCTCAGCACACTTTGAGCACATGACCTTCACATCCTTGTCAGGTAGACCTGATTCCATGGCTGCCTGCGAAATCCTTCACATGTTAGATCCAATCTACATCTACGAATCGAGTACTATGCCTCCGCGTCTATCACCAGCAATTCAAGCGATGCAAGTTTCCAAAGTTCCAAATGAGGGCCAAACGACAGTAGTCAAACCTCAGAGATGTCTCTCGACTTTGGGACACCTAAGAACTCTGCCGCCCATGAAATATAGATTTGAAAGATGCTCATCTTCTCGGTGTCTGGGACAACCTTCGTAGCCCGGTCATATAGGGTCATGGCATATCGAGCCAGACCATATTCCTCTTCTAGTTTTGCATACTGCAGATAGAGACATTTTGCATCCTCTGCAGGGACCTAACAAAAGTTCACGATAAGGGTTAGCTCATAGCACTTCACCCTTGCTGTTCGCTGTTTCTGCTGTAAACAACGCTGGGGCCTTATTTTCAGCTACGTAAGTTTTCGCCCACCATACGCCACATCACGGCGCATTCCCGACCGCCGTATGAGGTCAATAAACGACCCGCGACTGACTCATCAACTCTCAAGTCACTGAAGGTCTTATGCTGGTTTTGCATGTAGCCCGACCCGGAAGTGATCCTGGGTCACTCCGCGGGTCGGTGAGTTCATTTGTCATCCAACGGGCAACCCACTGAATGTAATTGACCGTCACGAGCCGGTGTTTATTGGTTGTTTCAACTCGTTGGCCCGGTCGTAACCCTAAAATAAATATACCCCGTTCTTGGTCACGGCTTCCCGTTCAAATTGGTCTTGCCCGAGTCATTGCTTCATTGCAAGATAAGGACCTTTGGAGACCGTGTGGGCTCCACTCCACATCGATTGAGAGTTAAGACATCGGCATTTTGGCGTATTTTGAGGATGGCATTCTTTGCGTCTATGGAGTTGTGTTGGCAACGCTAGGGCATATTCGGAATTTTTTTGAAGCTAGTCCAAGAACTTGATTCTCATTATTTTCAATCTAAGGATGTGTTGGATTCGTTATTTATTTTCTCATTTCAAGGTGGATTGGAATCTTACGATGATGCTCTTGATGACATTGTGTGTGCCTACACAGGTTTCATAGCAATATTGCCCGGGTCGAGCTACATGCAAACTGAAGGTCTTAGAGCGGGTTCGCATTAACCCGAGCCCGGGCCCTTGAAAAAAAACCGGGCATGAGCTCTGTCACTCCGCATTGGAAAAAAAACACTTGTCATGGCCGGGTGCGGGTGACAAAACTTGTTATGGCTCTGATCCATCATGAATATATTTTCTAATTATTGATTCTTATTCATAAATCATATGTCTCTGCTTGGATTTTGGTTTGCTTGTTGGACTCGCAGCTGGCCGGCGGTGATCTGGATTGCTTGGCCGCAACTACAATGGCCATGGGAAACATGAAGCATGTTTTGGTAATCTTCCTGGCACCGCTCACCATTGTCTTAGACGTCTTGCATAAACCTATTTTTATAGATGCTTTCCTTGATGATGAGGAGAGCCTGGATGCTGAGGCTTAACTAGATGACATGTTTCAAGCTGTCCAAGTTTTCATGTCTTCCATTGATGATTTCATTCCCTCGCTTGTTGTTCTACCCAAACATCCAAGAGATCCGCTTTTTGGGATACAATTAGGGCAGTTCTATGTGAAACCAAAAATGGTCATAATTTAAGATATTTTTTTAGTGCTAAATTCTATTTTGTGTTCACAAAACAAAGCAAAGTAGTCTACAGTCGGCGCATGACTTATCTACATATCCGACGACTCTTACGATCCTAAGGTCTATACAGCCACCAACTACCGATGGCTCCTCCAATCCCAAGGCTATACCTTGCCAACTACCACCTATCAGCGGTGATCTACCCTACCTCAAGCTACCTCACAAATCACTCCCTATGGACTCTACATAAGCCCAAAAGGCATTATCCTAGGAATTATGACTTGTACTCAAAGCATGTGGCTTTGGAGGATGAGCGTAGGTTTTCTGTGTTTCTCAGGTTCAACCCTGATTATTTTGCATACATTGTCAAGCTAGATAAATAAATATGCCATATAGATAGATTCGATAAGACACAACTCATTTTCACAAAACTCCTTCTCCAAGAAGGCAGCTTCAACATGTGCAATAGCAGAGCTCACAAAAACGTCCCAGCACTTGTTCGGAAAAGAGAATTCATTTGAGATTCCATGTCAAGCCGAGGTGTATCATATGCTGTTGTAGTACAATCGATGCCAACAACAAAACCAAGAGAAACACATGTGACTCCTACAACATCGCCACGACTCCCAACTCTAGATTTTTGCACAAACCACACAGATTCAGTCATAGCCGTCAAACACTTGCGTCCGGCTAAGGGGAACGCAGCCTCCAGTAAGAGGGATTGGGTGGGGCCCGTGCCTTGGCATAGATAGGCACGTGCGGAGTGGGTCCGGTATCCCTCTGCGCGTGTGTAGAATGCGGCTATTAAATAGATAGGTTAGCTAGTAGGGGAGAGCTGACGTTGCCAACCGTTTTGTCCTTAAGGAGCAGCCTTGGGAGCTGCATAAGAGGGAAGGCTGCAACCCTCTGTAATCGACCATTCCTTGAGTTTGATCCTGTATCCGTGATGTTTCCTTTGCCTTGCGTAAGCGGAGGTGTGTCTGCGCATTGCACAGTCACCGAGCCCGGTGATTAACGTGAAATATGTCACTGGGCTCTAATGGGCGGATGGGCGAGTGGGAGGTGTAACCTCCGGTCGGGCCTCCGGTGCATGGTCGGCGGAGTCGATAAGAGGGAAGGCGCAACCCTCCGAATCGACCATTCCTTGAGTTTGATCCTGATCCGTGATGTTTCCTTTGCCTTGCGTAAGCGGAGGTGCATTGCCCGAGTCACCGAGCCACCGATTAACGAAAGAAATATGTCCCGGCTCTAATGGGCGTCATGGGCGAGTGGGAGGGTGTAACCTCCGGTCGCCTCAGGCATGGTGCGGCGGAGAGTCGAGAATCCTTCATGAGGGATTGTGGCCATGAAACTTCTACGCCACGAGGATGATTTTTAGCGCTCACGTGGTTACCGGCCTCTAGAGTGGACTTGGGCGGTTGAGTATGGTGAGCAATCGTCGGGAATGCCGGAAGGAAGGGAGTGCCTCCGCCCGGTTGTTGGTCCGCGGACCATCAGCTCCCAATAGTTAGAGTATCGCGCCGCAGGTACTTGACCGGTATTTTGTAGCGGTCAAGAGAATTGCGGGCTTTTAGAGGCCGTGGCTTGAGACTTTCATCGGATGGGGTTTGAGAGGTTAGGGTTTGGTCCGCGTTGGAGTTAGAAATAGGTCCGTATTTATTTTCTCATTTTCAAGGTGGATTGGAATCTTACGATGATGCTCTTGATGACATTGTGTGTGCCTACAGGTTTCATAGCAATATTGCCCGGTCGAGCTACATGCAACCTGAAGGTCTTAGAGCGGGTTCGCATTAACCCGAGCCCGGCCCTTGAAAACCGCATGAGCTCACTCCGCATTGGAAAAAACACTTGTCATGGCAGCGGTGACAAAACTTGTTATGGCTCGATCCATCATGAATATATTTTCTAATTATTGATTCTTATTCATAAATCATATGTCTCGCTTGATTTTGGTTTGCTTGTTGGACTCGCGGTGGCGGTGATCTGATTAACGAACTAATGGCCATGGGAAACAAAGCATGTTTTGGTAATCTTCCGCACCGCTCACCATTGTCTTAGACGTCTTGCATAAACCTATTTTATAGATGCTTTCCTTGATGATGAGGAGAGCACGGATCGAGGCTTAACTAGATGACATGTTTCAAGTCATTCCAAGTTTTCATGTCTTCCATTGATGATTTCATTCCTCGCTTGTTGTTCTACCCAAACATCCAAGAGATCCGCTTTTGGGATACAATTAGGCGTTCTATGTGAAACCAAAATGGTCATAATTTAAGATATTTTTTAGTGCTAAATTCTATTTTGTGTTCACAAAACAAAGCAAAAGTAGTCTATGGCGATGACTTATCTACATATCAAGCGACTCTACGATCCTAAGGTCTATCTGACCACCAACTACATGGCTCCTCCAATCCCAAGGCTATACCTGCCAACTACCACCTATCACGGTGATCTACCCTACCTCAAGCTACCTCACAAATCACTCCTATGGACTCTACATAAGCCCAAAAGGCATTATCCTAGGAATTATGACTTGTACTCAAAGCATGTGGCTTTGGAGGATGAGCGTTTTAGGTTTCGTGTTCAACCTCGATTATTTTGCATACATTGTCAAGCTAGATAAATAAATATGCCATATAGATAGATTCGATAAGACACAACTCATTTTCACAAAACTCCTTCTCCAAGAAGGCAGCTTCAACATGTGCAATAGCAGAGCTCACAAAAACGTCCCAGCACTTGTTCGGAAAAGAGAATTCATTTGAGATTCCTAAACAGTCCAGAAGCCCGAGGTGTATCATATGCTGTTGTAGTACAATCAGTACCCGAACAGTCAAAACCAGAAGAGAAACACATGTGACTCCTACAACATCGCCACGACTCCCAACTCTAGATTTTTGCACAAACCACACAGATTCAGTCATAGCCGTCAAACACTTGCGTCCGGCTAAGGGGAACGCAGTGAAGAGGATTGGGTGGGGCCCGTGCCTTGGCATAGATAGGCACGGCGGAGTGGGTCCAGATCCCGCGGTGTAGAATGCGCTATTAAATAGATAGGTTAGCTAGTAGGGGAGAGCCGACAACAACCGCTTTGTTCTAAGGAGCAGCCTTTGGGAGTCGATAAGAGGGAAGGCTGCAACCCTCTGTAATCGACCATTCCTTGAGTTTGATCCTGTATCCGTGATGTTTCCTTTGCCTTGCGTAAGCGGAGGTGTGTGCGCATTGCCTGAGTCACCGAGCCAGCTGATTAACGTAAAGAAATATGTCCTGGGCTCTAATGGGCAGTTCATGGGCAGAGTGGGAGGGTGTAACCTCCGGCGGTCAGGCCTCCAGTGCATGGTGCGGCGGAGAGTCAGTAGAATCCTTCATGAGGGATTGTGGCCATGAAACTTCTCTGCCACGAGGATGATTTGGAAGCCAGCGCTCACCTGTGGTTACTGGCCTCTAGAGTGGACTTGGGCAGTTGAGTATGGTGAGCAATCGTCGCGGGAATGCCAGAAGGAGCCAGGGGAGTCTGCCTCCGCCGGCTGTTGGTCCGGCGGACCATCCGACTCCCAATAGTTAGAGTATCGCGCGCACAGGTACTTGACCGGTATTTCCGACTGGCAGTCCAAGAGAATTGCGGGCTTTTAGAGACCGTCCGGTGGCTTGAGACTTTCATCGGAGTAGAGTTTGAGAGGTTAGGGTTTGGTCTGGCGCTGTTGGAGTTAGAAATAGGTCCGGCGGCGCTGGGATTTGAGTTGTCCAAGTTTTACCCTAGTTAGCTATGTTAGAAGAGACTTAGATGCAAGAATGGCACAAGCCGTTCCCTTGGGTTCGCACCGACGACTACATCGACAAGGGTTATAAGTGTGCACCCTTTTAGCCCCGCTAGCAAAAGTATCCAAGGTCACCTGGGTGGACATAAGGCCTAAGATAAAGAGAACAAGGCCCAAGGTCATAATTGCACACATGGTCAGTATCACATCACCCTACGAGGCCCGCTAGTAAAGGTTGGCGCTTACATATGCAATTTGTTCTTCAAAGTACAACAAGGGTAAGTCAGAGAATTTCTAGTTGCAGATGCAAGATACTCGGACCTTGCATATATGGTTACTAACACTCACACCAGGACGAGTATTAATAGCTAAGGCAGATCTATACAACTTCAAGCAGTCATTGACACGCACGGTGGTAGAAGGTGTTTTTGGCCAATTGAAAAGTGTGTGGAGAATTTTGGGACGAAAGGCGTGGAAGGGGAATCCAAGCTTCCTTGCAAAGATGTCATATATTGTTGTGTTCTTCACAACATTCACGTTGAAAGAGGGGAGGGAATATATAGATCGCCGTTTATATGAAGGCTACACTTCTGCAAGCTTCACCGGACAATATTTTAGAGGATTTAATGTTGACAATGTTGTAGGTTCCATGGTGTTCTTGGGATTTGCATTGAAGGTTAATGGATCATGGACAAGAGCAAGGCTGTTGTGGTCCGCTTTTGGTCGGTCGAATGACGTGCAGGCCTCCTGCAGGTCCGTGAACTTAGCGATGATGCAGCAAGACTGTGGGATGCGCAGACATCTGTGACCCGGGAGGTTATGGGAAAAACGATTTGTTGTTCCAGATAAAGTGCCTTTCTCGGTAAGAGGACATCAATTATAACCATTATAAACTTGATTTGTACATAGACATGATTTGTGGATAATCATTGAATTCTATATTTTAACGTAGAGGACTAAATTGGCATCCTTTTTTGAGAAAAATGTAGAACAAGGTCTGAGGATATTGGCATAAAGTTTTAAAAACCAGCATGTGGGAAGAAGTTCCTTAACCAGAGCATCCTTGCAAGAGACATGGAGGGTGCTTGAGGGTTTCTTTGTTTCGAAGGGGAACATGGATGTGTGAAAGCAAGTGATCTCCCTATCAATCAATGGAGCAGGAGATGCGCGTAATTATCTTGTTTAGCACACTTGAATCGATAAGTGTGGATTAAGCTATCAAAAAACAACACAAACTAAATGAAAATGGGCGAAAACACTCCCTGGTATCCTGGGTATAAGGCACAACAATTCTTGTGCTTTATGTCAAACTAGGGAGAAATGACGTGAAACTGATGCTAGGAACTAACTCTTAGAAGCTAGGGCTTAGCAAGTAGGTTTTGTTAGCTTAGTTTAATCAGTTGGTACTGATAATTACTAAAATGCCCTTAAACAGAAAGTCGGAAATAACCCGCAAAATGGCCAAGCTTGGGCGGTCTCCTCTCACACACTCGCGTGGGAGAAAGCAGACATGATCACTCCAATCCAGCAGGATGCCGGCACCAAGAGTGTGGTGCCCTCTATCGTGCAAGGTGGTTGCAAGGCGGTTGAGCACAAGACTGGCGGCGGCGTGGGTTGAAGTCCCTAGGAGGAACGCTAGTGAACACGCAATTTTGTTGTTGTCGAATTTCTAGGTAATGCAAAGACCTATTGTGTGTATGCGGCTGCATTGTGGCAATGTGTGTAATGTGCGATGTTCGGGACTTATCAGCTCTAGGCAGCCCGTGTAGGGCAGCCTTTAATTTTCTCGAATCGGAAGTGAGCATCGGCACATGTGGTGCATTATCTACCGACAAGCTCGAGAAGCATTCAACTTGATTCTCTTGGCACGGAGCACGGAGGAGTCTGCACCCTACGGCTCGCAGTTTGACCCAGCTTGACTATGGGCAGCGTGGTGTGCATTTTGCTAGGGTTTCGTGCATGGTCGATTCTGCAGGACTTGTTGGGTTTTACGGCTCGGTGCTGGGCGGTGCGGGATTTTCCAGGCCAGCTGTGTGCCCGCTGCGTCGCACAACTCAAGGCCCTCTCATAATTTTTGAGTCCTCCCATGTCTCAACTGCAGCAAGTTTCCACGGCCGTCCAGAGCTCATAGCGATCGCCACACGAGTCGGCTGCTTTCAATTTGCATACCATCTTGTTTGCCTCGTTGAGACGAATCCGTTGGTATCATTTTTGTCTACTTTCGAGTGAGAAACAGGGACTGAATGCCTGGGAGAAGTTGATCACTAAGGGTTTTTAGTTGGGGGAATTTGGCTATGTGCAGCCAACACTTCTCTTGCTGCGGGGTAGGTGCTGGGTCTTGTACAGCACGAGCACGAGGAGTGAGTCGCTGAACAGGCTGAGGATTCTCGCGTGTGAGTGAGGCATCGGCTGAAAAAGCTTGAGGCTGTAGGGAGGATCTGAGTTGCAGCATTGGCGTGTTCAGTGTTTGTGTTTCACACTGATTCTGCAGCTAAGGTTTTCCCTCTGCAGCTGACAATTGATGCTGGCTTCCTTGACTCACTGGCGTGCTGATTACATGGGGCATGCCACCTGGTGAAGAGGGAGATAGCCCACGGTACCGTTTGCGAACGAGGGACGTGCCAGCCAGGGTTTTCGTGAGAAGGAGAAGGGCACCACGGCGTCAGCATTTGTCCTTAGAGGACCTACCAGCAGAACAGGAGCCCGGACAAGGATCCTTTGCACCAGCTGTTAGGGTTAGCTGGTCCCCACTTACACCTTGTGCGGTGACTCGATAAGGAGGCGGGGGCATGTCGGTGGGAGTGCACCTGGAGGGCTGGGATTAGGCCTTTCCTCGGGGCTCGTCGTCCGCATTTATCACGAAGACCAGGCAAGAGGACCCGTCGTGATTCGACACGATGGAAGGAGGGCCAAATGGCGGTGAGAAATTCTCGGCAGCCAGAACACAATCGTTGAGGGATTTTAGGCTGCGAGTCAATGAGGCAATTAGTAGGGTCAAGTTCAAACATGGGCCGCGATAACCACCTCTACATGTTCGACATGCTCGATACATGGTGATGAGGCCTGGATTTGTATGAAGCCCACCAAGCGGAGTGACCTCAACTTCTGCCCCTCCATTATTCCAAGGGCACCGCAGATGGCCTCAATGGTGGTGATGACCCACCAGCCATATCTGCAGTCGCAGCTGCAGTCGCCACCACCGTGATGCCTCCTCTCACGGCCACTGAGAGGACAATGACCACGCGATTGATGAATTCATACACACCCCAAATATGCCAACCACATGGAAGAGTTCATGAAGATCCTCGAGAAGGCTTTTCCACTCAAGACTCCGAGAAGATTGCGGAGTGGCAAGCTTTGCACGGAAAGGAGATCCGGATGTGTTTTTAGGTGCAAAAGCTGCGAGATGGGGCATGCTCACGGACCAAGAAGCGTGGAGAAATTCCTCCACGACCTTGAGGGTGATCACCGTTTTTCATTTCCAGTTGTCCTCACTTGTGGATAAGTATGGCGATGCCTATACTTTGCAGCAGTACATGAGGAAGCGGAGAAGAAAGAGATTGCTTACTCCGTCTTCTCCTCCAAGCATTCCAAGGCCTTCCACCATTATCAAGGCATGTTTTCAAGCAAGGGTCTTTTGCCTCGTTGAGACGAATCCGTTGGTATCATTTTTGTCTACTTTCGAGTGAGAAACAGGGACTGAATGCCTGGGAGAAGTTGATCACTAAGGTTTTAGTTGGGGAATTTGGCTATGTACAACACTTCTCTTGCTGCGGGGTAGGTCTTTGGGTCTTGTACAACGAGCACGAGTGAGTCGCTGAACAGGCTGAGGATTCTCGCGTGTGAGTGAGGCATCGGCTGAAAAAGCTTGAGGTAGGGAGGATCGAGTTGCGGCATTGGCGTGTTCGGTGTTTGTGTTTCACCGATTCTGCAGCTAAGGTTTTCCCTCTGCGGTGACAATTGATGCTGGCTTCCTTGACTCAGCGTCTTGATTACATGGGGCATGCCACGGTGAAGAGGAGATAGCCCGGTACCGTTTGCGAGCGAGGGGCGTGCGCCGGTTTGAGAAGGAGAAGGGCACCGCAGGTCGGCATTTGTCATAGAGGACCTACCAGCGAGCAGGGGCCGGACAAGGATCCTTTGCACCAGTTAGGGTTATGGTCCCCACTTACACCTTGTGCGGTGACTCGATAAGGAGGCGGGGGCGATGTCGGTGGGAGTGCACCTGGAGGGCTGGGATTAGGCCTTTCCTCGGGGCTCGTCGGTCCGCATTTATCACGAAGACCAGGCAAGAGGACCCGTCGTGATTCGACACGATGGAAGGGCCAAATGGCGGTGAGAAATTCTCGGGCGAGCCGGGAACACAATCGTTGAGGGATTTTAGGCTGAGTCAATGAGGCAATTAGTAGGGTCAAGTTCAAACATGGGCCGCGATAACCACCTCTACATGTTCGAACAACTATCGATACATGGTGATGAGGCCTCGGATTTGTATGAAGCCCACCAAAGCACCTCAACTCGGCGTCTCAATCCATTATTCCAAGGAGCCTGCAGATGGCCTACAATGCCAAGTGGCGGTGAAGTGATGACCCACCAGCCATATCTGCAGTCTTGGCGCCAGTCAGCCACCACCGTGATGCCTCCTCTCACTCTGAGAGAGGACAACGCGCAGATTGATGAATTCATACACACCCCAAATATGCCAACCACATGGAAGAGTTCATGAAGATCCTCGAGAAGGCTTTTCCACTCAAGACTCCGAGAAGATTGCGGAGTGGCAAGCTTTGCACGGAAAGGAGCAGTCCGGATGTGTTTCCGTGAGGTGCAAAAGCTGCGAGATGGGGCATGCTCACGGACCAAGAAGCGTGAGAAGAAATTCCTCCACCCTTGAGGGTGATCAATTTTATTTCATTTCCTTGTCCTCACTTGTGGATAAGTATGGCGATGCCTATACTTTGCAGCAGTACATGAGGCGGAGAAGAAAGAGATTGCTTACTCCGTCTTCTCCTCCAAGCATTCAAGGCCTTCCACCATTATCAAGGCATGTTTTCAAGCAAGTCTTGCCTCGGGGAACTTCTTCAAGGACTACACCCAGCCGGCCAAGGCGAGAATGCAGAAGTATGCGGCCACTGCTACTGTCCATGTGTGCAACCATTGTGGCGATCCGAGCACATCTCACCGAATTGCAAGTGCCCACCAAGGCCTCTTTGCACTCATTGTCAAAAGAATGGTCATGTGAGCACCGTGCTTTCAACTTCACCCCGAGAGGAGATACAGTCGGCATCGGTGGAGATGCTACGGTAGCATCAAGACAAAGGAGCAACTCCTGCGGTGGGGACTCTAAGAGCAAGCAACGGAGGGAGGCGAAGCCAAGGTTGCGACAACGCGACAAGATGACGTCCGGAGGCCACGGTGGCTGCCTTGGCAGCAGTGGCACGCTTACAACCAGCCTCGATAAAGCTGGTGGAGCTAAGCCATGGGCTGCGAGCTGGTTCTGATGAAACGGCGGGGAAGATTATGGACACCCACATGAGGTGTTGACAGCATTAGCCTCGGGACAAGCTAAGGAAGATGTGCCCTACATGGGTTGGGCATGCCATTAATCTTCTTGGCTCGGACATCGTGTTAGCAAATGCGGGGCCCATCACCGAGCGAGGAGCAAGGGCAGCAATGCCTCAATCCTTTATGCCCTTGCCACACAGGCGCCATCCCATTACGGGCGGATACATCTTCACTCCGGTGACAGAGCCAATGCGAGAGATGAGGCGGGCCCTTTAGGGCAATTGTACATGATGCCCCTTTGGTCACACATGAGCACGGCAAAGACGGTTGTTGCAGCACCATTAATGTCCTTGCGGGACATGGGCATGACGAGGCGTCTCCGGCAATCGCGACCACGAAGTCACGGTTGCTCATGTGCCGGAGATTTGGTAGTCGTCCGGGGACTTGTTCCTTTCCGGATCACCGTAAATTAAATTTGGAGCACGGTGGATGCTTCCATTGCAAATGACCCGCATGATCGAATTTCCAAGTCGGAGCATCCACGCATCCGACCTACCAGCAGTCAGAATGCGAGTGAATGCGTGATGGTAGACAACCGAGAGGGACGGGTCACACAACGGTGCACCTGTGGTGTTCGGATGCTCGCCCGGTCATTATAAACAGTCTTGGCGGCACGGCTTGGTTTGCAGGAGAAGCACGCCGTCCCATGGAACATCCGCCGCCTCCGTGGAGCCTGTGTGGCGAGACTTGAACTGTGCACATCACATTGAATCCAGCTCATCGGATGCCATGACCATGTCTGCCGTGCTTGGTGACCACGGCCACGACTGCTTCTAGGGCGAGTTTCTTTTCCCACCGGCGAGGGAGTGGATAATTGGGAGCAGCCTTCTATCGGCTGGCGGCAGCGAGGAGGGCGGCGTTGCCACATATTCCCTTGACTTGCAGCGGTGTGGCCACAGGCCACGTTAGTGGTGTGCCATGCTAGCAAGGAGCATCCGTGCAATCTTGAAGCTAGTCCAAGATGCTAACCAGCAAGATGCACAATCTTGAAGTCGATGACGCCATTCCGGTCCATGGATCTCACAGCTTGCAACATGCCCTTGCACAACCCGATCATCCGAGCGAGCTCACGCGGCATGCAAGAGGCAGTGCGGTGATGCACTTGTTGGATTCAGTGTTAACCACCACTCAAGATCGAGTCTTTGGATCACAATGTGATTACATGGGCGCCATCGTCTGGGACACGGTGGTAGAACTCTTTGGCGGGATCTGTCTGGAGGCTCTCTTGATATGTATCCATCTGATATCGTGTATTGACAATGATGTCACAAAGACGCCGTATCAGTTCAGCAAAGCATGAGGCGTTTTCCACAAAGAATCGCCTTGGAGGCCTATCACGGTGCTTTCACCGCTCTACCGCAGGATGTCCGTTACATTCAAGAAGGCCACATTCTGTGCCTTGGGAAATGTGGATATGGTGATTCTTTGGGAATGCTGTTCTCCCAAGCTGGGCATGGAGTGGTCTACAAGATGCCTTTCGGCTTCGAGGATCTACATCAGTCCTCACATGGGCTCAAGAATACAACCCGCGGTGTGCTTACCTCCTTGAGAATACACCGCAATTTGTGAGCACATGTGCAACAGACATGGTGGTTCAAGATTATCGGGCCTCCCATCCTGTTAGATGCGGCCGGTGGGCGCTTTGCTCACCGAGGAATTATCGACCAACTTGGTCCCCGATTCGACAGCTTTCGTGGCACACACAGGACCCGTCCTTGCAGCTTCAATCGGTGCCGGAGGATCATCACCAGCCCGGGCTTGTTACCGCCCGATGGCGTGCGCCTTGGTTCAAAACCAACACACAGCGGCCTCGGCGAGACTACGCCGTTAGCTTTCCGTTCATTCGCTTACGGTGAGGGGCGAGCCTGGCTTGAACACCAACACGCAGCAGCGGGAGGAACCCACCTTTGGGCGAGCGCATTATGGGCTTTCACCCATTCTACTGACTCTACGGTTACACCTCGGTAGCGTGCTAAGCGAGCCATGGATGTTCACGCACTCACGTGGTTAGTGAGTCTGCTTGGCTTTCGGCTCACGCTCGCTTGGCGGATCATGGTACCAGCCTCGGCGGCATGTGTCCAGGCCGTTCATCTCCCTTTTCACGGATATGCATACATGCCTTTCGGCGGATGCGTGGAGAAGCACTTCAAATCCCCATGGAACATCCGACCTCCGGGCCGTGGAGCCCGTGTGTGGCGAGACTTGAGCTGTGCACATCACATTGAATCCGTGCTCATCGGATGCCATGACCATGTCTGCCGTGCTTGGTGACCACGGCCACAAACTACGACCGCTAGCATGGGAGTTTCTTTTCCCACCGGCGAGGGAGTGGATAATTGACGAGTGTGCCTTCTATCGGCCTCGACCGGCAGCAGGAGGACTAGCACATATTCCCTTGACTTGCAGCGGTGTAGATCACACGTTAGTGGTGTGCCATGCTAGCAAGGAGCTCCTGCAATGTGAAGCTAGTCCAAGATGCTAACCAGCAAGATGCACAATCTTGAAGTCGATGACGCCATTCCCAGCCCCATGGATCTCACAGCAACATGCCCTTGCACAACCCGATCATCCGGGTGCTCACGCTACTGCTGCAAAGATGTAAGAGACAGAAAGCAGTGATGCACTTGTTGGATTCAGTGTTAACCACCACTCAAGATCGAGGATCACAATGTGATTACATGGGCGCCATCGTCTGGGACCGACTGGTAGAACTCTTTGGGATCCAGATCATCGGAGGCTCTCTTGATGATGATCGCCATACAACACGTGTATTGTGACAATGATGTCACAAAGACGCCAGATCGCAGAAGTTCAGCCGCAAGGGCGCATGAGCGTTCCACAAAGAATCGCCTTGGAGGCCTATCACGGTGCTTTCACCGCCTACCGCAGGATGTCCACATTCAAGAAGGCCACATTCTGTGCCTTGGGAAATGTGGATATGGTGATTGCCGGCCGGAATGCTGTGGGTTCTCCCAAGCCGGGCATGGACAAGATGCACGCTGTTCGCGGATCTACATCAGTCCTCACATGGGCTCAAGAATACAACCCATGTGTGCTTACCTCCTTGAGAATACACCGCGCATTGACAAAGAGCACATGTGCAACAGACATGGCTGTGGTTCAAGATTATGCCGGGCCTCCCATCCCGTTAGATGCGCCTGTGGGCTTTGCTCACCGCTCGAGGAATTATCGACCAACTTGGTCCCCGCCAGACCGGGCTGCGTACACACAGGACCCGTCCTTGCAGCTTCAATCGGTGCCGGAGGATCATCACCAGCCCGGGCTTGTTACCGCCCGATGGCGTGCGCCTTGGTTCAAAACCAACACACAGCGGCCTCGGCGAGACTACGCCGTTAGCTTTCCGTTCATTCGCTTACGGTGAGGGGCGAGCCTGGCTTGAACACCAACACGCAGCGGTGGGAGGAACCCACCTTTGGGCGAGCGCATTATGGGCTTTCGGCCCATTCTACTGACTCTACGGTTACACCTCGGTAGCGTGCTAAGCGAGCCATGGATGTTCACGCACTCACGTGGTTAGTGAGTCTGCTTGGCTTTCGGCTCACGCTCGCTTGGCGGATCATGGTACCAGCCTCGGCGGCATGTGTCCAGGCCGTTCATCTCCCTTTTCACGGATATGCATACATGCCTTTCGGCGGATGCGTGGAGAAGCAGTCGGTGGCGTCTACAGTGCTTTGCCTCCGGCCCGGCCGAGAGGCGATTAGATGATCCAGTCCCGCAAAGCCTAAGCTAAATCGAGACTTTCCGTGGCGCATGGGGATGGGTAGCGGATGGGCGTAAGACACGCATCCACACTCTCCGCTCAAGTATCGGACGCTTTGCCTTTACCATGAAGGACCTCAAGCGATGTGAGTATTTCGGATCAACTCGAGTGAGCCCATCTACCGGCGCCCGCTAGTTGAGCAAGACGGAGTGGGAGATGGTCGATGCTAGGTGTCGTGAGCTTCTTGAGCGGGGCTTATCCGGCTATCCGGCGGCGATTATCTGCGGCGCGTCATGCCGCCAAGAAGGATGCGGCCAAGGCGTGGGCGGAACGGATGTGTGGGGACTATCGTCCCATCAATGCACACCGCGGGATCGGTACCCAATGCCGACCGAGGAGATATTTGTGACATTGGGCGCCTGCCTTCTTCTCTACTTTGGACCTTCGATGGTTTTAACGATTCCGTTGCGTAAGAGGACATCAAGAAGACCGCGTTTCACGGGTCCCCAGCGTGGAATGGCTGGTGATGCCATTCGGTTCAAGAACGCACCGTCACTTTTCGGGTGATGGATCCGTTTTGTGGATGTGCCAACTTGTTGTGCTATATCGACGACGTGGTTCACAAGATCGCCTTTGAGGATCACCGCACACTTAGAGGAGCTGTTCCGAGGCTAAGGAAGGCAGAGCTCACATGTCACCCGTCCAAATGTGAATTTGGAATGAACACGGTGGCATATTTAGGTCACAGTCGTGCCTAACGGGTGATGCCCCACTCACCAAGGTACAGGCTATCCAGTGAAGGAGCCCACCAACGTGTCGCCTTGCGTGCCTTTCTTGGGTTATGCAACTATTACAGGTTTACATTAATTTCAGCCGGTGCGAAACCCTTGAATGACATGTTGAGGAAAGACGTGGAATGGGCATGGATGAGTTGGCGCAGCAAGCTTTTGACATGTTGAAGGAGCAATTGACCAGGTCACCTCATGGCTAGGCGATTTTAGCAAGCCATTTGTGTTACACACCGATTGGTATGCGGGACTTGGGCGGTGCTTGCACAAGAGGATGAGCGGGCAAGGAGCGCGTGATCGCTTATGCCTCGAGGAGTAATAACCGAGCGGAGGCCAATTACAGCAGCTATGAGGGGGAGTGCCTCGCAGCTGTTTGGGCCGTTGCCACTTAGCCCATATTTGTATGGTGTTTAAGCTAGTGATCGATCATCGCCATTGAAATGGCGATGACTAACACAAAATTGAGTGGGAAGTCGGCTCACGGGCCATGATACTTCAAGATTATGACTTCCTTGTGGAGCACAGCCGGAGTGACACACCAAAATGCGACATGCTATCTAGAAATCCGGACCGGCATGCGTGATGTCACCGAGGCTAAGCGGGACCATGAGGAGGAGATTGGTGCGATGTCATCGGCGATTCTGCCCTTGTTGCCATGACCGCCTTGGATGATTATGTTTTATTCCTAATGCAAAGGACATTTGGGAAGATGTGAATGCTCTTCAAGATTTGCACTGAAGTGGGCGAACTGGACCCGGTGGAAAAGAACAGTGCAGCAGGCGTCGACTATTGGCGTGATGGCTACATGATTCGCAAGCTGGGCAATGGTGTCGAGCGCTTGGTGCCACCACCTGGTGATAGGGCTGACCTTATACGTCGTGTGCACGACGACATGGGTCACTTTGGTGTGAAGCGGACTTACAGCCTGCTCACACCTCTGGTATTTATTATTGGTATGGGATGCACAACCAGGTGCGAGAACAGGTGGCCTGCTGTGAGCCTTGTGACCGAGTCAAGGCCTCCTTTACTATGCAAAGACCCGGTTCTCCACCCTCGCCCATCATGGGCTTGTTCTTTCGGGTCCTGCGACCTCATTGGAGAATTGACTAGGACGCCGAGAGGCAATGTCTACATACTTGTCATGATGGAGCATTTCTCCAAATGGGTGGAGGTTGTGGCTCTATCGATAAGTCCTCGAAGCACGTCCTGCATTTTTGCACACGTGCTTAGCCGCTTTAGTAGTGCGAGTGCACAGTGACGGGCTCGAGTTTAGAGGGAATTTCGTGACCTTTTAGATGTTGCGCTTATCGATCACGTGACTAGCGAGGACCATCCTCGGTGATGGCTGGTGAAAGGATGGTCCGGACCATCAAAAGGGGGTGAGAAAGTTATGCTTGCGTGGAAAGGAGGATTGGGACCTCATGCTTCCTACATCGCTATGGGCTACCGCATGAGTAAACATGCAGCCTTGGCACACTTCTCCTTACTTGCTTTTGGTCGTGAGCCGGTCGAGTACAATAGCTAAGAAGATGCAGGAGGTGGTGCACTTGATGATCTGTCACATGGGCTCGAGTGATTGGGGAGCGGGCATACTATTTCGGCAGTTATGCCAATGGCTATGGCCAACCTCAACATAGCTCAAGACCGGATTCCTTACGGTATGACATACCGGGTCATTCAGCCCAAGTCAAGAAATTCCAGTTGGGATTTCGATACTTGCAAAGGCAAACTGTGGACACCTTGACACGCTAGCGGCAGACATGTGCCGAGGGTGCGAAGTTAGGCCCAATGGAGTGCTGATTTTGCGGGGCTCGGATGGTAGGACTATTGCGCACCATACCAAGAACTGCGCACGCCACTTACCTAATTTGGACCCCTGATGATAACAATACCTGGATTCCACCGCACTACCCGTGCGAGGTTTGTGGGAGGATGATGATGAGGAGCTTATGCTTCTCTCGGATGCAATGGGGTTTTCATTTGTTTTGCCTTACCCTCAGCGCTCACAACTCGTATTGTGCAAAGTGTGCTGGAAATGCTGTTGAGGATGACTTTGGATTTTACCATGTGATGTTGGTGGGTGATGGAATTGTGTGGACCTTTTGTTTGCTAGACGACCGCTTTCCATTGTGAATGCGGCCTGCAGGAGTTCTAGGATTCTTGCTGGCCTCATTCTTGGTTCCATGTGGCATTTGTTTCAGACGTTGCATGCCTTGTTTCTTTCTTTTCTGATTGTTTCTGCCCGTCCATGGGGTAGCATAGGTAGAATTTTAGCACTTTTCTTTTGTTTGGCCCGACAGCCCTCTTTTCCCTTGCAAGGCCGGGTGAAACCAGAAGAAGTGTGAGCAAGTCGGTTTTCGTTGACGACTGATGAAGACGCCTTACGACGGTGGCGTGGCGATGCTAGGAACTAACTCTTAGAAGCTAGGGCTTAGCAAGTAGGTTTTGTTAGCTTAGTTTAATGGGGTTAGTCGATAATTACTAAAATGCCCTTAAACAGAAAGTCGGAAATAACCACAAAATGGCCAAGCTTGGGCGGTCTCCCTCTCACCACGGCTCGTGGGAGAAAGCGACATGATCACTCCAATCCAAGAGGATGCCGCACCAAGAGTGTGGTGCCTCATGCTAACGACGCAAGGTGGTTGCAAGGCGGTTCTGGAGCACAAGACTGGCGGCGGAAGGCGTTGTCAAGTCCCTAGGAGGAACGCTTGAACACACGCATAATTTTGTTGTTGTCGAATTTCTAGGTCAGAATGCAAAGACTATTGTGTGTATGCGCGCTCGGCATTGTGGCAATGTGTGTAATGTATGCGATGTTCGCGGGACTTATCACTCTAAGCCGTGTAGGGCAGGCCTAATTTTCTCGAATCAAGTGAGCATCGCACATGTGAGTGCTGGTGCATGCAGTATAGGTAGAATTTTAGCACTTTTCTTTTGTTTGGCACAGACGAGGCCCTCTTTTCCCTTGCAGTTGAAGGCGGGTGAAAACCCGGGAAGAAGTGTGAGCAAGCTGCTGGTTTTGTCATTTGTTGACGGTGATGAAGGACATATGAAGAGCATGCTGAATTATATAGAACAAGAAAAAAAAATTAGCTCGAACCAACGACTACATCGATGGTGGAGACGGTGAAGACGTGGTAAGGGTGCACGTGACGTGGTAAGAGTGCTTGCACCTACTAAAACCCTACTACAAAGTCTAGAGAGACCAGGAGAACTTACCATGGCTTGTTACAACGAGGGCACTTGGCAGCGCAAACGGTGGGAGGACAGATTGAAGCCACATAAGCCCTCTTCTGGAGATGGTGGGGTTTAGGGTGAGGGTGCAAGCCTCTTAGCAGATACACGTTGTGAACCATTTTAAGTTGCAAGTGTAGGCATGCCTTTCTTTCCATTGGTCTTGTTAATCACAATCAAAACAAAGTCTGCGCAATATAAAGTTCGGAATTTGAAATGGGTCATTGGGCAAAAGCGATCGCTTTCCCATCATCATATCAAAAAAAGCATGTCGAGAAAACCATATGCGTTATTGCGGGTTTTGAAGAAATTGACATCCACTTTTCGACGGACCGAAAAAAGACGTGGTAAGGGTGCACGTGACGTGGTAAGAGTGCTTGCACCTACTAAAACCCTACTACAAAGTCTAGAGACCAGGGAGAACTTACCATGGCTTGTTACAACGAGGGCACTTGGCAACAAACGGTGGGAGAGGCATTGAAGCCACATAAGCCCCTCCGGAGATGGTGGGGTTTAGGGTGAGGGTGCAAGCCTCTTAGCAGATACACGTTGTGAACCATTTTAAGTTGCAAGTGTAGGCATGCCTTTCTTTCCATTGGTCTTGTTAATCACAATCAAAACAAAGTCTGCGCAATATCGGCGATTCCGTTGAAATGGGTCAAGCAAAAGCGAACTTTCCCATCATCATATCCAAAAAAGCATGTCCCGAGAAAACCATATGCGTTATTGCGGGTTTTGAAGAAATTCGCATCCACTTTTCGAAGGACCGAAAAAGAACGTGGCCAAAAATTATAAATCTTTGAATTCATTCCTCAAAACTTGGAAAAAGTGGGGACGGGCCCCTGGTGGATGCGTTTGAACTTTGTCGACAGCCGGTCTTATCATGTGTTGTCCTAAAAAATAAAGTCCATCGAATAGAGACCACGGTTTTGGTGATTTGCAACATAATCGCAAATTTTACATTGAGCGTCATTTTGTGTGCCCATACTCGCACTTGGTTAAGCCGTTTATGTCCATGGCGGAACACACAAAACATGATACTGATTACGAAGGGTTTCTCATCAAAAGGGTTTTGGAAAAATCCCAACCCTATTCCGCCGAAACCGTTGGTTGCTTTTTGTTGAGTTTTGTAGGTGTTCATCCATCGGATTCGGCATTCTCGGCTCGGGACCACTTCCTGTCATTTACACCGCGGTGGCGCCTTGCACTCGTGTGCATGGATACTGTCGGTGTGATGAAGGGCCGTGTTCTTCCATAATTTCGGCATGTCGATGGTTTACGCAATTTGTGTGGTTCTATATGTTTTGTATACCAAGTGGGGCTAGGCGCGCGTAAGTGCGCGCTAAACAAGGGTATCGCAAACTTGTGCGCGCAAGGCAAAAGCAGTCGAAATACATCATTCGGTGAGGAAATATGTCTTCTTGGAGGTGCATGGATGTGGCGGAAGCCGACGACATAAGTTGCAAATCGGCGGACGTCCACATAGACATGCCTCATCTATCTACCCTATGCCCTAAAGCTACGAAGAATACCCTATCACCTTTCTATCCTCTACGGTGTTTCCGTCTCCTTCGACGGTGACCTTGTGCCGGATCATCATCAAACATGCCTTCAAAAGCACAAGTAGCCGTCCCGGTTCCGTTGCCTCTGCCGCGGGTTCTTGTCGCGATTGGTGCTGAACTGGAAGTCAGATGTCTCTCATCACCAGCACGCGCTTGTCGAACTACACCACCCTTATTTCCGGGATTTTCGTCCAAATCATCATTTTCCTCCAATGCATCTCCCTCTGGAGCTTGGTGGTCTGTTAGTTATCTTCAACCCTGTTACCTTCTTCCACGGCTGGTAGATGTTGAAGTTCGAATAGCTTTGTCTTGATAAGCTCCACGTGTACGGACTTGTAGAGTGCTATCCCTTGCAAACGAGAACCCGTATGCCAAAATAAATGTCTCCGATATCAACAGTCGATCCAGGTGCTTGGGTCGCTTCCTCCGTTGTCGCAAACCCTCTCTATCACTGTTGTGTGGAGCCAATATCTCCTCTGGTAGGTACCTTCCCTCAAACGCATTGCTATTCTCGTCACCCACCTGGACAACTAGGTAAGGTTCGTCACATAAGAAATCCAAGTCTTCCACGCAATCCAAAGGCCTGCTCGATCGTCTCACATGGGCAATCATATGGCCTCGTCGATCTCGGACACATCCCCATCGAATCTCGCCAACTCGATGGTGGACGGTGAAGACGTGGTAAGGGTGCACGTGGTAAGAGTGCTTGCACCTACTAAAACCCTACTACAAAGTCTAGAGAGACCGTGGAGAACTTACCATGGCTTGTTACAACGAGGGCACTTGGCAACAAACGGTGGGAGATGATTGAAGCCACATAAGCCTCTTCCGGAGATGGTGGGGTTTAGGGTGAGGGTGCAAGCCTCTTAGCGTATACACATCGCCAGAACCATTTTAAGTTGCAAGTGTAGGCATGCCTTTCTTCCATTGGTCTTGTTAATCACAATCAAAACAAAGTCATAATATCGGCGATTCCGTTGAAATATGGGCAAAAGGCGAACTTTCCCATCATCATATCCAAAAAAAAGCATGTCCCGAGAAAACCATATGCGTTATTATGGGTTTTGAAGAAATTCGCATCCACTTTTCGATGTGGACCAAAAAAGAACGTGGCCAAAAATTATCGTCTTTGAATTCATTCCTCCAAAACTTGGAAAAAGTGTGGGACCGAATCGGTGGATGCGTTTGAACTTTGTCGACAGCCGGTCTTATCATGTGTTGTCCTAAAAAATAAGGTCCATCGAATAGAGACACGGTTTTGACGGCAACATAATCGCAAATTTTCGTGAACTGCCATTTTGTGTGCCCATACTCGCACTTGGTTAAGCGCTTATGTCCATGGCGGAACACACAAAAAATGTCATTCTGCTCAAAGGGTTTCTCCGCCAAAAGGGTTTTGGAAAAATCCCAACCCTATTCCAAAAACCGGTTGGGCTCGTTTTGTTGTTGAGTTTTGTAGGTGTTCATCCATCGGATTCGGCATTCTCGGCCCGGACCACTTCGTCCGTCATTTACATCATGGCGCCATGCACTCGTGTGCATGGATACTTTGTCGGTGTGATGAAGGGCCGTGACCGTATTCTTCCATAATTTCGCATGTCGAGTTTCGCAATTTGTGTGGTTCTATATGTTTTGTATACCAAGTGGGGCTAGGCGTAAGTGCGCGCTAAACAAGGGTATCGCAAACTTCAGCGCGACAAGGCAAAACGAAATACATCATTCGATCGAGGAAATATGTCTTCTTGGAGGTCCGTGGATGTGGCGGAAGCCTGCATTTACATAAGAAGTTGCACAAATCGCGGACGCCCACATAGACATGCCTCATCTATCTACCCTATGCCCTAAAGCTACGAAGAATACCCTATCACCTTTCTATCCTCTACGGTGTTTCCGCCTCCTTCGACGGTGACCTTGTGCGGATCATCATCAAACATGCCTTCAAAAGCACCAGAGTCGCCCCGGTGCTGCCTCGCGGGTTCTTGCGATTGGTGCCGAATCGAAGTCGGATGTCTCTCATCACCAGCGCTTGTCGAACTACACCAATTTTTATTCGGATTTTCGTCCAAATCATCATTTTCCTCCAATGCATCTCCTCCGAACTTGGTGGTCTGTTAGTTATCTTCAACCCTATTACCTTCTTCTGGTAGATGTTGAAGTTCGAATAGCTTTGTCTTGATAAGCTCGTACGGACTTGTAGAGTGCTATCCCTTGCAAACGAGAACCCGTATGCCAAAATAAATGTCTCCGATATCAACACGATCCGTGTGCTTGGTCGCCTCCGTTGTCGCAAACCCTCTCTATCATCGTGTGTGGAGCCAATATCTCCTCCGTAGGTACCTTCCTCAAACGCATTGCTATTCTCGTCACCCACCACCGGACAACTAGGTAAGGTTCGTCACATAAGAAATCCAAGTCTTCCACTGCAATCCGAAAGGCCTGCCGCTCATTCTCATGGGACTGCAATCATATGGCCTCGTCGATCTCGGACACATCCCCATCGAATCTCGCCAACTCGATGGTCGCGCCCGGTGGCCTAAAATTCCGACATACATGTGGCGGTTGCGGGGTTGCGGGCGGGCGGAATGACAAAGACATCTGGAGCGTCGATGGGATTTAAGTTCCGCTCACCTCGTCCCTGTACCACTCCCATGCTTTTGAAGATCTCGATGGACTCCTCCTCGATTTTGTCGCAAATATCGATCGTGATGCCGAATGAGTTCCACCATACTTTGTCTTCCGGAGATAGATATTTTTGCATCGGTTCTTGAGGGCTTTCCTAATGGCTGCCAATGATTTATGCGTTCGTCGCGGGTTTCCCATGCGATTGAAGTGGACATAAAGGCGCTCCCCTTATATCTTTGGGTATTCTCAAGGAACTCCAAACCCTCAGCGGTTCCCAATGTGAACAAGTAGAAAGTGCCTTGCCACGAAGAGCTATTCTGATGGCTCCGACTCTTTCTTCCCTTGAAATTTTGAATTGATGATAACTATGATTGTGCAAATTCTTACACGCATCTCGTGTCCTCTTTACCCATCCCATTGGGCGGACAAAGCTCACGAAATCGGCCACCTCGAAACCATTTTCACTTCGGATTGGGTGTATAAGCGATGAATCAAACTCATAAGGGTTTCGAGTGACATTGCTTTTTGTGCACGAGGCTTTTAGAAAAGCACGAGAACATTTGATCAATGCATCATGTGTGTGCCCGACAAGAAGGAAGCCCACCTTCACCTTATCGAAGACCCGCTTCTCGACAAGCATACTCAAGTATGCAAACAACAACATATTCTTGTTTTCTCTGGCCGTGTTGTCTAGTTGCAAGTAAAACGTCTTGCGAACCATCTCATATGTGAGAATAACATCACGGATGATATGAATAGTTAAGTTGGCGTCGTTCGAATATTCGAAGTTCACATACACCGGTCTTCATAATGTTGTTGTATACCAAACAACCCACAACATGGACCCGGATGAGACCATCTGCAAAATCCTTTGGAGGCGGGAAAATGTAGCTCCGTCTTGCTTTGGTCCATCCGTCTATCGCCATTACCAATGTATTTGCTCGGTTGGCCTTTACACTTCAAACGATGTTTTGCAAGTTTTAGTCGCTCTCTGATCGGACCGATGTTCACGAAGATCTCATGGACCTCATCACGATAATGGATCATGGTCGAGCGTTGTCCTTGGTGCAGTGCATGGACCCGACCGGCGCGCACTAGTGCGGCCGCGCATGGTTGCGCGCATAAGCGGTGCGTCTGCGCACTGGCGCGCGCACAGCGTCGCACGTCGCGCCGCGCCCCGCAAGAGGAGCCCACTCCGTGCGGCCGCAAGTCGCGCGCACCCGCTGAGATCGCGCACAAATCGCGCTCCCGCATGGGGCGCGCAGCGCGCACCTCCTTCTCGACCTCCTTTGTGAATCGCGAGCTTGTGCGCGCACTCGAGTTACCGCCTGCTGCGCGCAAGTGCGCACCCGGCAGTGGGCACAAGCCGCGAGACAGAGCGTTGGAGTGCTCATGATTCCATGGAAGTCAAAAGGAAACTCGGATATGAAATACCTTGTTCTTGTCGGTTGCTGGTCATCTCGATGGTGTCTTCAACGTTCGCATTGGACGCATTTTGAAAACGACTACACTTTGGTATCTTCACTTTTGGAAAATGTTTCTTCCATAAGGCAGTGAGAATGAGAGGCGTTGGTCAACCCGACTCTTGAAACCTCCGTTTGTAGTCACGGAATATCTCTCCTTTGGTATATGAATCGGCAAGTTAAAAGCTGAAACATTGGGCATGCGTTGTTTTAGCTTGAAAAACTTTTCCATCCAAGCAATGCATTCCGAACATGATCTTGATTGGGCGTCCTTGGAACTTCAATTCATGACCATGGTGTGTTCGTTAGTACTCTCTTTCAAATGTTCATACCTCCATCCAATGCGAACACTTTTACGAAACTTCGTACACAACATTGCAATCTGTTGTCTCCCAGGAGAAAATTGAGAACATTGCGACCAGTATAGGTTGCTTGTTCTACCTCGAGCAATCCTTGCAAATATATTTCCTGCTGTTCTCGAGGCAATCCCAGGAAGCGATATTTGAGGCTCTCTATATTCTTCTTTCCCAATTGCAGCAAACAACCTGCGCTACAGCAATGCGAAGACCATGCGTTGTGTATTTCTTCAACGCTGCACAGCTTCATGGTCCTCTTCAATCTCCGGCTTGGATAATGTCTACGCTTCACGGACAATGTGGACTCGAGGATTACGTGAAAGGCTCGGCTGGATGCCCGCCTTGGTGTTACGTGCCCGCATCCTCCTTCCCGCAAAATTCGGTCCCATCATTCCGACCTCCTCCATGGAGCGATGAAGAAACAATTTCATCGCATTCCATCTTGACCTCGTTCCTAATGTCGATTTGGCGTGGTATCCGAGAATGCTTGGCCTACCTCCTCTCCCTTCTTCAATGGAGTTGTATCGATGACGAGACCCGATGCCTTCCATGCTCGGAGTGGTGTCCATGATTGTCACCTTCTCAATCTTCCATGACGGCAGAATCTGAGCGATCGGCTACAAAACATCAATTCGTGAAACATTTCGGAGACCAGTCGCCGCATGGCCTTCCATTCATCGCCGGGCTTACCCGCAGTAGGATGGAGAAGCGCCTGCATTTCACCGCTCCTTCAAACTTGAATGGTCCGCAACTATGAGACGAAGAAGTGCTGCGTACTATGGAGTTTGTCCATCGTGTTTGAACGTTAAAATATGCATACATGATTATGGTGGCGAGTTTAACCCGTTATAGTAGCCGCCAATGTTAATTACCAAAGCGTTCGGCTTGAAATAAGGGCTATAACGAAACCTAACCTAACCTTCAACCCAGCATTAGTTAACCCACGGTTAGGCAAGTTTGAGATTCCTTCCGCCTAACATGGGCAAGCGCGTTGATGTGTCGACTTGCATCTGCGAGTGCGTTCAGTGCCGCTTGAGCGATTGCGGTGTTTTTGGACACAAGGCATCCGTTATCGGGAATCGTGGATGTAGACAGGCAAGAGCGCAGCGTTCTGGTGTCGGTGCTCTTGCGTGCATCTCCCATGTGCATCTGACTTGAGGTCTCGACAAGGAATCCGCGTGTTGGGCATGAGTTGTGTGCTTTGAATCGGTGGCTGGTTGAGCAGCGACATAGGGAAGACAGCGTTCTGGTGTCCGTCTTGAGCGATTGCGGGCGTCACACAAGGCATCCGGTTTTGCAGAATCGTGGATGCGCACATGTGAGATAGGGAAGGCGCAGCGTCGTGGCGACTTCGGTGCTCTTGCGTGCATCTCTCATGTGCATCTGCGACTTGAGGGTCTCTCGGTGAGGAATGCGCGTTCTGGTGGGCGACGCATCCTTGATTGGGCGGATCGCACAAGGGCTCCGCGTTTTGAGCAGACGCGCTTTGTGACGGCGGTTGAGGCGCCCAAGTGACATAGGCGAGACCTCGTTGCGGTTGGCAACCTCCTGCTTGGAGGCGTCTCGGACGCAAGGCAACATGAGTCTTGAAAAGCGTGTGTGAGCGACCGGTGTGTGTTCGCCAAAATCGTGTGGGTGACAAAAGGCCTCGGTGTCCGTTTGGCGGGGCGGTTGGTCTGCGGTTGTGCGAGCCGTTGCTGGCTTATGTTATGCACCCTTGGTGCTTGGGTGTGAAAGGCACCCGCGGTGTTTGGGTCGCGCCTTGGTGCTTGGTGTGGAAGGCACCCGGTGTTTGCTTGTGGCATGCACCTTGCTTGGTTGTCTGAGTGTCGCGTTTGTGGCGGAAAGGGCTGTGAAGAGCTTGTGAAGAAGAGCCTTCAGAAAGGGAGCCGAAATAGCGGTTTCGGATCTATAATTTGGCTTGTTTCATGAAATGAAGACAACTTCAACATTCCATTCTTTCCGCATGGTTTGGGTTGCCTCCGTTTTCCTCTAATGCACGTGTGCATCTGCGGTTGTGGACATGTCCATCCCACAGCAAGTGCGTGCAAAACAGGCCAACTTTGAACCTCAACCTCAGCCCAAACCTCCAAAACGCAAAGGGCGAAGCCAATGTCGACGAGCTTAGGAAGCGGAAGAGTGCGGCGGAGGAGGTTCGGGTGGTTGTCATAACCCACCAACATCCAGACCATCAGCTGCTGTAAAGTCGACTCTGCTCCCACAAGGAGCATCTGATGGGAAGAGTGGCCCTTCCCAAGGGACATCACAGCGGAGGCCAAGGCCAAGCAAGGAGCATCAGGGCTGCTGGATGACAGGGCATCAACATTTTTCGATGATATCGGGATTGTGCCAGGGACAACATTGGAGAATCCTTTCTCTACGGCTGAGAAAAATGTGTTGACTGAGATTTGCACAGATCTATCAGAACAGGGGCTACTGGACAAGGAATGGTGCAGACATGAAGAAGGAACTGACTCTACACAGGAGAATTTTGATCCCATCCGCTCGGGTGAGCGGGTATATGGATGCGTTGAGGACACAAGATTGTGGTTGGGTACATTCTATGGGCTTGGAAGTATGAAGTCCGCCGCAATGCGTAATCAAACTCTTGATATGCACAATGAGGAGAAGTTCTTTTGAGGAATTCTAAGCATCACCGCTGGTATTGAGTGCGGACAACTGATTCAAGGCGATGCAATACCAAGACTGCGAAGTGGACTTGGCCGCGCCATGACAAGTGACAAGGTATGTGACGAAGAGAATCGACTCACCCACTTTTTCGTGATTGCACCATCACTGCGCATGTCGGGAGATGCATCGGGCGCGCTGGCCCAGCGCCTGAGACCATGAGAACCCGGCGCGCACTTTTGCGCGCCGCACATGCGGCGCGTGCACGAGTCACGCGCAGCGCGCTGCGCGCATGGTCTTCGTGCGCGCGCGTGCGCGCGATGATCGCGCGCACTGTGCGCACGAGGACCCGTGTCAGCGCCTTGTGTGCCTTGCGGATCGCCGCAAGCTGGAGCGGAGCCAGTTCCGCTCCGAGTGGTGTGCGGCGCCGAGTCGCGGCGCATCGAGGCAGCCGCGCGCACTCGGCGCACTTGCGCGCACAATGCGCGCGCAGTGCGCGCAAGAGCGCGTGCCCGTGCGCGCACTTGTGCCTGGCGCAGCATGCCCCCGCGTGCCGCGCCGTCCGTCTGAAGTGCGGGCGGACCGGGTGCCACCTTTGTGTACCGTAAGCGGTGGATGTTTGGTTGATGCATGGTTAATGGAGGCGTGGTTGTCTTTTGCGAGACATTCGGGACTATCTTGGCGTTTGTCCAAAAGAAATAGTTAGGGTTGATGATGATGAAGATGGCGAACAAGCTTGTGAAAGCGATCCTCTCGAGATAGCGATGGAGAGGCTAGGCGATTCGCAACCACGACCAAAGCAAATCATCGGCTCAATATGGGAAATTCGATGGATTCAATGGAACAAAGCGAGAGGTACTTGCGACGGTATAGATATTCGGATGACGCCGATAGTGGAGAATATGAAGAGCATGAAACCGCAAATGAAGATGTTGAGGGCGAGATGCATCGGACAACCGAGTTGAAGCACGACAACAAGAGAGGATATACATAGCGAGGTGGCTCAAAACGTTAGTCAAATGTCCCAAGAATCGCCATGCATTGGACGATGCCAGCTTCTACAAAGTTTAGATGGGGTCAAAGAATCGTGAAGGAGCGAGCCGTGTACAACCAACCTCAAGGAGGTACGCGGATGTTCGATTTCACCGCAAGGAAAGGTAAACCAAAGCGGGAAAAGAGGAAGAGGAATGACATTGACGAGACACCAGCGGCGACGCGTCATCACCAAAAGTCTTGACGGACAACGGAGTGGAGCGGAGCAAGGACCCGTTACATCAAATTCGAGAGTCGGCGCACAAAAGAGGTGCATTCCATACGGATATGGTTGCCATCACCAAGTTGAGAAGCGCGGACTACATTACTCGTGACGCTCGGATCCAAGAGTGGATGAATCATGGGGAAAACATCTTCTCGGAAATTAAAAGGGACCGCAAGAGGAGTACTTCCGCTATGTATGATCGATCCAAGGAGTGCGCAGCGTGAGGTCTTTGACAAAGACAAGTTGAAAAGGCAGCGGACACCATGGGAGTATTGGTGGGAACCACGCTTCTATGCGTTCCAACGCTGTCTGTGAAGACCGGAGAACTCACACTTCCGATATGGAAGCTCATATATATCGGCTTAACCGAGATCGGTGTCGCCCGCAGATCACAATGTCAAGGCGATTTAGAGGATGTCTTTCATTGAGCAAGTCCGTATATTCACGATGAAATGAAAATTGCGAGAGGGTATTAGCATTACAATGGATTGGAAGTACAATCTATATCGGATGCTAGGCGTCATCGGCGGCGCTTGGTCGGGAAGAAATGCACGACTTGTCGACGAGCCGTTATGCATTGCTAGTGTCCCGCCTCATGTGTGGACACGGTGGACGAGGTTTTCGATCTTTGGGAGAGGGGTGAGCTTCGAGCAAGGTAAGGAAGAAAGGCAGCAAGAGGGGAAATCAAAGCGTGGGGCCCGGATACGAGCGCGTGCGGGATCAAATTTGATGATAAAGCCAATGCATGCGACCAATTGGAGAGTTTTCAGGCATGCCTCCGGTGAAGCGGTGAAAAGGATTATGATGCTGTTGGAGAAAGTGATTCAAGGCGAGTTGACCGTGGCGGCATGAAAAGCGTGGATAACGAAGGCCAAGAAGTTGAATGTCATCCGAGATGACATTTTGCTCGGAGGTGCAATTCATTTGAAGTTGAGCGAGAATATCCGAGGCACTCAACACCGGAAGATATAGCGAAATTTCAACCGGTGTTTGATCACATTGTAAGTACACTGTATTTCGCACGAGAGTTAGCAAGAAACTAGTTTGCGCGCACTCTTCGTGTTCACCTATGAGCGTCTCCATCCTGTGCGGACAAGCGGCGAGGAAAGAGAAGATGATGCATAGCTTCAAAGAGCACATCAATGCGGCAAGAAATTGGAAGAGGGTGGAAGATTTGCGGAGAGAGGAAGACAACGACGCAAAACTAGACATTTTCCATGTTCAAAAGCAAGCAAAGGTCCGTTACGGGTAATAAGCGGTGATATTCGTGAAATGGCTGCCTACTTGGGGAAAAGAGAATACAAGCGGTCGTCGATTTACCAAGGGCAATTTATCGGAGACATGGGATAAGGAGATGACATGTGAGGATTTGGAGAAGATAATGGATGGATTCATGACAATCACCGAATGCAAGACTTTCCGTGATATTCATGCATGGACGGACCGGATGCGGGATGTCCAAAATGCCTGCGAAAATGGTGTGAAAAGGGGTTTATACAATGGTGCAGGAGAAAGACAATTTGGTTTCGGACGAGGACTTTCGAGAAGCTGAGTACATGACTGGGGTATGGTGTTCACCCAACTCTGAAGATATGAGGAAGTGCGGTGCATTGTCCAATAGTCACGGTAGATTGGAGCAATGCTGCGTTTATTCGACATAAGCGCGATCGTGAAGAAACTTTTGAATGTGTCCAACGATGGCCATGTTGTTTCTCCTTACCAAAAGCCAATAGGGTTGATGGTCTATATGACCTATTCACAGAAAGAGGGAATGGGTTATAGATGGATGCTCGAAGCGGAGTGGAATACTTGCGGCATTCTTGGAAGGGAGGAAGCGTATTCTGTTGACCAAGAACAGAGGAGCACAATATTCATCGAGCAGTATTACAGGCCATGAAGTGTTTTCTAGACGAGGAAGAGTTGACCACCAAACCACACAAACGTGGACATCCGGTTTTGCCAAAGAGATGGCGGCGGGGAGATCATTAAGCCGCATACGCTACACTTGGTTCAAGGAACATGCACCCATCGACCTTCAAGACTTGAGTCAATCACGGGGCCCGAAGAAGAAGGAGAAAGATGGCAAAAAGGTCCGGATAACCCTAAGAACACGAAGGAAAGAAGAGCGAAGAAAGCGACCCTACTTGGGACAACCAACATCAGGAGCGTTTGGTTTGGCGAGTCCCAAGGTGGAGAAAGCCATATCTTCCTCTTGCTATTTTCGATCCGCACGCAAAGAACGATGACATCGTCGTCCAGGAGACGGAAAGACAACATTCGCCAAACTAGCTAGAAACATAGACCGATGTCAATGGGCATTTAAATGTGAGTCGTGCACAAGTTTGTGCACAAATAGCATGGCGGTCACGAAGGAAAAAGCTGATCTGAATGTCTCTCGATGGTTTTCTCGTAATTTCGATCTGGAATGTCCCATATAGTATATCGCACCAAAAATTGAAATGTTTGGGTGACTGTCATGGAGAAATAAAAAGGTGATTCGGTCTTGGTTCCTCGTGTGCGAAGGGGTCCGAAGCGTCAGGTGCCAAGGGTTTGAGAAAACCCCTTTTAGAACGAAACACGTACAACCTATCCCTCCTGGAAAGTGCGGTCGGTAGCGCACACCTTCCCATAGTCCGGACTAGTAGGAGTCCATGGTCAACGAAAAACTAACTAATCGAACTCCGTGAACCATGTTCATCAAGTGTTTCAATGTCCTCGCCGGATGCAACATCTTACACGCCATCATCCATGACGTCCCTTCCTTCCATATGTTCCGGAGCTTCCTCACAGGCGCAAAACGTACATGTTTTTCCGTATTATGGTTACGGTCCTTGCATTTTGCTTATACATTTTGTTAGAGAAAACCCGTATGCCAAGATGAATGTGTGCGAAAGAAGCAATTTGTCGTGTTTCGCAACCTCATGCTCCGTCGTTGAGAGCGACCCCCACGCAGCGTTGGTGGCGATCGTAAAATCATCTCCTCTAGGTAGCCTTCAAATGCGTCGTGCATTTAGTCACCCACCAATGGACTTTAATGAATGGGCGTCACATTGGAAGTCCACAAGAACTTTTGCGAGCGATGGTCGATTGTCGCATCTCACAAGGCACCGCAATCATGTGACTGTTTGTATCTCCAACACCGCGTTCAAGCTTTCTTGTTCCGCCGCGCATCATCCGCCGCGCTCCAACATACATGTCCACGGCACCACGACGATTGGATCTGTAAAATCTCGACCTCGGTACAACCAAAGGCGATGCAACTCTTCATTATGTGTTCTATCGTACCATTGCCAAGGGTCTTCAATTCCTCGGCATGCTCACATGCTATCTTGTCCACGATGGTGATTGCTTCAGAATTCCTCCCACCAAATATCCTCACTGCGCCCAAATGGGTCCGAGTTTTCCTCTAGTTTCCCACGCATTCTTTGCAAGACTTCTTTGGGATCTCTCCCTCTGCGCGCTTTTTACTTGGACCTCCAAATGAACCAAGCAGCGGCTTGAATAGGAGTAGATGGGACATTATTCAAAACTCCAAACCCTCGTCCGGTGACCCGTATTCATCGTGGAATATTGTTTGCCCCTCATCACGATAACAAGTCCGCTCACCTCGCGTTTCTCGGGTTATTTTGAGTGATCTTTGAAGATATATTGTGCAACTTTCACCTGACAACTTTGTTTATAGCCGCCTTACCATAAGGTATTGGCCACACAAACTTTCAGTGGAACTTCTTTCACCTCCATAATTTTGGTTTGGGCGTATATGCATTCTCCAAAATACCCATCGGTTTGGGCGTAAAGCTTCCTTCGCAAGCACTTGAAAACCTCGAAAACATCGGTCAACTTTGGTCATGAGTGTGCCCAACCGGAGGAATCCTACTTTTACCTTCTCAAAACCTTAAGCTCTACCAACATATTCAGGTAAGCGAATAGCGGTGCATTCTTATTCTCCCGTGCGGTGTCGAGTTGAAGATAAAGAACCTTTGGTAGTAGTCCTCGTAATTTGAAATGACATCGGATATTGGCTATAGTCGGTTTGCATCGTTAGGATGTTCCGTATGCCATGAATAGTTCCGACATGGTGTAGTTATAAATCATGCACCCCACAACATGGACGTCGATCAAACCTACATCCGGTCCTTGGGTAACGCGTGAAATGTGGAAGGCTGTCTTGTTGGTCCATCCGTCGATGGATATCCCGATATACTTTGGTCTCCATAACATTTCACGCGGTGCTTGATGCATTTTTCTCTCTCGGACTTGATGGTACTGCGCCTCGGATCGACTTCAAATGCTTAAAATAATCACCCAAACAACGTTGAGGAATAAACGCCGCTCGGAAGGAACAGCAATACCGATGGTGACCGGACTTCACAACTATGCCTCGGTCGGTGCCTGTTATGCCGGTGGCCGGCCCTATCGTCAGCCGGTGTGGCGCTAACCGTGTGGGTGGCCGGCCACAAAAACACAATTTCACATCAAGCCTCACCTTGTTTTTCTCTGTTTTCTCGCTCTTTATATTTCGTTTGAGGCAGTTGTGCACAAGGCAAACCGATTGCTCTTGAATTTTGACCTTGTGGAAGTCGTAGCCCAAAGTGACAAAAGTAGGAATGAGAAACATTGTCTTCTTGGCCTGCATATGTTGCTTGTATTCTTGAACACCTCGCCTTTTGAGTAAGAGTCGGAAGGTGATACACTTCAATGTTTGGCATTCTCGGCAATAAGCATAAGCAGTTGGTTCATCCACGCGGCTGTTGCATCTTGATTCGATCGCCTTCGTGTCGCAAGGCAGACCACGCAATGTTTCCGATTGCTCGCTTTGCTTCTTCTGCAGCTAGACCCGATACAATAAGCGCGTCAAGGCCTCTCTACACTTTTCCTCGTCCGACAAGAAACGAGTCTACCTAACCCTTCCATCGCTCCCATAATCGACATCAAAAGGGATTGTAGGTGCATCTCCCTCCACCGCACATTCTAAGGAACCGATACCTCAAATCTCGAAGGTTGCCTTCCCTATTGTCCTCAAGCATTGTCTACCACAGTTTTGCGAAAATCACGGGTAGAACCTCTTCACATTTCATCTCGGGCACTTTAGATTGCCTTTTACTGGGCGTCGTGGTGGTCTCGCCATGCTCGATAAATGATTCGGACCGGGCTTCAAATTATATATGCGCCTTTGGTGGATGTTCAAAACCTCATCCGAGTCCTCTTCCTCCACAGTTCCACCGAGCGTCTTTGGGGCCACAGTGGAAAGCAGTATCTTCTAGATACTGCAAACCGAGTTGGCATTCACCCCAGCGGCCATATCCGGTCGTGTCGTCGTGGAGCACTTCCCGGAGGAGTAGTCTTGCGGATGGCGGGATGTAGAGGCTCTGGCGGAGAAGGACTTCCGTGAATGGAATCCAACATCGAAAGGGCGGTGTCTTTGGAATGGATGCGATTATCGCGTCGGAAGTGGTGGAGGCCGTGCACTGCAGTCTGAATAACACACACGGAATCATGTTAAAGAGCCTTTGGAATGCAATCGATTTCCGACGAGTTTGCACGTACCTTCATCTAGTTCTCCTCTTCATCTTGAACACCTTGACGATTGGCATTTCAAGTACCGCGCTGATGCCTCGACCGTAGTTCAAATGATACACACATCGAACGTGAAACGATGGAATGTCGAATATGCAAATAGTGCTTGCCCGTTTGGCCTCCGCGCATGGCGTCTTATAGTGTTGCATATCGAGGAATCTCGCGTTGACCGATAGCATCCAAGTCCTTTGACTTCAAGAACTCCTTCCTTTGCTTCATCGGCAAATTTTCAAGAGCTACCTGTGCATGGGAAGAAGCGCACTTTGAATCAGATCAAAGTCACACCCACAATTATAGACATGTGACATAAGGTGGTACGTGTGGTGTTGGATGATTTATTGAAATTTTGAACTTGGGGTTAACTGCAAGTGTCTTGATGATGGGAGTGGATATTCATGAATAGATATTTCGATGGACCTTGAATGAGAGTGCAGCGTCCTTAGAAAATGATGGCATAAGATGAGGTGGATGCATCGAATTTGTAATGGGCCTATTTTAGGCATTTGAGGTTAAATGAATGATGACCGTGTTCGGTGAACCTACTGCTACTACTTGAGCCGTTTTAGCGTAACTAGCGGTGTTAAGGCTTTATCGTAATCCGGATGCATTCAAACATCCATATTTCATTTCCACGAGCTCGAGCCTCTCCTTTTCATCAAGAGTTCGAGAGTCCGGATCTTTCTCTTACTTCCTCCCGCCAACTTCCGCATGAGGTTTTGAAGATTGCGGGATGGTGATCGCGAGGGCGCTCTGGAATAAGCATGCGGTCGACCCCTGCGTTGGAGGCGCCGCACGCATCGAAGCGGGAAAAATGCGATGCGAGCAGCGGATCGGCTGCAAGGGCGTCGGATGAGGGGATGCATCCCAGAATGTGTAACCCCACCCGCTATTATGCAATTGAGAGAATCCTCTCATGGTAGTGTCCGGACGTCCACCTCAAAGGGTACTCAGCGGAGAGGATATGAAGACATTGATGGCCTGAGAGCACCAACCTCGGTGGAAATGCATCATGCGATTCCTCATGCTTTTAACTTTGTGGAGCAGCTTTGGTGAAAAGCTCCGATTCTCTTCGGTACAAACAAAGGGGTGGGTTGTTGCGGAAGAAGAACCGATCCAGTGCCTTGGATTCCACTCGGCCTTATGGATTAACGGTTACAATGGTATTGAGGGGATTCGTGCAAGAGCTGGATGGATTCTATGTACCGATGGGCGGAATGGGAAGATATGCACATACGCTTTTGGTCACCAAGAAACCTCATTTGCACATAAACGATGACATCAACACACATCTCCTGCGATAATGGATGCTGCCAAGATAATGCCTCGTCGTGTGAGCCAGTTGAAATCGGCCTTGCGTGATTCCAAAAGTGTTCAAGATGTAAGTCGGTTGTATGTCATGTATCACTTCCCATTTTCGATTAGGGTTTCGCCCGTATACTCATTGTTTTCCTCTTTAAAATGAGCAGGAGAACAATTTTGCGTTCTACTCGCTCCGTTGAAGGTCTTGAAGAACAGTGTAGTGATCGAGCCGGTGATCGGGCGGCGGTGCGGCACCGCTTGTCAGGCGGGCGGTGGGTGTGCCAGCGATGCCCCGGAGAGATGGAGGAGGACGAGGTTCCGGTGAGCCGAGCTCTCCGGAAGAGGAGGCGATCTCGGCCTCGGGTCCGATCAGGCGAGCACAGGCGAGGCTCGCAACATGTCCAGTCTTGAATCGAGGCTTTTGAGGAGGAGGTGACCCCTCGTCCGTCAGAAGAGGACCGTCGCCGGCAGCGGCCAGAAAGAAGAAGAAGGGAATCCAACTGTCCGGGTCTCCGGTGAAGATGAGAAGGCGAATGGCTGGTAAGAATGCTCCTAATGTCTCGCCTCCAATTCGAGCATGTGAATTGAAGCATCTTGTTTTGATTTCCATGCGGAGCACACCAATCAAGCGAAGAGGAAGGCAAGATCTCGGTGGTGATGGAGAAGAGGTGGGCGAGGCGGAAAAATTAAGGAAGTCGAGGAAGCATGCGAGAAGAGGAAGCCGTTGCGGACGGCGACCACGATGCCGAAACTGGAGCTCCTTCGGAGGATGACTATCGGAGATGGTTCGCACTGGGCCTACAAGAAGCGGGTGCAAACCACAACATTCGACATTCACATTTCGTACTCGTCACCTTCATTTCTAACGGCGGATGCTCGGATAAGGAAGGTGGATGAGGCATGGATGAAGTGCCTTGTTCGATGCGAGCGTCTGTGAAGGAAGGGACGCTCCCACTTTTGTGCATGATTGATCCGGCCGGTGCTTGAAGAAAAAGATGCACCGGAGGAGATCGAGCCCGATTACACCCTAGGGGTGCTTTGGGAGGGAACCATTGCTATGCCGCCATGCGGAACCATGCGAAATGTATCCGTGAAGATAAATTTCAATGGCTCGAGGCCATGTATGCAGCTTGTGAGAGGAAGAAATGGTCTTTGGCGGTGATCACAATGTGTATGCGAGACAAGAGGAAGAAGCTTGGTTTTATTGAACAAGTCCGCTACATACATGATGAGCTTGAGATTTGGCACGGACACACCCGATGGAAAACCCTCATGCGGTGGAAGTTCAATGTGTACAAGTTCTTTGGGGATCTTTGGAAACTCAAGGACACGGATTATGTCTGAAGATGGTGGGCGGAAGAAGACTGCCGTTGAGGATTGCGAGTGCGGGGTAAATGTGGGAAACGTGGACACGATTTTCCGAATGTGGGAGAAGTGCGAACTCCAGGCGGCGGGGAGCAGTGATCGGGGGCAGGCGGGCGAAAGCAAGCACAAACCCCAACCTACAACAGCGGCCCAGGTCCTGGGCCCCCTCCGGCTCCAATGCTCGGAAGGGCATGGAGAGCATTCAAGAGTCGAAGGGCGAGAAGGTGAAGATGTTGATAGCGATGACCGGAGAAGGTCATCAAGGCTGGTGAAAGATATGGATACTAATGTTGCAGGAAGAAGATTAACCTTATCGAGCATGCCTTTGAAGGCTATGAAGTGTGCCACCTTAGAAATTAAATAAGCAGGTTTCCTAAACATCTGAGGCCAAGGCTGGCGAAGTTTCAAGCAGACTTTTGCGAAAGTGGTAGTGAGCGTGTTCGTTAGGGGAGTGCGTCGGTGCAGTGGCGGTGGCCGGCGCCTCCCCTTCTTGTTTGTTCCGTAGGCGCAAGGGAGTCGGTCGGTAGGGCGCCTCAGCGTTCTTGCCAGTGACGCACTCGGGGTCTCGGTGGTGGCCACTCCTCCTGCGCCATCCAACATGTTCAGCTTTGGTGGGGTCAGGGGTTGGCCGTGCCCACACCTAGTCTTATTGTCTATTAAAAGGGGTTTCTCTTGAAACCCCTTTTTGCAGCCTACAGACGTTCCGGGACCCCAACTGCGGAAATCCGCCTTTGGAATCGACCTTTTTGGTATTTCTCCATGACGGTCACCATAACATTTCAATTTTTGGTGCGATACGATATGGGACATTACGCATCGAGAGAAAACCATCCGAGAGACATTCACGATCAGCTTTTCGTGGCCATGCTATTTGTGCACAAACTTGTCGCACTCACATTCATGAGTCTCAACGATGACATCGGTCTATGTTTCTAGCTAGTTTGGCGAATGTTGTCTTTCCGTCCTCGGGGCAGCGATGTCATCGTTCTCTTGCGGTAGGTTGCGGATCGTAAATAGCAAGAGGAAGATATGGCGTTTCTCCACCTTGGGACTCGCCAAAGCCTCCGGATGTTGGTTGTCCCAAGTAGTCTTTCTTGGTCTTAACTTCTTTCCTTACGTTCTTAGGGTTATCGGACCTTTTTGCCATCTTCTCCTTCTTCTTTGCGGCCCTGTGATTGACTCAAGTCTTGAAGGTCGATGGGTGCGCATGTTCCTTGAACCAAGTGTAGCGTTGCGGCCACGCTTAAGCGATCTCCTGCGCCATCTCTTTGGCAAAAAAACCGGATGTCACGTTTGTGTGGTTTGGTGGTCAACTCTTCCTAAATGCATGAAACACTTCATGGCACATGTCTGTGTTCGATGAATATTGTGCTCCTCTGTTCTTGGTCAGCACAATCAGTTCCTCCCTTCGATAATGCATAAGTATTCCACTCACTTCCGAGCATCCATCTATAACCCATTCCCTCTTTAGAATAGGTCATATAGCGGGACCATCAACCCTATTGGCTTTTGGTAAGGAGAAACAACATGGCCATCGTTGGACACATTCAAAAGTTTCTTCACGGCTCGCTATGTCGAATAAGCGGGCATTGCTCCAATCTCACGCACTATTGGACAATGCCGCGCACTTCCTCATATCTTCAGATTGGGTGAACACCATACCCCATCATGTACTCGCGATTCTCGTAAAGTCCTCGTCCAGAGACCAAATTGTCTTTCTCCCGGACCATTGTATAAACCCCCCTTTTCACACCATTTTAGCGGTGCATTTGGACATCACATACGTGCGGTCCATGCATGAATATCAGCGGAAAGTCTTGCATTCGGTGATTGTCATGAATCCATCCATTATCTTCTCCAAATCCTCACATGTCATCTCCTTATCCCATGTCTCCGATAAATTGCCCCTTGGTAAATCGGCGACCAACGACTTGTATTCTCTTTTCCCCAAGTAGGCAGCCATTTCACGAATATCACCGGTTATTACACAGTAGCGGACCTTTGCTTGCTTTTTGAACATGGAAAATGTCTAGTTTTTCGTTGTCTTCCTCTTGACTCTCTCTGCAAATCTTCCACCCTCTTCCAATTTCTTGCCGCATTGATGTGCTCTTTGAAGCTATCGGGTATCATCTTCTCTTTTGTACTCTTCACACTTGATTATGCACGCAGGATGGAGGCGTTCATAGGTCGAACATGAAGGCGAGTCGCAAACTAGTTCTTGCTTGCTAACTCGAGTGACAATGTGTACTTACAATGTGATCAAACACGGTTGAAATTTCGCTATATCTTACGGTGTTGAGTGCCTCGGATATTCTCTCAACGCAAATGAATTGCACCTCGATCCGAGCAAAATCTTGTCGGATGACATTCAACTTCTTGGCCGTTATCCACGTTTTCATGCGCTCACGGTCAACTCGCCTTGAATCACTTTCTCCGGTAGACAACATAATCCTTTCACTGCTTCCACAGGCATGCCAGAAAACTCTCAATTGGTCGCATGCATTGGCTTTATCATCAAATTTGGATCCATAATGCGGCTCTGTATCCAAGACCCCACGTTTTGATTTCCCTCTTGCTGCCTTTCTTGGTTACCTTGCTCGAAGCTCACCCCTCTCCCAAAGATCGAAAACCTCGTCCACCGTGTCCACACATGAGGCGGACACTAGCAATGCTGCAGGCGACGGTCGGTCATTTGCATTTCTTCCCGATCGAGCGTCGCCGATGGCCTAGCATCCGATATAGATTGTACTTCCAATCCATTGTAATGCTAATACCCTCCTTGAGCGATTTTCATTTCATCGTGAATATAGGACTTGCTCAATGAAAGACATCCTCTTAGGAAATCTGCCTTGACATTGTGATCGTGGCGGACACGCATCTCTTTGGTTAAGCTGCATATATGAGCTTCCATATCTTTGGAAGTGTGAGTTCTCCGGGTCTTGCGTCAGGCGTTGGAGCGCATAGGTGGTTCCCACAATACTCCCATGGTGTCTGCTGCCTTTTCAACTTGTCTTTGTCAAAGACCTCTCTGCGCACTCCCTTGGATCGATCATACATAGCGGAGAGTACTCCCTCTTGCGGGTCCCTTTTAATTTCCGGAGAAGATGTTTTCCCCATGATTCATCCACTCTTGGATCGGCGTCACGAGTAATGTAGTCTGCGCTTCTCGGCTTGGTGATGGCAACCATATCGTATCGGAATGCACCTCTTTTGTCTTGACTCTCGAATTTGATGTAGGGTCCTTATCTTTGTTGGGCTCGCTCCACTCTGTCGTTGTCGTCATTGACTTTGGTGATATGCCTGACCCGTCGAGTGTCTAAATCAATGTCATTACTCTTCCTCTTTTCCCTTTTGGTTTACCTTTCGTCCTTGCGGTGGCTGGAACATCGCGTCTACCTCCTTGAGGTTGGTTGTACAGGCTCGCTCCTTCACGATTCTTTGACCCTCTTGTCCAAACTTTGTAGAAGGCTGGGCATCGTCAATGCATGGCGATTCTTGGGACATTTGTGCGCGTTTTGAGCCACCCTCGCTATGTATATCCTCTCTGTTGTTGTCGTGCTTCAACTCTCGGTTGTCTATGCATCTCGTCCTCAACATCTTCATTTGCGGTTTCATGCTCTTCATATTACTTTTCTCCGTCATCCGAATATCTATACTGCTGGTGCAAGTACCTCTCTGTTTCTGTTCCATTGAATCGTCCTTGAATTTCCCATATTAGTGATATGGCGGTGCTTTGGTCGTGGTTGACTTTTCCTAGCCTCTCCATCGCTATCTCGGAGGATCGCTTTCCTGGCTTGTTCGGCCATCTTCATCATCAACCCAGAACTATTTCTTTTGGACAAGCGCATAGTCCCGAATATACGCATCACAAAGACAACCGCCTCCATTAACCGGATGCATCAACGAAACATCCTTTATTCGGGGTACACAAAGGGGCACCGGTCCTCGTCCCGCACTTCCGGACGGACGAGTCGCATGCGCGCTGAAATGCGCGCAAAGGTCTGCGCGCGCGCACGCGCAGTGCGCGCAGAATCGCGCGCCGGCGCGCTGATGTCGCAGCGCGCATGCGCGCACTAGGAGCAGTCGGCGCCAAAAGTGCGCGTTTATCCTCCGCATGCGCGCGCATGCGGCCGGCTCACTTGTGCAGCGGGCACTCATCACGGACTTCGCGGTGGGCCGGGTCGCATCACATACTGAAAGTGCGCACGTCTCGTCACGCGCACTGGGCGCGCCTCCTCATGCGCGCGCAGTGCGACGAGCTGTCGCAGCGCCTGGTCGCGCAGCATCGCGCACATGCTGCACCGTCTTGGCACAAGTGCGGCGCCGTCTCATGGTACCCGGTGCGCGCGCTTGCGGATCATCTCCGGCCTGCTGCGGTGATGGTGCAATCACGAAAAATGGGTGGTCGATTCTCTTCGTCTACATACCTTGTCACTTGTCATGGCGTCGTCCCCGCGGGTCTTGGGTATTGCGCCTTGGAATCGGTTGTCACTCAATACCAGCGGTGATGACGGTTAGAATTCCTCAAAAGAACTTCTCCTCATTGTGCATATCGAGTTTGATTACGCATTGCGGACTTCATACTTCCAAGCCCATAGAATGTACCCAACCACAATCTTACGTGTCCTCAACGCATCCATATACCCGTTCACCGAATGGGATGGGATCAAAATTCTCATGTGAGTCGGTTCCTTCTTCATGTATACCATTCCTTGTCCGGTAATTACGATAGATCTGTGCAAATCTCGATCAACACATTTTTCTAGAGAAAGGATTCTCCAATGTGGTCCACAGCACAATCCATCATCGAAAAATTTTGATGCCATCATCAAGCTGATGCTCCCTTGCTTGGCTTGGGCCTCCATGTGATGTCCCTTGTGAAGGCCCACTCTTCCTATCGGATGCTCCTTGTGGGAGGAGAGTCGACTTTCACGGTGATGGTCGGATGTTGGTGGTTCGACCACCACCCAACCTCCTCTGCTGCACTCGTTTCAGGCTCGTCTTCGACATTGGCTTCCTTTTGCGTTTTGGAGGTTTGGGGTGAGGTTGAGGCTCTACAAAGTTGGCACATTTTGCACGCACTTGCATGTGGGATGGACATGCTGTCACCCGCGGATGCACACGTCAAGCATTAGAGGAAAGCAGGCACCCAAACCATGCGGGAAAGAATGGAATGTTGAAGTTGTCTTCATTTCATGAAACAAGCCAAATTATAGATCAGGAAACACTGCTATTTCGGGCTCCCTTTCTGAGGCTCTTCTTCAAGCCTCTTCTTCAGGCTCCTTTCACGCCCGCGACACTCGGCACAACCAAGCAAGGCATGCCACAAGCAAACAACTGCCTTCCACCAAGGCTCATGACCCAAACAGCGGTGCCTTTCACACCCAAGCACCAAGGGTGCATAACATAAGCCAACAGCGGCTGTGCACCAACCACACAGCGGACAGGGCCTTTTGTCACCCACGATTTTGGGCGCACACAGTCGCGAAGACTTCACCAGCGGTTTGTTCGGACTCGCGGTTGCCTTGCGTCAAACCGCCTCAAGCGCATGAGGTTGCCAACCCGACAGAGGTCTCGGCCTATGTCACTTGGGCGCCTCAACCGCCGATTCAAAATGCGTGCTGTTCAAAGCGCGAGCCCTTGTGCGGATCGCCTCCAATCAAGGATGCATGTCGCCCACTAGGAGCAGTTCCTTGTCACGGAGAGACCTCAAGTCGCGGATGCATGAGATGCACTGCGAGCACACAGAGTCGCCCACGGCGCTCTTGCCTATCTCACATGTCGCATCCAGCACGATTCTCGATGCAAAACCGCGGATGCCTTGTGTTTGCACGTCAAGCAAGGCGGGCGAGCGCTGTCTTCCTATTGCGCTCAACACCGATTCAGCACACAACTCATGCCCAACGCAGTTCCTTGTCGAGAGACCTCAAGTCGATGCACATGGGAGATGCGCCTCAAACACACAGTCGCCCACCGGCAGCGCTTCTGTCACATGTGATCCGGCCGATTCCCGATCAAAACCGCGGATGCCTTCTATGCAGCAATCGCTCAAGCAAGGCGGGCACCACAGCACGCTCACAGCGGATGCAAGTCGCACACCATCAGCTCTTGCCCATGTTACTTAGGCGGAAAGGAATCTCAAACTTGCCTAACGTGGGTTAACTAGCTGCGGGTTGAAGGTTGGGTTAGGGTTCCGTTATAGCCCTTATTTCAAGCGAGCGTTTGGTAATTAACATTGGCGGCTACTATAGGGTTAAACACCCACCATAATCATGTATGCATATTTTAACGTTCAAACACGGATGGACAAACTCCATAGTCACTTCTTTCTCATAGTTGACCGGTGCTCCGAAGTTTGAAGGGCGGTGAAATCTGAGCTTCTCCATCCTACTCTGCGGTGAGTCGGGCGGGCGAATGGAAGGCCATAAGCGGCGGCATGGCACAGGTCTCGAAATGTTTCACGCATTGATGTTTTTGGTGGCACGCCGCCTTTTGCGTCGCGGAAGATTGAGAAGGTGTGACAATCATGGACACCACTCCGAGCATGGAAGGCATCGGAAGGTCTCTGTCATCGATACAACTCCGGTTGAAGAGAGGGAGGAGGCCAAGCATTACGGACCACGCCAAATCGGACATTAGGAGCAGTGAAGATGGAATGCGGCAGTGAAATTGTTTCTTCATCGCTCCATGGAGGAGGTCGGGAATGATGGGGAATTTTGCGGGAAGGAGGATGCGGGCACGAGAACACCAGCGGTGGCATCCAGGCCGAGCCTTTCACGAATCCTGAGTCCATTGTCGGTGAAGCGTAGACATTATCAAGCGGAGATTGAAGAGGACCATGAAGGCGGCGTTGAAGAAATACAGCATGGTGCATTCTTGTAGCGGTTGTTTCTTGCAATTGGGAAAGAAGAATATAGAGAGCCTCGAGATATCGCTTCTTGGGATTGCCTCGAAACGGAGGAAATATATTTGCAAGGATTGCTCGAGGTAGAACAAGCAACCTATCTTGATGTAATGTTCTCAATTTTCTCACAGGAGCAGTTGCAATGTTGTGTGAAGTTTGGAAAAGTGTTACGCATTGGATGGCGAAGGTATGAACATTTGAAGCAGTACTAACGAACACACCATGGTCATCGAATTGAAGTTCCAAGGGCATGGCGAAGATCATGTTACGGAATGCATTGCTTGGATGGAAAAGTTTTCAAGCTAACGGTGAGCATGCCAATGTTTGATTTTTAACTTGCGATTCATATACCAAAGGAGATATTCGGGACTACAAGCGGGAGGTTTCAAGATTTGGTTTGACCAACGTCTCTCATTCTCATACATGCCTTATGGAAGAAACATTTTCCAAAAGTGAAGATACCAAAGTGTAGTCGTTTTCAAAATCGTCCAATGCGAAGCGTTGAAGGCGACCATCGAGATGACCCGACAGCAAGAACAAGGTATTTCATATCCGAGTTTCCTTTGACTTCCATGGAATCATGAGCACTCCAAGCCTCTTGTCTGTGCTGCCACACTGCGGGTCGCGCGCAGCGCACACACAGTGCGGCTGGCTCGCGCGTTCACACAGGAGGTAAGCGCGGAAGGTGCGGCGCATTTTATGCGCGCTCCCATGGTGTGCGCTTGCGCGCTGCCGCGGCGCACGCGGCCGATGGCTCTTACGCGCAGCGGTGCGTGCGGCGCGCATGCGGCGCCGCAGTCGCTTGGCGCACGCTTGCGCCCGATCTCTGCGGGCGCACCGGTCGGCGCGCGCATGTGCGCGGCGGTCGGGTCCATGCGCGTCGTGAGACCAAGGACAACGTTACCATGATCCATTTTTTCTTGTGAGGTCCATGAGCGGCATCTTCGAACATCGGTCGGCGATCAAGGGAGCGACTAAAACTTGCAAAACACCGTTTGAAGTGTAAAGGCCAACCGAGCAAATACATTGGAATGGCGATAGGCAGGATGGACCAAAGCAAGGCGGAGCTCCCACATTTTCCACCCCTCAAAGTTTTGCGGATGGTCTCATCGGGTCCATGTTGTGGGTTGTTTGGTATACAACAACATTATGAAGACCGGTGTTTGTGAACTTCCGAATATTGAAGCCAACAACTATTCATATCATCCGGGATGTTATTCTCACATATGAGATGGTTACGCGAAGGCGTTTTACTTGCAAGGACAACACGGCGGAGAAAACAAGAATATGTTGTTGTTTGCATACTTGAGTATGCTTGTCGAGCGGGTCTTGATAAGGTGAAGGTGGGCTTCCTTCTTGTCGGGCACACACATGATGCGATTGATCAAATGTTCTCGTGCTTTTCTAAAAGTCTCGAGGCACAAAAAGCAATGTCACTCGAAACCCCTTATGAGTTTGATTCATCGACTTATACACCCAATCCAGTGAAAATGGTTTAGGGTGGCGATTTCGGGAGCTTTAGCCCAATGGGATGGGTAAAAGAGGACACGAGATGCGGTGAGAATTTGCACAATCATAGTTATCATCAATTCAAAATTTCAAGGGAAGAAAGAGTGGCGGAGCCATATGATTCTTATGGCAAGGCACTTTCTACTTGTTCACATTGGGAACCGTTGGAGGTTTGGAGTTCCTTGAGAATACAGAAAGCGAGATATAAGGGGCGTATGTCCACTTCAAGCGCATGGGAAACCTGGGGCCGCGCCGCATAAATCATTGGACCATTAGGAAAGCCCTCGAAGAACCGATGCAAAAATATCTATCTGGAAGACAAAGTATGGTGGAACTCGTTACGGGCATCACGATCGATATTTGCGACAAAATCGGAGGAGGAGTCGAGATCTTCAAAAGCATGGGAGTGGTACAAGCAGGCGGTGGCGGAACTTAAATCCATTGACGTTCGGATGTCTTTGTCATTCGGCTCCGATTCGCGAACCACAGCGTCACATGTATGTCGAATTTTAGGCCGCGGAGCGACCATCGAGTTGGCGAGATTCGATGGGGATGTGTCAGATCGAGCGAGGCCATATGATTGCGTCCCATGTGGGCAGAATGAGAGCAGGCCTTTGGATTGCAGTGAAGACTTGGATTTCTTATGTGACTGAACCTTACCTAGTTGTCCGGTGGTGGGTGAGAGAATAGCAATGCGTTTGAGGAAGGTACCTACGGAGGAGATATTGGCTCCACAGCGTGATAGAGAGGGTTTGCGACAGCGGAGGCGACCAAGCACTGGATCATTGTTGATATCGGAGACATTTATTTTGGCATCTGGGTTCGTTTGCAAGGATAGCACTCTACAAGTCCGTACAGGAGCTTATCAAGACAAAGCTATTCGAACTTCAACATCTACCGGCCGTGGAAGAAGGTATGAGGTTGAAGATAACGGACCACCAAGTTCGGAGGAGATGCATTGGAGGAAAATGATGATTTGGGATGAAAATCCGCAAATAAGGGTGGTGTAGTTCGGGCTGGTGATGAGACATCCGACTTCGATTCGGCACCAATCGCAACAAGAACCCATGGCGGGCCGGGACTGTGGTGCTTTTGAAGGCATGTTTGATGATGATCGGCACAAGGTCCGTCGAAGGCGGAAACACCGTAGAGGATAGAAAGGTGATAGGGTATTCTTCATAGCTTTAGGGCATAGGGTAGATAGATGAGGCATGTCTATGTGGTCCGCCGATTTGTGCAACTTCTTATGTCGTTCCATACATCCAGACCTCGAAGACATATTTCCTCGATCCAGAATGATGTATTTCCTTTTCGTTTTGCCTTGTCGCGCACAAGTTTGCGCATACCCTTGTTTAGCGGCGCGCCACGCGTACTTAACAGTATACATATAGAACCACACAAAATTGCGAAACTCGACATGCGAAATTATGGAAGAATTCGGTCATCCACACCTTCAGCAAAATTATCCATGCACACGAGTGCAAGGCGCCATCGGTGTAATGACGGACGAAGTGGTCCGGGGCGAGAATGCCGAATCCGATGGATGAACACCTACAAAACTCAACAAAACCAGCCCAACCGGTTTGGCGGAATAGGGTTGGGATTTTTCCAAAACCCTTTGACAGCGGAGAAACCCCTTTGAGCAGGGCCAAGTGCGCGGCTGGCCGGCGCACTCTACTATCAATTGGTTGTTTTCAAATCTTGCGGCAAGGAGACATTGAGGATTTGGAAAGCTGCCAAAACCATTCCAAGATTTTGTTTATAGCGCTGGCTGAAGCGGATGGAAGAAGGCGAAAACAAATGGCGACAAGGACATGGATCTGCGGTGGCGGTTTGAGTGCACAGGTCTTGGACAAAGTGGCATATCGGTGGTGCATCGAGACATTTTGGATATGAAAGGATTATGTTTATGCTGCTGAGAAAGTGATTCAAGCCGGGGAGGCTTTGAGGTCGTGGTGCGGGAAAAGAGTTTAGGTATGGGAGAAAACCAACATCCCACGAGCAATTGTGTGAAGCAGTGGAATATTTGGCTGGGAGCGGTGAAGGCGAGTCAATGTCGGAAAAGCTCCTCTCTTTGGCAAAGACATCAAGCAGTGCTCCCAAGAGTTATCAGGCATGGGATAAGGAGATGACATGTGAGGATTTGGAGAAGATAATGGATGGATTCATGACAATCACCGAATGCAAGACTTTCCGTGATATTCATGCATGGACGGACCGGATGCGGGATGTCAAAATGCTGCGAAAATGGTGTGAAAAGGGGTTTATACAATGGTGCAGGAGAAAGACAATTTGGTTTCGGACGAGGACTTTCTGAGCTGCAGTACATGGCGATGGGGTATGGTGTTCACCCTCTTGAAGATATGAGGAAGTGCGTGCATTGTCCAATAGTCTGGCGAGATTGGAGCAATGCACGTTTATTCGACATAAGCGCGTGATCGTGAAGAAACTTTTGAATGTGTCCAACGATGGCCATGTTGTTTCTCCTTACCAAAAGCCAATAGGGTTGATGGTCGCTATGACCTATTCACGAAGAGGGAATGGGTTATAGATGGATGCTCGGGAAGCGGAGTGGAATACTTGCGGCATTCTTGGAAGGAGGCGTATTCTTTGTTGACCAAGAAACGAGGAGCACAATATTCATCGAGCAGTATTACAGGCCATGAAGTGTTTCCCTACAGACGAGGAAGAGTTGACCACCAAACCACACGTGGACATCCGGTTTTGCCAAAGAGATGGCGGCGGGGAGATCGTTAAGCCGGGGCATAGCGCTACACTTGGTTCAAGGAACATGCGCACCCATCGACCTTCAAGACTTGAGTCAATCAGGGGGGAAGAAGAAGGAGAAGATGGCAAAGGTCCGATAACCTAAGAACACAGAAGGGAAAGAAGGCGAGACCCGGAAAAGCGACCCTACTTGGGACAACCAACATGCAGACGTTTGGGTTTGGCGAGTCCCAAGGTGGAGAAAGCCATATCTTCCTCTTGCTATTCACGATCCATAGCAGTGCAAGAGAGCGATGACATCGTCGTCCGAGGGACGGAAAGACAACATTCGCCAAACTAGCTAGAAACATAGACCGATGTCAACTGTTGGAGACTGTTTAAATGTGAGTGCGCGCACAAGTTTGTGCACAAATAGCATGGCCAGTCTGAAGGAAAAATCTGATCGTGAATGTCTCTCGATGGTTTTCTCTCGTAATTTCGATGCAGAATGTCCCATATCGTGTATCGCACCAAAAATTGAAATGTTTGCGGGTGACCTGTCATGGGAGAAATACAAAAAGGTCGATTCCAGCGGATTTCCTACGGTGCGGTCCGGAACGTCTAGAAGCAAAAGGGTTTCGGAGAAACCCCTTTTAGAACAGACGCATAACCTATCCACTCTGCCACCACGACACCTTCCCATAGTCCAAAGACTAGTAGGAGTCCATGGTCAATCGAAAACTAACTAATCGAACTCCGTGAACCATGTTCATCAAGTGTTTCAATGTCCTCGCCGGATGCAACATCTTCTCGCAACGCCATCATCCGAGACCCCTTCCTTGTATATGTTCCGGAGCTTCCTCCTGCAGGCGCAAAAGCGTACATGTTTTTCCGTATTATGGTTCGGTCCTTGCATTTAGTTGCTTGTTTTGTTAGAGAAAACCCGTATGCCAAGATGAATGTGCGAAAGAAGCAATTTGTCGTGTTTCGCAACCTCATGCTCCGTCGTTGAGAGCGACCCCCCACGACCGCCGCTGCTGGTGGTCGATCGTAAAATCATCTCCTCTAGGTACCGCCTTCAAATGCGTCGTGCATTTAGTCACCCACCAATGGACTTTAATGAATGGGCGTCACATTGGAAGTCCACCAGAACTTTTGCGAGCGAATGGTCGATTGTCGACATCATCTCACAAGGCACCGCAATCATGTGACCTTTGTATCTCCAACACATCGCCGTTCAAGCTTTCTTGTTCCGCCGCATCATCCCGCTTCGACGCCTCCAACATACATGTCCCGGCCGGCACTTGCGAACGATTGATGTCAGAAAATCTCAGTACAACCAAAGGCGATGCAACTCTTCATTATGTGTTCTATCGTACCATTGCCAAGGGGTCTTCAATTCCTCAAAGATGCTCACATGCTATCTTGTCCACGATGGTGATTGCTCAATTCCTCCCACCAAATATCCTCACTGCGCCCAAATGGGTCCCGAGTTTTCCTCTAGTTTCCCACGCATTGCCGCAAGACTTCTTTCGGGATCTCTCCGCAACCGCTTTTTACTTGGACCTCCAAATGAACCAAAGCGAGCGGCTTGAATAGGAGTAGATGGGACATTATTCAAAACTCCAAACCCTCGTCCGGTGACCAGTATTCATCGGAATATTGTTTGCCCCTCATCACGAATAACAAGTCCGCTCACCTCGCGTTTCTCGGGTTATTTTGAACTCTGAAAAGATATATTGTGCAACTGCTTTCACCGCAAAGAATTTATAGCCTTACCATAAGGTATTGGCCACACAAACTTTTGAAGTCCGGAACTTCTTTCACCTCCATAATTTTTGGTTTGGGCGTATATGCATTCTCCAAAATACCGGTCGGTTTGGGCGTAAAGCTTCCTTCCGCAAGCAATCTGAAAACCTCGAAAACATCCGTCAACTGGTCATGAGTGTGCCCAACCGGGAGGAATCCTACTTTTACCTTCTCAAAACCTTAAGCTCTACCAACATATTCGTAAGCGAATAGCGGCATTCTTATTCTCCGTGCGATTGTCGAAGATAAAGAGAACCTTTGGTAGTAGTCCTCGTAATTTGAAATGACATGTGGATATTGGCTATAGTCGTTTGCATCGTTCGGATGTTCCGTATGCCATGAAGAGTTCCCGACATGGTGTAGTTATAAATCATGCACCCCACAACATGGACGCCGATCAAACCTACATCCGGGTCCTTGGGTAAACGCGTGAAATGTGGAAGGTGGTCTCGCTGGTCCATCCCGCCGATGGATATCCCGATATACTTTGCCGGTCTCCATAACATTTCACGCGGTGCTTGATGCATTTTCTCTCTCGACTTGGTCAGGCCGCCTCGATCGCCTTCAAATGCTTCGCAAAATAATCACCCAAACAACGTTGAGGAATAAACCGGGAAGGAAGCCCAACGAATACCTGGCACCGGGCCGACCGCGACTTCACAAACTATGCCTCCCGGCCGGCGAGCAGACAGCGCGCCGACGGCGATTGTCGAGGCGCTGGCCGACGACACGCCGCAGACCGGCGACCGCACTATCACCAAAACACAATTTCACATCAAGCCTCACCTTGTTTTCTCTTTTCTCGCTCTTTATATTTCGCTTGAGGTAATCGCAGTTGTGCACAAGGCAAACCGATTGCTCTTGAATTTTCACCTTGTGAAGTGCGAGCCCAAAGTACAAAAGTAGGAATGAGAAACATCAGTTCCGAGGCCACGTATATGTTGCTTGTATTCTTGAAACACCTCGCCTTTTGAGTAAGAGTCGAAGGTGATACACTTCAATGTTTGGCATTCTCTCGCAATAAGCATAAGCAGTTGGTTCATCCACGCCGAGGCTGCTGCGACATCTTGATTGATCGCCTTCGTATCGCAGACCACGCAATGTTTCCGATCGCTCGCCGCTTCTTCACGGCTAGACCCGATACAACAAAACGCGTCAAGGCCTCTCTACAACAATACACTTTTCCTCGTCCGACAAGAAACGAGTCTACCCTAACCCTTCCATCGCCCTCATAATCGACATCAAAAGGGATTGTAGGTGCATCTCCGCCTCCCGCCTCGCATTCTAAGGAACCGATACCTCAAATCTCAAAAGGTTGCCTTCCCTATTGTCCTCAAGCATTGTCTACCACAACAGTTTTGCAAAAATCACGGGTCTGAACCTCTTCACATTTCATCTCGTGCACTTTAGATTGCCTTTACTGTATGCCTACGTGGTCTCGCCATGCTCGATAAATGATTGACCCGGCTTCAAATTATATGTACGCCTTTGTGGAGGTGGATGTTCAAATGCACCGCTATCCGAGTCCTCTTCCTCCACAACAGTTCCACCGAACGTGGGGCCAGCAGTGGAAACAGTATCTTCTAGATACAACATGCAAACCGAGTTGGCATTCACCCCAAGCGGCCATATCCGACCGGTCGCCCCGTGCGTGGAGCACTTCGGGAGGAGTAGTCTTGCGGATGGTCGGGATGTACGAGGCTCGGAGAAGGACTTCCGTGAATGGAATCCAACATACGAAATGGGCGGTGTGTCTTTGGAATGGATGCGATTATCGCGTGCGGAAGTGGTGGAGGCCGCACCGCAGAGATAACACACATCCGGAATCATGTTAACAAGAGCCTTTTGAATGCAATCGATTTCGCACGAGTTTGCACGACGACCTTCATCTAGTTCTCCTCTTCATCTTGAACACCTTGACCGATTGGCATTTCGTAACCGCTTGATGCCTAGTAGTTCAAATGATACACATCTCGAAGCAAAGATGGAATGTCAAATATGCAAATAGTGCTTGCCCGCTGATGCCCGCCACCGCGATGAGTGAGTGTTGCATATCGGGAGGAATCTCGCTCGCCGACCGATAGCATCCAAGTCCTTTGACTTCAAGAACTCCTTCCACCGCTTCAACATCGGCAAATTTTCAAGAGCTACCTGCATGCGAGGAAGAACCGCACTTTGAATCAAGATCAAAGTCACACCCACAATTATAGACATGTGACATAAGGTGGTACGTGTGGTGTTGGATGATTTATTGAAATTTGCTTGGCATCATAATAACTCAAGTGTCTTGATGGTGATGAATGAATGATATTTGAGGCGCGATGGACCTTGAATGAGAGTGCAGCCACCGCTTAGAAAATGATGGCATAAGATGAGGTGGATGCATCGAATTTGTAATGGGCCTATTTTAGGCATTTGAGGTTAAATGAATGATGACCGTGTTCGTGAACCTACTGCTACTTGAGCCGCTTTAGCGTAACTGTGTGTGTTAAGGCTTTATCGTAATCCCGTTGATGCGCTTCAAACATCCATATTTCATTTCCGTAAGCTCGAGCCTCTCCTTTTCATCAAGAGTTCGAGAGTCCGGACACGTTCTCTTACTTCCTCCCGCCAACTTCCCGCAGGGTTTTGAAGATTGCAGGATGGTGATCGCGAGGACGCCACGAGCAATAAGCATGCAGATCGACCCCCCGCGTTGGAGGCGCCGCCACGCATCGAAGCAAAAAAATGCGTGGCCGCAAGAGCAGGATCGCGGGCGCTGCACGATGAGGGATGCGATCCCGCGAATGTGGTAACAGAACCCCACCCGCTATTATGCAATTGAGAGAATCCTCTCATGGTAGTGTCCGGACGTCCACCTCAAAGGGTAGTCAACGGAGAGGATATGAAGACATTGATGGCCGAGGGAGCACCAACCTCGGAAATGCGTCACCGCGATTCCTCATGCTTTTAACTTTGTGGAGCAGCTGTGAAAAGCTCCAGATTCTCCGGCGGTACATGCATAAAGAGTGGAGCGTTGTTGCGTAAAGAAGAACAAGATCCGTGTCCGCCTTGGATTCCACTCACGGCCTTATGGATTAACGGTTACAATGGTATTGAGGGGATTCCTGCAAGAGCCGGATGGATTCTATGTGCAACAAGGACTGAATGGGCGAAGATATGCACATACGCTTTTGGTCACCAAGAAACCTCATTTGCACATAAACGATGACATCAACACACATCTCCTGCGATAATGGATGCGCCAAGATAATGCCTCGTCGTTGTGAGCCAGTTGAAATCGGCCTATGTGATTCCAAAAGTGTTCAAGATGTAAGTCTTGTATGTCACCATGTATCACTTCCCATTTTCGCTAGGGTTTCGCCATGGTATACTCATTGTTTCCTCTTTAAATGAATGGGGAGAACAATTTTGGCGTTCTACTCCGCTCCGAAGGTCTGAAGAGGTGTAGTGATCGAGACCGGTGATCGGATCGGGCGGTGCGAACGCACGCCGCTATCGGGCGGGTGGGTGTGCATCACGATGCCCGGATTATGCAACCGGAGATGGAGGACGAGGTTCCTTGGCTGCCGAGCCGAGCTCTCCGGAAGAGGAGGAGCGCCTCGCCTCGTGGTCCGATGCGGAGGCGAGCACGGGCTGTCCATGGCTCGCAACATGTCCAGCTTCAGGGGTCTTCGGAATCTGAGGCTTTTGAGGAGGAGGTGACCCCTCCTCGTCCGAAGAAGGATTTGCAGGCACCCGCCAGAAGAAGAAGAAGGGAATCCGCAACGCCCGGTGTCTCCAGAAGATGAGAAGGCGAATGGTCGGTAAGAATGCTCCTAACGCCTCGCCTCCGCACCGATGTAAGAATTGAAGCATCTTGTTTTGATTTCCATGCGAGAGCACACCAATCAAGCGAAGAGGAAGGCAAGATCTCGCTGGTGATGGAGAAGAGGTGGGTGAGGCGGAAAAATTAAGGAAGTCGAGGAAGCATGCGAAGAGGAAGCCGTTGCGGACGACCGATGCCGAACGACGGAGCTCCTTCGCGGAGGATGACTATCTGGAGATGGTTCGCACTCGGGCCTACAAGAAGCGGGTGCAAACCACAACATTCGACATTCACATTGGTACTACGTCACCTTCATTTCTAACGGCGGATGCTCGAGATAAGGAAGGTGGATGAGGCATGGATGAAGTGCCTTGTTCGATGCGAGCAGTCTGTGAAGGAAGGGCGCTCCCACTTTTGTGCATGATTGATCCGGACAGTGCTTGAAGAAGAAGATGCGGACCCGGAGGAGATCAGAGCCCAGCATTACACCCTAGGGGTGCTGGGAGGGAACCATTGCTATGCCGCCATGCGAACATCTCGAAATGTATCCGTGGAAGATAAATTTCAATGGCTCGAGGCCATGTATATGCGAGCTTGACAGGAAGAAATGAGGGTCTTGTGATGATCACAATGTGTATGCGACAAGAGGAAGAAGCTTGGTTTTATTGAACAAGTCTACATACATGATGAGCTTGAGATTTGGCACCGGACACACCCGATGGAAAACCTCATGCGGTGGAAGTTCAATGTGTACAAGTTCTTTGGGGATCTTTGGAGGAAACTCAAGGACACGATTATGTGGAAGATGGTGGACGGAAGACTCTGCCGTTGAGGATTGCGAGGTGCGAGGGGTAAATTGTGGGAAACGTGGACACCATTTTCCGATGTGGGAGAAGTGCGAACTCCCAGGCGGGCGGGCAGCCGATCGGGGCGGCAGGCGGGCGGCAAAGCGGAAGCCACAAGACCCAACTTCTAGCAAGGCCGGTCCCGGCCCCCCTCGTCGGCTCCAATGCTCGGAAGGGCATGGAGAGCATTCAAGGAGTCCCGAAGGGCGAGAAGGGTGAGGAGATGTTGATAGCATGACCGGTCATCCAAGGAAAGCTGCTAAAAGATATGGATACGATGTTGGCAGAAGAAGATTAACCTTATCGAGCATGCCTTTCGAAGGCTATGAAGTGTGCCACCTTATTTGAAGTCGTAAGCAGTTTCCTAAACATCACGAGGCCAAGGAATTGGCGAAGTTTCAAGCGACTTTTGCGAAAGTGGTAAGTGAGCGTATTCGTTAGGGGAGTGCGGCCCGGTGCAGTCGCGGTGGCCAGCGCCTCCCTTCTTGTTTGTTTCCGTGGGCGCAAGGAGGCGGCGGGCCGCCCGGCGCGCTCCGGCGCTGGCACGCGCACTCGGTCGGGCGCCATGCCTCCTCCTTGCGCCATCCAACATGTTCAGCGGTGGAGTCGCGGTTGACCGTGCACCTAATCTTGACGTCTGTTCTAAAAGGGTTTCTCTTGAAACCCCCTTTTTGCAGCCTACGTTCGTTGCACAGCTGCGTGAAATCCATGAATCGACCTTTTTGTATTTCTCCATGACAGTCACGCAAACATTTCAATTTTTGGTGCGATACGATATGGGACATTACGCATCGAAATTACGAGAAAACCATCGAGACATTCACGATCGACTTTTCCTTGGTGGCCATGCTATTTGTGCACAAACTTGCGCGCACTCACATTTGCGTCTCCAACATTGACATCGGTCTATGTTTCTAGCTAGTTTGGCGAATGTTGTCTTTCCGTCCTCGGGACGACGATGTCATCGTTCTCTTGCGGTAGTTGCGGATCGTAAATAGCAAGAGGAAGATATGGCGTTTCTCCACCTTGGGACTCGCCAAAGCGTCTCGGATGTTGGTTGTCCCAAGTAGTCGCTTTCTTACGGTCTTAGCACTTCTTTCCCTTACGTGTTCTTAGGGTTATCGGACCTTTTTGCCATCTTCTCCTTCTTCCGGGCCCCGTGATTGACTCAAGTCTTGAAGGTCGATGGGTGCGCATGTTCCTTGAACCAAGTGTGGCGTTGCGGCCACAGGCCAGATCTCCTCCGCCATCTCTTTGGCAAAAAAACCGGATGTCCACGTTTGTGTGGTTTGGTGGTCAACTCTTCCTCGTCAGGAAACACTTCATGGCACATGTCTGTTCGATGAATATTGTGCTCCTCTGTTCTTGGTCAACGACAATACAGTTCCTCCCTTCGATGTCATAATTCCTCCAGCTTCCATCCATCTATAACCCATTCCCTCTTTACGTGAATAGGTCATATGCGGGACCATCAACCCTATTGGCTTTTGGTAAGGAGAAACAACATGGCCATCGTTGGACACATTCAAAAGTTTCTTCACGATTGCGCTATGTCGAATAAGCGAGCATTGCTCCAATCTCGGTGCCGCTATTGGACAATGCACGCACTTCCTCATATCTTCAACGTTGGGTGAACACCATACCCACATCATGTACTCATGATTCTCGTAAAGTCCCTCGTCCAGACCAAATTGTCTTTCTCCCGGACCATTGTATAAACCCCCTTTTCACACCATTTTCGCGGTGCATTTGGACATCCGCATCAGTGCGGTCCATGCATAAATATCACGGAAAGTCTTGCATTCGGTGATTGTCATGAATCCATCCATTATCTTCTCCAAATCCTCACATGTCATCTCCTTATCCCATGTCTCCGATAAATTGCCCCTTGGTAAATCGGCGACCACGACTTGTATTCTCTTTTCCCCAAGTAGGCAGCCATTTCACGAATATCACCAGTTATTACCTGGTAACGGACCTTTTGCTTGCTTTTCGGAACATGGAAAATGTCTAGTTTTGCGTCGTTGTCTTCCTCTGCCAGCTCTCTCTGCAAATCTTCCACCCTCTTCCAATTTCTTGCCGCATTGATGTGCTCTTTGAAGCTATCGGGTATCATCTTCTCTTTGTACTCTTCAGCCTGCTTCAGTGTCTGCACAGGATGGAGACGTTCATAGGTCGAACTTGAAGACGAGTGCGCAAACTAGTTTGCGCACTTGCTAACTCGTGGCGACGCGCATGTACTTACAATGTGATCAAACACGGTTGAAATTTCGCTATATCTTACGGTGTTGAGTGCCTCGGATATTCTCTCTCAACCGCAAATGAATTGCACCTCGGTCGAGCAAATCTTTCGGATGACATTCAACTTCTTGGCCTTCGTTATCCACGTTTTCATGCGCTCACGGTCAACTCGCCTTGAATCACTTTCTCCGGTGACGGCATAATCCTTTCACGCTTCACAGGCATGCCAGAAAACTCTCCAATTGGTCGCATGCATTGGCTTTATCATCAAATTTGGATCCCGCTGCGGCTCATGTCAAGACACGTTTTGATTTCCCCTCTTGCTGCCTTTCTTCCGGTTACCTTGCTGGAAGCTCACCCCTCTCCCAAAGATCGAAAACCTCGTCCACCCGTGTCCACACATGAGGCGGGACACTAGCAATACAAGGCGGTTTACGGTCGACAAGTGCATTTCTTCCCGATCGGCGTCGCCGATGGCGCCTAGCATCCGATATAGATTGTACTTCCAATCCATTGTAATGCTAATACCCTCCTCACCGCAATTTTCATTTCATCGTGAATATCGGACTTGCTCAATGAAAGACATCCTCTTAGGAAATCTGCCTTGACATTGTGATGCTGGCGGAGCATCTGCACAGGTTAAGCACATATATATGAGCTTCCATATCTTTGGAAGTGTGAGTTCTCCGGGTCTTACAGTTGGAGCGCATAGAAACGTGGTTCCCACCAATACTCCCATGGTGTCTGCCTTTTCAACTTGTCTTTGTCAAAGACCTCTACGCTTCTCCTTGGATCGATCATACATAGCGGAGGAAGTACTCCCTCTTGCAGGTCCCTTTTAATTTCCGGAGAAGATGTTTTCCCCATGATTCATCCACTCTTGGATCGGCGTCACGAGTAATGTAGTCTGCGCTTCTCGGCTTGGTGATGGCAACCATATCTGTCGGAATGCACCTCTTTTGTCTTGACTCTGATGATGCAGGTCCTTATCTTTGTTGGGCTCGCTCCACTCTGTCGTTGTCCGTCGGCCACTTTGGTGATAGCTGACCCGTCGGCCAGTGTCTCGTCAATGTCATTACTCTTCCTCTTTTCCCTTTTGGTTTACCTTTCGTCCTTGCGGTGGCTGGAACATCGCGTCTACCTCCTTGAGGTTGGTTGTACAGGCTCGCTCCTTCACGATTCTTTGACCCTACTGTCCAAACTTTGTAGAAGCTGCTGGGCATCGTCCAATGCATGGCGATTCTTCGGGACATTTGACGAACGTTTTGAGCCACCCTCGCTATGTATATCCTCTCTGTTGTTGTCGTGTGCTTCAACTCTATCGGTTGTCGATGCATCTCTTCGTCCTCAACATCTTCATTTGCGGTTTCATGCTCTTCATATTCACTATCTCGTCATCCGAATATCTATACTGTGGCAAGTACCTCTCATTTCTGTTCCATTGAATCGTCATGAATTTCCCATATTGAGCGGTGATGGTGCTTTGGTCGTGGTTATGCTTTTTAGCCTCTCCATCGCTATCTCGGAGAGGATCGCTTTCACAAGCTTGTTCGGCCATCTTCATCATCATCAACCCGAACTATTTCTTTTGGACAACGCCCGGATAGTCCCGAATATGCATCACAAAGACAACCACGCCTCCATTAACCGGATGCATCAACCGAAACATCCTTTGGCCGACGGTACACAAAGGCGGGCACCGGTCCTCGTCCCCACTTCAGGGCCGGACGGGGTGCATGCGCGCGCTGAAATGCGCGCAAGTGCGCGCATGCGGCGCGCAAGTGCGCGCAAGTGCGCGCACTTGTGCGCGCATGGAGTCGTGCGCGCAAGTGCGCGCAAGTGCGGCGCAAAGTCGTTGTCCTCGCATGCGGCGCGCACGGGCTCCCGTGGCCCGGCGCTCTCACGGACTTGCGGCGGGCCAGGGGTCATCACGCCTGCGGCGCAGGTCTCGTGCGCGCACTTGTGCGCGCACTTGCGCACTCCTCATGCGCGCAAGTGCGCGCAAGTGCGCGCAAGTGCGGCGCGCAAGTGCGCGCATGCGCGCGCTGTGCGCGCCTTTTCAGCACCGTGCGGCGCAAGTGCGCGCCGCGGGTTCTCATGGTACCCGGTGCGCGCACTTGTGCGCGCCGATCATCTCCGGCACATGGCTCATGGTGCAATCACGAAAAAGTGGGTGGTCGATTCTCTTCGTACATACCTTGTCACTTGTCATGGCGGCGTCAAGTCCGCCGGTCTTGGGTATTGCATCGCCTTGGAATCGGTTGTCGCACTCAATACCGGTGGCGATTAGAATTCCTCAAAAGAACTTCTCCCTCATTGTGCATATCAAGAGTTTGATTACGCATTGCGGCGGACTTCATACTTCCAAGCCCATAGAATGTACCCAACCACAATCTTACATGTCCTCAACGCATCCATATACCCGTTCACCCAGGCGGGATGGGATCAAAATTCTCTGTAGAGTCGGTTCCTTCTTCATGTATGCACCATTCCTTGTCCTAGCCCTTACGATAGATCTGCAAATCTCGATCAACACATTTTCTCAGCGAGAAAATTCTCCTGTAGAGTCGGTTCCTTCTTCATGTATGCACCATTCCTTGTCCGGTACATTACGATAGATCTGCAAATCTCGATCAACACATTTTCTCACGAGAAAGGATTCTCCAATGTGGTCCACACACATGAGGGACACTAGCAATGCCGCAGCGGTTTCGGTCGACAAGTCGCGCATTTCTTCCGATCGGCGTCGCCGATGGCGCCTAGCATCCGATATAGATTGTACTTCCAATCCATTGTAATGCTAATACCCTCTCGATTTTCATTTCATCGTGAATATACGGACTTGCTCAATGAAAGACATCCTCTTAGGAAATCTGCCTTGACATTGTGATGTGGCGGACACGCATCTCTGCACAGGTTAAGCTGCATATATATGAGCTTCCATATCTTTGGAAGTGTGAGTTCTCCGGGTCTTCTGCGTGCGTTGGAGCGCATAGAAGGCTGGTTCCCACCCAATACTCCCATGGTGTCTGCTGCCTTTTCAACTTGTCTTTGTCAAAGACCTCACGCGCACTCCTTGGATCGATCATACATAGCGGAAGTACTCCCTCTTGCACGGGTCCCTTTTAATTTCCGGAGAAGATGTTTTCCCCATGATTCATCCACTCTTGGATCGGCGTCACGAGTAATGTAGTCTGCGCTTCGGCTTGGTGATGGCAACCATATCTGTATCACGGAATGCACCTCTTTTGTCTTGACTCGAATTTGATGTAACGGGTCCTTATCTTTGTTGGGCTCGCTCCACTCTGTCGTTGTCCGTGACTTTGGTGATATGGCCGTCGCTGGTGTCTCGTCAATGTCATTACTCTTCCTCTTTTCCCTTTTGGTTTACCTTTCGTCCTTGCGGTGTGGAACATCCGTCTACCTCCTTGAGGTTGGTTGTACAGGCTCGCTCCTTCACGATTCTTTGACCCTCTTGTCCAAACTTTGTAGAAGGCTGGGCATCGTCCAATGCATGGCGATTCTTGGGACATTTGAAGCGTTTTGAGCCACCCTCGCTATGTATATCCTCTCTGTTGTTGTTGCTTCAACTCGCGGTTGTCGATGCATCTCGTCCTCAACATCTTCATTTGCGGTTTCATGCTCTTCATATTCTCTCACGTCATCCGAATATCTATACTGGTGCAAGTACCTCTCATTTCTGTTCCATTGAATCGTCATCGAATTTCCCATATTGAGCGCGGATGGCGGTGCTTTGGTCGTGGTTGCGACCTTTTCCTAGCCTCTCCATCGCTATCTCGGAGGATCGCTTTCCTAGCTTGTTCGGCCATCTTCATCATCATCAACCCGAACTATTTCTTTTTGGACAAGCCGATAGTCCCGAATATACGCATCACAAAGACAACCACGCCTCCATTAACCGGATGCATCAACCGAAACATCCTTCGGCTTGGTACACAAAGGCGGGCACCGGTCCTCGTCCCCGCACTTGTGCGCGCAAGTGCGCGCAAGTGCGCGCAAGTGCGCGCACTTGTGCGCGCAGTGCGCGCCGCAGATCGCGCGCGCATGCGGCGCGCAAGTGCGCGCATGCGCGCACTTGTGCGCGCATGCGGCGCGCAAGTGCGCGGCCTCGCATGCGCGCGCATGCGCGCGCACTTGTGCGCGCCGATCCGTCCACGGACTTGCGGCGGGCGGGTCCGCGCCGCACTTGTGCGCGCAAGTGCGCGCAAGTGCGCGCATGCGCGCACTTGTGCGCGCACGCTCCTCATGCGCGCAAGTGCGCGCAAGTGCGCGCACTTGTGCGCGCAAGTGCGCGCATGCGGCGCGCAAGTGCGCGCAAGTGCGCGCAAGTGCGCGCAAGTGCGGCGCAAAGCACGCGGGTTCTCATGGTACCCGGTCGCGGCGCGCGATGCATCTCCGGCACAGGCTGCGGTGATGGTGCAATCACGAAAAAGTGGGTGGTCGATTCTCTTCGTCTACATACCTTGTCACTTGTCATGGCGGCGTCAAGTCCACTTGAGTCTTGGGTATTGCATCGCCTTGGAATCGGTTGTCGCACTCAATACCGGTGATGGCTTAGAATTCCTCAAAAGAACTTCTCCCTCATTGTGCATATCAAGAGTTTGATTACGCATTGCGGCGGACTTCATACTTCCAAGCCCATAGAATGTACCCAACCACAATCTTACGTGTCCTCAAGCGCATCCATATACCCGTTCACCCAGGCGGGATGGGATCAAAATTCTCTGTAGAGTCGGTTCCTTCTTCATGTATGCACCATTCCTTGTCCTAGCCCTTACGATAGATCTGCAAATCTCGATCAACACATTTTCTCAGCGAGAAAATTCTCCTGTAGAGTCGGTTCCTTCTTCATGTATGCACCATTCCTTGTCCGGTACATTACGATAGATCTGCAAATCTCGATCAACACATTTTCTCACGAGAAAGGATTCTCCAATGTGGTCCACACAATCCGATATCATCGAAAAATTTTGATGCCACTCATCCGGCGGGCTGATGCTCCCTTGCTTGGCTTGGGCCTCATTGTGATGTCCCTTGTGAAGGCCCACTCTTCCTATCGGATGCTCCTTGTGGGAGGAGAGTCGACTTTACGGTGATGGTGGATGTTGGTGGTTCATGACCACCACCGAACCTCCTCTGCTGCACTCTTCCGTTTCGAAGCTCCTTCGACATTGGCTTGTCCTTTTGCGTTTTGGAGGTTTGGGGTGAGGTTGAGGCTCTACAAAGTTGGCTTTGTTTTACGCGCATGGGATGGACATGCTGTCACGCGGATGCACCGTCAAGCATTAGAGGAAAAGCAGGCACCCCAAACCATGCGGAAAGAATGGAATGTTGAAGTTGTCTTCATTTCATGAAACAAGCCAAATTATAGATCCAGGAAACACCTATTTCGGGCTCCCTTTGAAGGCTCTTCTTCACAAGCCTCTTCTTCACGGGCTCCCTTTCACGCCTCACACTCGGCACAACCAAGCAAGGCATGCCACAAGCAAACACTGCGGGTGCCTTCCACACCCAAGCACCAAGGCCCATGACCCAAACATGGTGCCTTTCACACCCAAGCACCAAGGGTGCATAACATAAGCAACCAGCAGCTTGCGCGCACCAGCCACACTGCGAAGCGGACCGGGCCTTTTGTCACCCACGATTTTGGGCGAACACACACACAGTGGCGAAGACTTCACCTGCGGTTTTAAGTTCGACTGGTTGCCTTGCGACGCCTCAAGCGCCATGAGGTTGCCAACCCGACAGAGGTCTCGGCCTATGTCACTTGGCGCCCTCAACCGCCGATTCAAAGTCTGTGCTGTTCAAAGCGGAGCCCTTGTGCGGATCGCCTCCAATCAAGGATGCATGTCGCCCACTAGCGCAGTTCCTTGTCGGAGAGACCCTCAAGTCGCGGATGCACATGGGAGATGCACGCTGCAAGAGCACAGTCGCCCACGAAGCAGCGCTCTTCCTATCTCACATGCGCATCCACGATTCTCGGCAAAACCGGATGCCTTGTGTGCAGCACGCAATCGCTCAAGCAAGGCGGACCAGCAGCGCGCGGTCTTCCCTATCGCGCTCAACCACCGATTCACACACAACTCATGCCCAACACGTTCCTTGTTCAGACCCTCAAGTCGCAGATGCACATGGGAGATGCACGCTGCAAGAGCACGAAGTCGCCCACGCAGCAGCGCCGATCTCACATGCGCATCCACCACGATTTGCAAAACGCGGATGCCTTGTTATGCAGCGCAATCGCTCAAGCAAGGCGGGCACAGCGCTCACGCGGATGCAAGTCGCACACCATCAGCAGCGCTCTTGCCCATGTTACTTAGGCGGAAGGAATCTCAAACTTGCCTAAGTGGGTTAACTAACTGCGGGTTGAAGGTTAGGTTAGGGTTTCCGTTATAGCCCTTATTTCAAGCGAGCGTTTGATAATTAACATTGGCGGCTACTATAGCAGGTTAAACACGCCACCATAATCATGTATGCATATTTTAACGTTCAAACACGGATGGACAAACTCCATAATCAGCACTTCTTCGTCTCATAGTTGCGGACCATGCTCGAAGTTTGAAGGAGCGGTGAAATCTGACGCTTCTCCATCCTACTCGTGCGGTCGGAGTCGGGCGGGCGAATGGAAGGCCATAAGCGGCAGTGGCACGGTCTCGAAAATGTTTCACGAATTGATGTTTTTGGTACGCATCGCCTTGCGTCGTCGCGGAAGATTGAGAAGGTGACAATCATGGACACCACTCCGAGCATGGAAGGCATCGGAAGGTCTCATCATCGATACAACTCCGGTTGAAGAAGGGAGAGGAGGTAGGCCAAGCATTACGGATACCACGCCAAATCGGACATTAGGAGCGTGAAGATGGAATGCGCGGAAATTGTTTCTTCATCGCTCCATGGAGGAGGTCGGGAATGATGGGTGAATTTTGCGGGAAGGAGGATGCGGGCACGAACACGGGTGGCATCCGAGGAGCCTTTCACGAATCCTCGAGTCCACATTGTCCGGTGAAGCGTAGACATTATCAAGCGGAGATTGAAGAGGACCATGAAGGCGTTGAAGAAATACACAACGCATGGTCTTCGCATTCTTTGTGGCGAGTTGTTTCTTGCAATTGGGAAAGAAGAATATAGAGAGCCTCGGATATCGCTTCTTGGGATTGCCTCGAGCGGGAAATATATTTGCAAGGATTGCTCGAGGTAGAACAAGCAACCTATCTTGGCAATGTTCTCAATTTTCTCACAGGAGACAGTTGCAATGTTGTGTCTGAAGTTTCGGAAAAGTGTTACGCATTGGATGGCGGAGGTATGAACATTTGAAGCAGTACTAACGAACACACCATGGTCATCGAATTGAAGTTCCAAGGGCATGGCGAAGATCATGTTCGGAATGCATTGCTTGGATGGAAAAGTTTTTCAAGCTAACGGTGACGCATGCCCAATGTTTGATTTTAACTTGCGATTCATATACCAAAGGAGATATTCCGGGACTACAAGCGGGAGGTTTCAAGAATTTGGGTTGACCAACGTCTCTCATTCTCATACATGCCTTATGGAAGAAACATTTTCCAAAAGTGAAGATACCAAAGTGTAGTCGTTTTCAAAATCGTCCAATGCGAAGCGTTGAAGGCGACCATCGAGATGACCGACCGGCAAACAAACAAGGTATTTCATATCCGAGTTTCTTTTGACTTCCATGGAATCATGAGCACTCAAGCCTCTTGTCTCGTGCTTGTTCGCCCACACGTGCACTTGTCTTGCGCCGCGAGCAAAGTGAGTCGCTGGCGCGCATTCACAGGAGGTAGGGCGGCGGAAGGAAAGTGCGCGCATTTGTGCGCGCGCATTTGCGTGCGCGCGCGCGCGCACGCGGCGCACGAGTGGAGCTCCTCTTACGCCCGCGGTGGCGTGCGGCGCGCATTTGTGCGCGCGCGCGCACGCCGGGTGATGCGGTCCATCTTGGTCTTGGCCCGGTCGCGGTCGTCCATCGCGTCGCAGACCAAGGACAACGTTCGACCATGTGATCCATTTTTGCGTGTGAGGTCCATGAGCGGCATCTTCGTCAACATCGGTCGGCGATCAAGCGGGCGACTAAAACTTGCAAAACATCGTTTGAAGTGTAAAGGCCAGAGCAAATACATTGGTATGGCGATAGGCGGGATGGACCAAAGCAAGGCGGAGCTCCACATTTTCTGCCCCTCAAAGGATTTTGCGGATGGTCTCATCCGGGTCCATGTTGTGGGTTGTTTGGTATACAACAACATTATGAAGACCGGTGTATGTGAACTTCCGAATATTGGAGCAGCGCCAACAACTATTCATATCATCCGGGATGTTATTCTCACATATGAGATGGTTACGCGAAGGCGTTTTACTTGCTGGACAACACGGCGGAGAAAACAAGAATATGTTGTTGTTTGCATACTTGAGTATGCTTGTCGAAGCGGGTCTTGATAAGGTGAAGGTGGGCTTCCTTCTTGTCGGGCACACACATGATGCGATTGACCAAATGTTCTCGTGCTTTTCTAAAAGTCTCGAGCACAAAAAGCAATGTCACTCGAAACCCTTATGAGTTTGATTCATCAGCTTATACACCCAATCCGAAGTGAAAATGGTTTAGGTGGCGATTTGAGCTTTATCGGCCCAATGGGATGGGTAAAGAGGACACGAGATGCGTGATGAGAATTTGCACAATCATAGTTATCGACATCAATTCAAAATTTCAAGGGAAGAAAAGTGGCAGCCCATGATTCTTCGTGGCAAGGCACTTTCTACTTGTTCACATTGGGAACCGTTGGAGGTTTGGAGTTCCTTGAGAATACAGAAAGCAGAGATATAAGGGGCGCCTTTATGTCCACTTCTTGCATGGAAACCCGCGGACGCATAAATCATTGGCAGCCATTAGGAAAGCCCTCGAAGAACCGATGCAAAAATATCTATCTCGGAAGACAAAGTATGGTGGAACTCGTTACGGGCATCACGCGATCGATATTTGCGACAAAATCGGAGGAGGAGTCCATCGAGATCTTCAAAAGCATGGGAGTGGTACAGGGGCGGTGGCGGAACTTAAATCCATTGGCGTTCGGATGTCTTTGTCATTCGGCTCCGATTCGCGAACCACAGCCGTCACATGTATGTAAATTTTAGGCCAAGCGCGACCATCGAGTTGGCGAGATTCGATGGGGATGTGTCCGAGATCGACGAGGCCATATGATTGCGATCCCATGTAGACGACGGTCGAGCAGGCCTTTGGATTGCAGTGGAAGACTTGGATTTCTTATGTGTGAACCTTACCTAGTTGTCCGGTGGTGGGTGACGGAGAATAGCAATGCGTTTGAGGAAGGTACCTACCGGAGGAGATATTGGCTCCACAGTGATAGAGGGTTTGCGACAACGGAGGCGACCAAGCACTGGATCATTGTTGATATCGGAGACATTTATTTTGGCATCTGGGTTCTCGTTTGCAAGGGATAGCACTCTACAAGTCCGTACAGGAGCTTATCAAGACAAAGCTATTCGAACTTCAACATCTACCAGTGGAAGAAGGTATGAGGTTGAAGATATGAGATGACCACCAAGTTCGAGAGATGCATTGGAGGAAAATGATGATTGGACGAAAATCCGAAATAAGGGTGGTGTAGTTAAGCCGTGGTGATGAGACATCCGACTTCGATTCGGCACCAATCGCAACAAGAACCAGCGGCGGAGGCAGCAGGAAGGGACGGCTATTGGTGCTTTTGAAGGCATGTTTGATGATGATCGGCACAAGGTCACCGTCGAAGGAGGCGGAAACACCGTAGAGGATAGAAAGGTGATAGGGTATTCTTCATAGCTTTAGGGCATAGGGTAGATAGATGAGGCATGTCTATGTGGACGTCCGATTTGTGCAACTTCTTATGTCGTCGGGCCGCCACATCCACAGACCTCAAGAAGACATATTTCCTCGATCGAATGATGTATTTCTTTCGTTTTGCCTTGTGCGCGCACAAGTTTGCGCCTCCTTGTTTGGCGCGCGCCACGCGCCTAGCCCCGCGGTATACAAAACATATAGAACCACACAAATTGCGAAACTCTTGCGAAATTATGGAAGAATTCGGTCCATGCCTTCATCACATCCGACTTCGATTCGGCTGTCGCAACAAGAACCCGCGCGAGCAGCGGAACCGGGAATGCTTTTGGTGCATGTTTGATGATGATCCGGCACAAGGTCACCGTCGAAGGAGGACACCGTAGAGGATAGAAAGGTGATAGGGTATTCTTCATAGCTTTAGGGCATAGGGTAGATAGATGAGGCATGTCTATGTGGACGTCCGATTTGTGCAACTTCTTATGTCGTGGGCTTCCGCCACATCCACGGACCTCAAGAAGACATATTTCCTCGATCGAATGATGTATTTACTTTTCGTTTTGCCTTGTGCGCACAAGTTTGCATACCCTTGTTTAGGCGCACTTACGCGCCCTTCCAGTATACAAAACATATAGAACCACACAAATTGCGAAACTCGACATGCGAAATTATGGAAGAATTCGGTCCATGCCTTCATCACCGACAAAGTATCCATGCACACGAGTGCAAGGCGCCACCGATGTAAATGACCGGACGAAGTGGTCCGGAGAATGCCGAATCCGATGGATGAACACCTACAAAACTCAACAAAACCAGCCCAACGGTTTTGCGGAATAGGGTTGGGATTTTTCCAAAACCCCTTTGACAGGAGAAAACCCCTTCCGAGCTTGGACAGTCGCGGCTGGCCGTGCCTTCTCTTATCAATTGGTTGTTTGACCACCGTCATTGCTTGCGAAGCAGGAGACATTGAGGATTTGGAAAGCTGCCAAAACCATTCCAAGATTTTGTTTATAGCGCATAGCTGAAGCGGATGGAAGAAGGCGAAAACAAATGGCCGACAAGGACATGGATGCGGTGGCGGTTTGAGTGCAGGTCTTGGACAAAGTGGCATATCGGTGGTGCATCGAGACATTTTGGATATGAAAGGATTTTGCCACAGGAGGTATACTCTTCTTTTCTGCGACCTCCCTCGAGGTTCTGAGGCATGTCTATGTGGACGTCCGATTTGTGCAACTTCTTATGTCGGGCTTCCGCCACATCCACGGACCTCCAAGAAGACATATTTCCTCGATCGAATGATGTATTTCGTTTTGCCTTGTGCGCGCTGTTGCATACCCTTGTTTAGTGCGCCTAGCCCCACTTGGTATACAAAACATATAGAACCACACAAATTGCGAAACTCGACATGCGAAATTATGGAAGAATTCGGTCACGGCCCTTCATCACACCGACAAAGTATCCATGCACACGAGTGCATGGCGCCACCGATGTAAATGACGGACGAAGTGGTCCGGGCCGAGAATGCCGAATCCGATGGATGAACACCTACAAAACTCAACAAAACCAGCCCAACGGTTTTGCGGAATAGGGTTGGGATTTTTCCAAAACCCCTTTGACAGGAGAAAACCCCTTCGAGCAGACGTGTCTGCGGGCTGGCCGGCGCACTCTCTTATCAATTGGTTGTTTGACCACCGTCATTGCTTGCGGCAGGAGACATTGAGGATTTGGAAAGCTTGCCAAAACCATTCCAAGATTTTGTTTATAGCGCATAGCTGGAAGCGGATGGAAGAAGAAAACAAATGGCCGACAAGGACATGGATGCGGTGGCGGTTTGAGTGCAGGTCTTGGACAAAGTGGCATATCGGTGGTGCATCGAGACATTTTGGATATGAAAGGATTTTGCCAGGAGGTATACTCTTCTTTTGCGACCTCCCTCGAGGTTCTGGCGGCATGAGAATGACAAGGCTTTCGTTGAAGAAGAATTGAAAGAGCTCATCGCTCTTTCAGCGAGAAGACCACCGATGTGTTCGGATAATTCTTATGCATGGGGTGGATGGGGTGATTCAAGCCGGGGAGGCTTTGAGGTCGTGGTGCGGGAAAGGAGTCATACCGGTATGGGAGAAAACCAACATCCCAATCAATGCTGGTGCCGCTGAAACAAAGGAATATTTGATGGAAGCGAAGGAAGACAGAGTCCAATGTCGGAAAAGCTCCTCTTTTGCGGCAAAGACATCAAGCAGTGCTCCCAAGAGTTATCCGACATGGACCGTGGTGAAGAAGGCGATTTACCACCGGTGATAAGATGGTCGACGCCATATCGAAACACATGGGCTTATTAGGCATGTTGGTGAACATGTTCTCCAACGAAGACGACTAGATTGTTGACACTGCGGGATCGGGATCATTTTGGTGGCGGGATTCAGCGGAAAAGGAGCGTTGTGGCCATTGACAAAGGCACGATGCTCAATGTATATGTCTAGCAGTGAGCGGGTTGGAGCGGTGCCGGACGAGTTCGAAGAAATAACAACGATAAGTTTTCGCGGGGCCTGCAAGTTTTGGGCAAAGGAGATCCGTGCACGGAGGCATTGACAGAAAATGCAAGTGTATAGCTTGCTTGGAAAGAAGGTCGAGAATGAAGGACTTGACACTCAGACGACCCGTTGAAGACCAAGCGCATTGACAATATGGGATGAAAGCGGCACACTACCACCAGACAACAGAGGCTCGACGTTTTCGCTTTGCAGTTGAAGGTGATGACTTTGGTGACACGGAAAGGCGTGATTTGGAAAATGTAGAAAGCGGTGCAGTTCGGAGCTCAATTTGGTTGAAGTAGATGACCCTTTGGGTAGCAGGACTTGTAGGCGTGAGGGGCTCTGTCCAGGTTGACGGTATAATTCCGTTTTGACTCTTCGTGGAAAATGCCCGAATTTGATTTGAATGCATATTACGTGTTTTGGACCCATAGTCTTTGGCACTCTGCCCTTTCCCCAGTATGTCTGGAAGCACGGACGACCGCGACCAAACAAAAGTGTGCATACATGGAAAAAACCTCTATTTTACTTACATTGTTCTAAGTGGAACTGCCATTAAGCACATCTCTTTTAAAAACACGTGTTTTGCATGATATGAGAAAGGGGTGGCAACCTCCGCCCAAAGCGCAAAAGAGGCTTTCAAGAATCCGCCGATATTGCGCGGACTCTGTTTCAACTATGAGTCTAGATGCCAAAATCGTTGAACATCGAGCTGCACGCAGAGACGAACTAGGACACGCGGTGCCTGGAGACGGTGGCAATGGTTGCCGAAGATGCTACTGTGGAAGCAATCGTGGAGGGGATGACTGGTCTAGACACAAAGTTGGTTGGGTTTAACAAGAACCTAGAAGTGGCTGCCAACTTTCTCGAACCCACACCCAGGAGATTGAAGGGCGAATGGCGGAAGGTTAAAGAATCACGAGAGATGTCTACGTATGATAGCAAGAGCGAGGATGAAGAGCCAGCAAAGAACCGGGCTTCAAGGGGGCCAGGGGTTACTCGCGGGCGCAGACGGGGCGGTGGCAAAAAAAGAGATGCAATGCAGGTGTTCACAATGGCCACGCTTGGTTCCGATGACCATGGAAGAGCATGGAGTAGCCAGGTGAGCGCGAGCAAGTATGGTCATGGGTGCACACCTTCCCCAGTATCGGGGTGGCCCAAAACCCTTGCTGCCACAACTAGGGCAAAGGCCACCACCACATGCTCGGGATTTGATGGTGTAGGGCAGGAGTCACGGTACAAGGATAGGGTTTGTGATGAAAATGCCTCGGAGGAGGAGTGTTTGTGCGACAAATAGAAAGACATTGAGTCCAACTCAGACATCGAGAGGAAGGACGCTGCAAAGTGAGGCAGTCAAGCCGGGTCTATGCCCCAGGGCGTTATGGATAATGTTTGACTTCACATGCAGAAGGTGCTGGCGAGTGAAAAGCACAAGCGACACTCCCGATGTTGGACGATGCGAACCTGGTTACCCTCGTCGGTAACCATGTTGCCCTGGTGGATCATGATGAGGGGCCGGATACTTATGTTCAGCGCCCGACCTTTGAGAAGGAATAGTGTGGTGTGTTGTAGCCGTGTATCAGGCAGTAAGAAAAAATCAACTGTGTAGGCCAATTTCGTACGCCATGTAAAGATTGTCGAAACTGAGAACCCTGCTATTGGAGATGCCGCTATAGAGCCTCCCCATGCTAACAAGGTGTATGTTGAATGTGGTGTCTGCCCTGACCTTGAAGATTATGTTGCCATGACTCCAGATGACTTGCGTAGGGTATGGAGTTTGAGCATCTTCCTCATGATGAAGATGTTTTGAGGAAGATGCTGACACCCTTCCACCTGAATGCCGCGATGTGGAGATGAAGGGCAAGAGGGGCCCAAAGCGGAAGAGGGTTCACGATATCTGTTACGAAGTGCTGCCCGAATATTTGCACCCTTTTGGTAAGTACGCTAAATTACAGTCAATGTAATTTTTAGCGTAACAGCCCGACAGAGGCCTGTTTGCAACGTGAAATTCAAGTTCGATTTAACAGTCTTGAAATAGCCATAATTTCCATGATTGATTATCCAGGAAGAATCAAGCTTGCTATCCATGCCCTGTTTGCCAAGCCTAGTTCAACTCTGGATTAGGCCTGATTCAATCTTGATTTTGGGTTGATTTCTAGACTGATTTTCAGGCCCGAATTTTAGGCTTCAATCAGGCTAGATTTCCCATGTTGATTTCAAGCTTGAACACAAGTCTGAACACTTAAGCTTGAATTTTAAGCTGGAAGATGTAGTCATGTATTTTCAAGCTTGAATTAGCTACCTTGATTCTTTCACCACAGAACCCTAAACTTTGCTGCTGCTATAGTACTAACCTTGTTGTTGTTGTTGCTCTTGTGTTTCAAGGTTCATCTACTGTGGGAGTCCCTCGTACTTGTCCGTGAAGGACAGAGTCCATTTTGCGGTCTGATACATATGCAATCCACTCATATATCCCTTTTGGAAATAGATACAAACCATCCAGCTGCATATTGAGACATGTATCAGGCACACTATGACTGGGCCAAGGGAGTTTCAACCTATTGTCCTGCAGTTTTTTAGCACTAATTTGAAGCATTGGGGAAACAATGTTAAAAATGAGGCACATTATCTTTTGCAGGCTTGGGAGAAAGTCTAAGGCCCATAACCAGCAAAAACTGGCTGCCATGAGTAGGATAAAGGAGGTAGGAAGCAATACATATTCATGCTCCATTTCCTCTCCTCCATTTTTTAACATGACTAATGGTTGCCTTTTAGCAGTTGGACTATTATTGGGGCTCTGCCATAGAGGTTCGGTACTAGTGGAGAAACAGAGAGTATACCTTGTGGAATATAGGGATGAGCTAGAGATTAGAATACATTAGGATGTAGGGGCGGTCTGGTTAGGAGAGTAGATTCAAGCCATATTTTGTAAACAAATTCCCAAACCCCTTAAATCCCTCTCCCCTTCTCTCCCCTCCTCTCTTCCCCTCCCCCATTCTTTCTTCTCCATTTTACTACAAGCCCTTGTCTTTTACAACTGCATTTTGAACCACTGTTCACTTTACTATGCTACTTTTACTACAGATATTTTCCTACTGCCTTTACTTTCCAGGCGCTTTACTACATACGATTTACTACAGGAGTTAGCAAATATCAGTTAGCAAACCACAGAGAATTAACTTCAATTAATAGACCATGGTTACTCAATTCCAGTTAACAAACCATGATTTATTAACACAAATTAATAAACCATGGATTTTTAACTGGTGGTTTAGGTTTGATGGTTTATTAATTAGCCATGGTTAAAACTATTGTAACCCAGTAGTAATCTAATGTAGAAAAATATGTAGGAAAGTAAACTGTAGGTACTCTGACTAACCTGTGAACGGTGTACATGATTAGAATATATCGTATAGTACCTGCTCCCACTACTGAAGTTGAAGGCCTGTCGAAGTGGTTCTAGGATACGTGCACGCTTGAGTAGGCTGCACTGTCCTTTGATTGCCATGGATTTCCTGTCTGCTTTGCTTGTCCCTTCTTAGCAGGGGAGGGGTTTTCTTCCCTTCCGCACGTTTTCGGCCCCGTGTATAACATACCTTTGTTCTCTTTGCTTGGGGACTTTTGTAATTCTCGTTTTATGCTTATAAAGTCTCAAAATCTAGCCAAAAAAACATAGATGGTAATGTTGTGGTTACCATATGATCACATAGCGTGATTGTGGGTAATGGCATGTGGTGGTAGTTGTTCTGAATAATATTTTGAAGTAAAGTTTTTAGTAAATATTCTCCATCAGATTTATATAAACCTCAGTTAATGGAGGCGTGGAAGAAGAAGAAGAAGAATTTTATTTAAGTCCACTAAGGACGGATTTCCATCATGGGACTTGGTACTTAACAACTTGTACCATGGTGTGCCTAAGCTACTTGTACCAAGGGCATCCACTTCCTTCAGGCACCCCATCTAAGTACCGATATAAGCGCAGGATGCTTTTTATCACGACGTTCTTATAAATGTGTGTCCATTCGGCCTACGCCAATTGGACACACATGAAGGCGGTGAGTGTTGCAGCACATCCAACGGAAAGTCAGAGAGCAAATAGCATCGAGAAAAAGGTCTTGAAGAGGGCTTCCAAGTTCCTGGAGGCAGGTCGGCCCCCGGCGGCCACGGCCGGGTCCCGTGGTCCATGGAGCCATTAAGGGAGCGACGACATGCCGGGGCCCGGGTTGCCCCGTCACGGCGCTGGGCCCGGACGACGCGGTTTGGGCGACGAATAACCGGTTGCCTAGGTTTGTGGACCCTTCGAGTCGGGGCTTGGGACGTCACGGGCCACGGCACAGACGTGGGGTGGGCCCGGGCAGTCCACGTTGCAGTGTTTCCTGGTGAGTAGGTGACGCCTCTATCAGCATGGAACACACGGGTGTGTATTCTGAAATTTGTAAAGGTGCATATAAGGCATCCTGTATATCATCTCCCTGTATATGTACCTGGGCTGCGGCAGTTTGCACGAGCCAAGAGCATGCGGAAGCGGAATCATCTCCAGTGTCATGTACAGTGATGGATACAGCCGCCCCTGGACCTGCACCTGCATCGATGTGTAGCGGCCTGGGAGGCTGCTGCTCCTGCTGCTCACAGCCCACTGGTTTCTCATCACCTTTGATGCCGTACAGGCGGTGGGGACAATCACTCCTCAGGACGGTGCCGGTCCTGGCGCAGGATTCTTCCTGTGAGGAATACTGACATATGCGCCAGACGCACCGCAGAAGTGGAGACGAGGCTGGTAGGTGGCTTTCATTCCCGGACAAGTACCTGCCGCCTAACTCTCTATCAGCAAATAAACGCGCGTGCTCACCGTACCGCTCGTGTGGCACAAGCCCTGATGCACATCCGATGCACCGGGCGGCCGGCTTCTCTCTCCCTTCTCGGGGACCAACCCTCTGGCAACTGGTTCTCTGTTCAGTGTCCCACGGCTATGTCCTGCTGAGTGCCTAAGACACAAGTGGTACGCTCTGCTGAGCGCCTTTGTTCTGCTGGTTTCACTATGTCACGAAACACATCCAAGCTCATGGGCTCATGTGGATCGCCGAATGTGCCAGGCTCCGGAGTCTGCACTTGCAAAGTGTCTGGCCAATGTGCCACTGTGTTCACATAGCAGGCTTGCGGAAACGTGAGCTCGCGTGATGAGCTCTCTTCTGGTCGATATGCCCTTGTGATCACATCGCAGGCTTGCGGAAACGAGAGCTCGCCTGATGAGCTCCTCCCCGTCATGCTTCGTACTTGCAATGCCAATTAGGTTTAAAAATGCTCATTCTCCCGCGCATGACGAACTGGAACACGGGATTGATGAACTCGTTGAACACTGCGGACGGTGGAAAAAGAGCCAGTTGCCGGATGAGGGTTGGTCGGTGGGAAGGGAAAGAGGATACCGGCAGCACGGTGCATCGGAGTTTGTGCCACACGAGCGGTAGGGTGAGCAGGGGCGCGACGGGACAGAAGTATGTACCAGACGATTACAACTTTCCAGTCCTTTTCTTACATATACTACACGATGGAGTTGATTCCATTCCCTGGAGGCTCTTCCAGCCAGAGTAAAATGCAAAGCTCTTCTCTTCCAACAGACTCTCAGACGACTGTTCCCACAGAACTCAAGCTACAGCAGCATGCATGTCTACTGCCCGTCATAAACTCTCTGCAACTTTTGCCCGTGACGAAGACCTCCAGCAGTTTCCACTCGGCCCCTTCGGACTCGAGAGCGTGAAACGAAGACGACGGGAGAGGAATTTGATACACCTCCCCAAGGATTCCTCCTACGTACGCCCAGTAATTTGGGTCCTGGTCGGTGCCTTGTGATCAGCACCAATAAACAATGACCTTTCCGTGAAACAGGAGCTTGAGGATTCGCCGGAGCTGTTGGATACCATAACACATGGTGCTTAGCCCCTTGTCATGTGGGCAGATAGTACCAAGCGCACCCAAGCAATGTTTCCCCGTGCTCAAGATGTGCTGACCCACCAAGATTATGGTGGGGTCACCCTGACTTCACCTATTCTGAAGTCTCCCCCGCCATACACTGCCTGGGCCCGTCATTCTGGACCTGCCGTCCAAGGACAAGGCAAGAGCATGTCGAACGCCATTCATATCTTTCTCTCATATCTTTCTTTCTCACTCAGGCATACGTGCACGGCATGGATGCAAAGCAGGGTAACCAACTATATAGCTTGATCTCCTCGCTATTGAACACGGGGAATTTTATTGCAGTCTTTGCCTCTTCAGCCGTTCCAGAGCTCCCATCGGAGCCAGGCCTCCATACACGGCATCTGGAACTGGTTTTTCAGCTACATCAACCTTTGGCTCATCCTCCTCTTCACTTTCGTCTTCAAGTGCAATCTCATCCGGGTTTGCAACCACCTTCGGTTCTTCAGCCTGGCCAACCGTCTCTACTCCACTACTCACAAAGCCCATCACCCGAGTTCCTTCTCCAGGCCGTCTTGGGTTGCTCTGTGCAGCTATTTGCTCTCAGAACCGCCATCTCATCTTCAGGAACCCCAGCCGCTTAAGAGTATCCACAGCTTCTTCTCTTGTCGACTTTCCTTGGTCAGCTTGCATCAAATATTCCGGCAATATGAAGTGCATCTGTTTCACGTCCACAGGAAATTAGATACTGCGCAAAAACTCAACCGTTTCACCAGCAACAGAGGTGGATAGCTAGCTCCGTCAAATTACTTGCCAACCAAATGACTTACTTGACTGTAGCTGGCAGTAACACTCCTCTTTATCCGCTGCATTTCTCTAAACGTGTCCTCATTGCCATGTGCCACTTCAAAATCATTCCACTTGTTCCAGAACTCTGAATCTGACCTTGGATCAGCCATCTGTGATGCGTGCACGTAAATGGCCCAAGCTCGATCTATTTCGCCAAGATTTTGCTCAAGCTCTGCATACTTTAGGCACATGATCTTCACATCCTTGTCAGGTAGCCCTGACTCAATGGCTTGCTGCAAAATCACTAGTGTATTAGATACATCACAACTAGGAATCGAGGGCTAGGCCTGCACATCACCAGCAGTTCAAGCAATGCGTGTTTCCAGAGTTCCCCAAATGAGGGCCAAATGGAAGTAGTCAAACCTCATAGATGTCTCGCGTCTTGGGGACACCTAAAAACTCTGCTGCCCTTGAGATATAGATTTCATAGATGCTCATCTTCTCGGTGTCTGGGACAGCCTTTGTAGCCCGGTCGTATACGGTCATGGCATGTCGAGCCAGACCATAGTCCTCTTCTAGTTTTGCGTACTGTAGATACAGAGGTTTTGCATCCTCTGCAGGGACCTGACAAAAGTTCACAAAAAGAGTTAGCTCGTAGCACTTCACCCACTTTGCAAAAGCCGAACCACTTAACCACACAAGACAAGTTTACCTTTTCAGAGCCTGCTCAAACAAATCACGTGCCCTTTCTAGCTTCTTTCCACCATAGCGCTTTGTAAACTTGGACAAGTATGTGACCCAAATCACGAACATGCGGGTATTTGAATACTTGCACACCTCTTTCATAAACTCGAAAAGCATCTTCAAATATTTATGCTCCTGATGTAAGGACACAATAATTGTCAGCTCAAATCCATTGACAACTTTCAGGAGTAGAAGAACGTAATGAGTAAAGTGTTTGAACCAAACCTCAAGCAGCAAAGCATAATTGATTATGATTTGCGCGTGGCAATCCGCAGATCTAATAAGCAGCTCTAGTGGACTCCAAAGTCCCAAGGCTCTCTTCAAGGTCCACGTAGAATGTCCACAGCTTCAAAGACCTAAAGAGCTTCATCTGAACTGGCTCTTCACCATCTGCAGCAACTGTAAGCAGCCCACAAGCACAGGCATACGTGCACGGCATGGATGCAAAGCAGGGTAACCAACTAAATAGCTTGATCTCCTCGCTATTGAACACGGGGAATTTTGTTGCAGTCTTTGCCTCTTCAGCCGTTCCAGAGCTCCCATCGGAGCCAGGCCTCCATACACGGCATCTGGAACTGGTTTTTCAGCTACATCAACCTTTAGCTCATCCTCCTCTTCACTTTCATCTTCTAGTGCAATCTCATCCGGGTTTGCAACCACCTTCGGTTCTTTAGCCTGGCCAACCGTCTCTACTCCACTACTCACAAAGCCCATCACCCGAGTTGCTTCTCCAGGCCGTCTTGGGTTGCTCTGTGCAGCTATTTGCCTCTCTAGAACCGCCATCTCATCTTCAGGAACGCCAGCCTGCTTAAGAGTAACCACAGCCTCTTCTCTTGTCGACTTTCCTTGGTTAGCTTGCATCAAATATTCCGGCAATATGAAGTGCATCTGTTTCACGTCCCACAGGGAAATTAGACACTGCGCAAAAACTCTGACCGTCTCACCAGCAACAGAGGTGGATAGCTAGCTCCGTCAAATTATTTGCCAACCAAATGACTTACTTGACTGTAGCTGGCAGTAACACTCCTCTTTATCCGCTGCATTTCTCTAAACGTGTCCTAATTGCCATGCCCCACTTCAAAATCACTCCACTTGTTCCAGAACTCTGAATCTGACCTTGGATCAGCCATCTGTGATGCAAGCACGTAAATGGCCCAAGCTCGATCTAGTTCTCCAAGATTTTGCTCAAGCTCCGCATGCTGTAGGCCCATGATCTTCACATCCTTGTCAGGCAGCCCTGACTCAATAGCGTGCTGCAAAATCACTAGTGTATTAGATACATCACACACTTAGGAATCGAGTGCTATGCCTGCACATCACCAGCAGTTCAAGCGATGCGTGTTTCCAGAGTTCCCCAAATGAGGGCCAAATGGAAGTACTCAGACCTCATAGATGTCTCGCGTCTTTGGGACACCTACAAACTCTGCTGCCCTTGAGATATAGATTTCATACATGCTCAGCTTCTCAGTGTCTGGGACAGCCTTTGTAGCCCGGTGATATACGGTCATGGCATGTCGAGCCACACCATAGTCCTCTTCTAGTTTCACGTACTGCAGATACAGAGGTTTTGCATCCTCTGCAGGGACCTGACAAAAGTTCACAAAAAGAGTTAGCTCGTTGCACTTCACCCACTTTGCAAGAGCCAAACCACCTAACCACACAAGACAAGTTTACCTTTTCAGAATCCTGCTCAAACAAATCACGTGCCCTTTCTAGCTTCTTTCCACCATAGCGCTTTGTAAACTTGGACAAGCATGTGACCCACATATCACGAACATGCAGATATTTGAATACCTGCACACCTCTTTCATAAACTCGAAAAGCATCTTCAAAATACTTATGCTCCTGGTGTAAGGACACAATGTTTGTCAGCTCAAATCCCATTGACAACTTTCAGGAGTAGAAGAACGTAATGAGTAAAGAGTGTTTGAACCAAACCTCGAGCAGCAAAGCATAATTAATTATGATTTGCAGCGTGGCAATCCGCAGATCTAATAAGCAGCTCTAGTGGACTCCACAGTCCCAAGGCTCTCTTCAAGGTCCACGTAGAATGTCCACAGCTTCAAAGACCTAAAGCGCTTCATCTGAACTGGCTCTTCGCCATCTGCAGCAACTGCAAGCAGCCCATAAGCACAAGGCATATTACACAACAATATATAAACTCCTCATGTCCAAGTTTATGTGCATGACTAGCCGCCCAGAAGTGCTTACCTTTCCTCTTCACTGCAGCATTAGGCTCAGCAGTTGCACGTCTCATTAGTTCCAGAGCACCGTTGAAGTTATTATGCCTCAGTTCAGTTTCTATCCAGTGACATCACAAGGTGGCCAGATCATCAACCATCTTGTAGTTAACCAGCACAGCCTTATAAAAAATCATCCTTCCACTCTGAAGATCGTTGTGGGCTTCATACAAATGGGCAAAGGCCATCCATAGAGTATGTGGCATGCCCACAGCTTCAAATGGGTCCACCGTCTTGACAGCTTCTGTGAATGTAAGGATCTGCTTGGCTGGGTTCTCCTTGAAAAGCTTCGCTCTCTTATGCCATTCATGCACATTGTGTGGATTTTGCCTGAGGAGAACACTGCTAACCAGTTCTCACCGGCGATTCATCAAGTGTTCTAACCTGGCCAGCCTTATGCTCTCCTCAAATTGAGTGTACGCATAAAAAATGAGAGTGAAATCTCTCACAGTTATTACAGTCATCATTCCCTCTTCATACACATCTCTGGCTTTCTCAAGAAAGCTTCTACGGATGTCGTAGTCTGCAAGAGCTGTCCAAAGTTGACCTACCTCATCAGTGAACTTGCGAATCCCACCACGAATGATAGCATCGACCGGCAAGCCTAAAACATCTCGCGCATGGGTGGTGAGCAAGTGGCACAACTCCAGCCATAGCTGGTGCCTGGTCTTTGCCTTTCACAGACTGAAAGGTCTCATTATTCAGACACTGCGCCAACCTCTCCGCTACCTCCTGCCACCTCTTCGCAGACACCAAATACTCTATGAAATCCTCCACATGGTTGGGGTCGAACTTTAAATACCGCCTGTACACACGCAGAGAGGTCTCAATCGGCACACCCTGCTGGCTCACAAATTTCAGATACGGTTCACAAATCCTGTCATACCGCGTCACAGGCAGCGAGCACAAAGCCCTGTCAAACGTCCTCCGGGTCCGGGTGACCAGCTTCTGCTCCACCAAAATCTAGAGGTACAAAGCCCAAATGCGCAGCATTTTGTGCATCGTCACCCTATGTAGCCCTCTCGAAGATGCTGTTAAGTGCGTCGTACTGCTGGAGCGTGGGAGGCAGCCCGGGCACAGCCTCCATCCTCTCCCTCAAGTTAAGCATACCACAGCTTGTAGCTCCCAGGCAGGGCCTTCAGCGCTCTCTCGAACAGCACAGCCCGCTTCTTGAACGGAGCCTCCCTCCGTGCCTGAAGATACCGCCACCAGAGCTTCAGGGTGAACGGATTCATCCAAACCTCCTCCTCAAACAGAAAGTCCTCTTCCAAGGGATACATCTCCGGAGGGAGCATCAGCGAAGCCTGGACACTCTCCTCCGCCACCGGCTCCCCCATTGCTGCAATGCAGCACCTCAACCCGAGCTCCTCTCCGCACAAAAACGTCCACTCGAACGAATAACACTCTGAACCCCAAACCCTGTAATACCCTTCCTTGCGTTCACTTGCCAAAACAAAACAAGTTTAGGGTTGACAGTTACATCTTCATTACATATGATGTACATACTTTGCCGCAGTAACTATTCCAAATATACTGCGCATCTGTATTAGCGCGCCTTTGACGTTATTCTATCACTCTCAATAACTGGTCTTTTTTGACCGTTAAATAAAGTTGAAAAATTATATTCCTTACAGTATTGATCTTCAAATAATCCTAAAGGATGAAATCTTTCTGCAGGTGCTATGACACTCACTATTGAAGTTTTAATTCTAAGTACCGATTTATAAATCTTATTTGCAATTTCATCACACGATAAAAAATTGTGAACAAAACTATCCGTAGCACAATCACAACTTACTTCTTCAAAACCTCTTCTGTTTCCAGTTGTTCTTCTGCATTTTCAATTCGTTCCAAATCTTGACTACTACTTTCTAAGTTTGACATGATAACATCTTGTGTTTTCCATTCTTCTGAATTTCAACACCAAGCTCTTTATATAAAAGGCATAGCACATAGTTCTTTTAATGCATCTATTATAATATTAGGTCAAACATTACCTGGATCAAACAATATCTTGTACACTATTTTTCTCTTTATAACAATACCTATAGTCATATCGTCTATTAAACTTCTCGGCAGCGCTTGTTGTATAATTTTTGTATCACTATGCTCATTTACAATACTACTTTTTAACCCATATTGTACGTGCCACCGAAGCTCGTGAATTTGATTAAATGCTAATCGAGGTGCAACAAGTCGCTCTTTAAGATGTGTTAATTTGGCCACAGACGAAAGTTGCTGCATATTTTCCATAGCTTGTGTTATTAAACCATGTGGTGAGACCATTTATTTTTTTATATAATATCTACAAGATGTAGAGATATTTATCCTATTTATTTATTCTATTTTAAACTGATTTTATTCTTTAATATTTTAATATATTTCTTAAACTACTAATATTAGAACTGAACTCGAAACGATGACGAAATTCACATACAAATTTTGGTGTATCCATAATATCTTTATTATATTTTAAAATTTTTATATATCCAAATACTTTAACATAAATTTATTTTTTGGAAGTTAAAAATTTATTCAATTTTAAGCATAATACTCGTGCATAAAAAAACAATTTTATATGAGATAGCATTATTTTCTTAATTTCAATACTACTAACAAGATTTTTTTTGCCTTCGCGCTAGTTTTTTGGTTTTGAATAAACTCGACTTCAGCCTCCACTCATTCTCACACAAACTGATACGACTGCCATGCAACTCGTTTTGAAGTTCAAAACCTACTCTGTTTCTACTCTCTTTACAATTACTCTTGACATATAAAATGTCTTTTTCTTTTTTTGCTTAACTGTAGCTATAGGTCCCTTACATATTCCTCAACAATAAGTTCTAAAGGCTCGTAATGTTCTCTATCAAAACACTCACTATCATGATGTAACAAATACAAATTACTTGCATAATTTCCATGACTAACTATAAATTGTTCTTGTGAACTCGACCTTACCCATATAATTTTGCCCTCACTATGTGCTAACCAATAAATGGCGACTTCGTCCCCCCATAAACCTCCTTTTGCCACTGGCAGCTTCATTTTTTGAACATAGGTCTCGATACTGTCTGCATATGTAAGATAAGCTATGATATGTGCTTCAAATGCATCTTTCACATCTGCATACAACGAATCGCCACTCGTCATTTTATTTTCATAAAAATCCATTGCTTGTTTTCGCATGCTTGCACTATTTTCCTCCATTCCCACTAACAAAGCTACAACATCAAACAAACAATCTATTGTATTATATCTAAATTCCATTATCCTCAACCTTGCACTTTGTTTTTTTTAATCTAAATTATTATGGAATCTTACGCCTTCCATAATAATTGTTAACTTCTCTATAAATACAATTCACAAAACATAAAATATCATAAATATTTTTAAACTGCGAACTTTAAAACCATCATCTTATATTCCCAAGTTTTTCAAAGCATCTTTATTTGTACAAATAAAAATAATAAAATATAGATTGGAAAGTTTACAATCACACAAAGCCTAAGAAATGACGACACACCATAATGTCAAAAGACCATATTTTCACCACAATGTATAAGCTTACAAACTCATGAACCACAAGAAACCACAAACTCATGCCATAGTACATATAGAACTCACAAAATCACAAACTACGATGCAAGCACGTTTTTAAACATAAAATTTTTTGAAGTCACAAAGCCACTTGTGAATTTAAGAAGTCACGTTTCAGCCACAGCCTACAAAGTCACAAGCACCTAACCTCAATTGTAGAACTCACGAAATCACAAACTACGATTCAAGCAAGTTTTTACACAACATTTTTCGAAGTCACAAAGCCACTTGCGAAGTCAAGAAGTCACGTTTTAACCACAAAGCCACTTGCGAAGTCAAGAAGTCACGTTTCAGCTACAAAGCCACTTGCGAGGTCAAGAAATCACGTTTCAGCCACAAAGCCACTTGCGAAGTCAAGAAGTCACGTTCCAGCCACAAAGCCAACTCGCGAAGTCAAGTAGTCACGGTTTCAACCACAGCCTACAAACTCATAGGCATCTCACCTCACTTCTTTAAGTCAAGAAAATACGTTTCCAGCTACAAGATGTGGAGCCCACAAAGTCACAAGGTACACAGATTTTTCTCCACAAATCCTTCAACTCAATAAACCATGTCTTACAGATGCAGTATATGGAGCTTTGAAGTTAAGAAACCACGATGGGGCCAATTTTCTTGCACAAATCTTCGAAGTCAAGAAACCACAATGGAGCCACACAAAAGTTATGAATACAATAGTTATGCCACGGAGTAATATATAGTCTTCCCCTCTCTGCCACAATATATAAGTCACAGTTACAGCTACAACAATGAAAACATAGCTTCAGCCTGATCCCTTGACTTGCCTGCTACAATCTCTTACTGGTCTAACACACTTCACGCGCCGCCGACAGGACATCCACATGAGTTCAATACACTTCACGCGCCACTGACAGGACGTCCACACGGTTACAATACCTGGAAAAGCAAGACAGAGGTTTGCCTCAACCCCATAGTCGCCAGCAATATGTCAAGTTTGGAGAGAAGAAGAAGGGCGACGACGCAAAAGCAGAACGTCCCCACAGTTTCAATACCTGGAATGGAAAGCAAACATTGAAGGCAAGTACCCACAACACGCTTCACCCCCACAAACTTCAAAACCGCCTCACAAAGCTCCACAAGATCACATAATGTCTACACTTCTGCCACGCTGCAATACACAACCTCCATCCCCTTCTTCAATGAGCCTAAAATCTCGACCTACTACCGTCCCTAGTAACCACTAAGTTAAAAGCTGTATCCAAAAACAGCAACCCACCTCTCGAAGTTAGCAAAGTTCATAATAATCAAACTTCATAAGTAATGGGTGGCATCGTATGCTAGTCCGTTTTATCCGGACTTCACATGCTTCCGTACAAATGAGGAAAGCAAAAATGATGTAGTACCAGATGGCCTCGTGCGGATGAACTTGCTTGAAAGTTCACACACTTACTTCAAATGGAGATGGGTTGCTGCAGCACACACAAACTTCATGAATTGGAAAGGCCTATTTGATTAATTGAATTCCTATAATTACTTTCCATGATAATTATCTATGCTGGAAAAGAGCTGTGAATGCTACCTACAATCTTTCGTTCCGTCCGGATTTCACTTGCTCCGTTCGGCTGAGCATACCCTAGCTAACCCTCTACTTGCAGTTGAGCTTGCTTGAAACTTCACCTGCTTCAACCGAGCTTGCTTGAAACTTCACGTCTCTCCCTTAGCTGAGCTTGCTTGAAACTTCACGTCTCTCCTTTATCTGAGCTTGCTTGAAACTTCACGTCTCTCCTTTAGCTGAGCTTGCTTGAAACTTAACGTCTCTGCTGCAGCACATTATCCTCACATAAAACATGGGCCGCCACGGTCCTATGGGAACCGAATTTTGTGATCTCCCAGAAATTCAGAGACAAAGAAATAAAAAAAACTACACGTTCCCACACAAACAGCCTATGGAGCACAGACTAACCTGAAAATGCCAGTTCGTATGTGCTGTTGAGGGACATCTATGCCAATGCAGGCAGGTGGGATGATGTCGATAGGATAGAGAGCTCGAGAAAGTCAGCCGGTGCTATGACGGAGGCAGCTAAGAACGAGGTGCACGAGTTCACAGGAGGGGAAGATGGGTCTGACATCTCGTCAAATCTCAGGAGCTTGAGCATGAAGGTGGAAGGAGGACCAGTTCCACAAACTCAGTTGGTATTCAAGGCAGTGTCTGAGCAAGAGAAGGAATGCTTTATGTGGACGTTCCGAGAAACTGGCCTCCGGATATGGTCTGCTGAACACACCAGACGACACACCTTTGTCAGTTACGAAAAATCTACGCATGTGCAATGACTGCCACAAAAGCACCAAAATCATGTCCCAACTTGAGAAACGAGAGATTGTAGTGCGTGATGCACATCGAGTGCACAGCTTCCTGGATGGATCGTGGTCGTGTCGCGATCGTCATTCACAACACTGGAAATCCACATCTGAATGACTTGCGTATGCCCAAATCATCACTCAACAAAACTTCAAACCATGATATGATAGTGCAGCATGCTCAGGCTAATTCGTCGCAGTATGAGATTCAACGCAATGCAGATTGTGCATAATCTTTTTTGGGATGAGAGACAAAGCGTATGGTATGTCTGCCCCAAACGAGTCCAGACGTGGAGGAAATCCTTGTTTCCTCGGAAGACAGCTAGCTCTGCCTTGCTTCACTATTGGGGTGCTTGTCATCCCCAACCAAGAAACTATGCACCAGCCCGTCCATGTCTGTCCACCAGCTCTGACCAGGCTGATGCTTATTCTCCTCGCCTGCATATCACGTGCCTGCTCCCACATCTGGGCACCAGTGTATATATATTCAACATCAACACATTCATCTTCAGGCCCTTCAATCTCCGCCTGCAGACTGTATCCTTCCAAGACGCAATGGTGCCACATTTGCCGAAATGCCACAGAATCGGGTACAGCCATGCCATCTTCTCACATCGCACTGTAGAGACGAAGAGCTTCCTGGCCCATGCCCTGCTGGAAATATCCTGCAATTAGTGGAATCCATTTTCATCAAGTTCTACACGGAACTGGGAACAGCGATGCCCTGTTCTTGCATAACAGTGTACACACTAAGGGCCTCCTGTCCCATGCCCCCCTAGGAATAGCCTGCTATCATGGCGTTCCAGGCCACCACATCTTTGCGACCAATTCCATCAAACACCCTCTGAGCATGTTCCAAGCTGCCACACTTGGCATACATGTTCACCAAGGAATTACAGACAAACAAATCCCGCTCAAGGCCAATGGCCAACACGTCGCCATGCACCTTCTGCCCTGTTTCCAGGTGTGATCCCCTCGAAGGGCTGCACATGACCATCAGCTTGACCTGCGTACTCAATGATACAGTTCTGTGGCCCGCTTCTCCCGTCCATGTTTGTCACGAGCAGAAATCAGGGCAGACAAGGTGGAGACATCTGGGGAACTCCCAAAGCCTCAACACCCTGATTCAAAGGCCCCAGATGGCAAAGCTTGCTCACGGTTTCAGCCGCTAAGGTCTTGCAGCTCGCAGCTTCGTTGTTGGCCAACGATGGATTCCTTGAAGTCAGGCAAGCGGGAAGCGGAGCACTCTCTGTCATACTACCCATACATCCACCACTTTGTTATGCCCATCGGAACTCAGTATGGGAGCTTTCCCCTTCAGCGTGCCTCATCTCAATGGCATCGAGCTACACACCGAAGGCCCCGGAGCAACCACACTTGTTGGTAATTTTTTTACTTAACTTTGGGCTAAGGTTTTCGGCGGACTTGTTGATATTACAAAGTAAACGAGTTCTTGCACAACTTCGAACAACTGATAATAACAGGAAAACTAATTACATGGCTTCGCCCGGACTCGAACCGGAGACCTTCAGTGTGTTAGACTGACGTGATAACCAACTACACCACGAAACCGATGTATCCAATACGTAGAAACATCAATATATATTCTGTAAAAATTTCTTTATTTCTATATTTTTAAAAAACTGTGTTTTATAAGTGGAAGTATTTGCGTTTCGTCTCTAGGTAATAACACGGCTCTCATAAAAGAAGGTGCTTAGAAGCCGAAGCGAGAGTGGCGTTGAGGAGGCAGCAGAATAGCATCGCGCTGTCGCCTTTCCCTGACGCCACGGATCAAATCCGGATTCACATTGAAGGCAGCGGCTGCCAATTCCTCCGGCATGTTCCTCAGAACGGAGGTGCTCCCTGCGAGCGCCTCGATCAAGGGCCTTCAAAGCAAAACAACACAACCCAATCTCTTCTTGTTAGAAACATTGTGAATCATCCAGAGACCCGATGAAGGCCGCAAATGCAGGATTCTGGGAACAGAACAACGTTCACTCACTGGTCGGTGGTGTAGAAGGAGATGAACTCGAGGCCGTGGCGTCCAGCCTTGATGCCATCGGCGTAGAAGCGGGGGACAAGGAACGCCTCGCCTTCTTGCACCTGCCTGCCGCTCTCGAGGCACTCGCCGGCGGGGCCCACGATGTGCAGCTCGCCGTCTCCCCTGAGGACATGGACCACCTCGTGGCCGGTGGGCTCCCAGTGCGGCGCCAGGATCGCGCCCGCCTCCAGCCGGGTGAACGTCAGGCCCAGATTGAGCTGATTCAGAGCCGGGAGCTTGAACCTGTCGGCGATGTGGTAGGAGCCCGCGTCCTGGACGCGAACGTCGGCCGAACCTTCCCGGACGTTGTACACGAACTCGCCGTGGGCGAGCAGCTCCCGGAGATGGGACCGGCTGCCCTCCAGTGCAAGAGCCACGTTCGAGTGATGGTGGTGCGGGAACTCCAGGGATCGATCCACCTGAACGATGCCCACTCCGCGCTGGCTCTGTAGGAGACGCTTCACCTGGCTGTCGTCCATGTCCCAGGCCTCTGCCAGGAAGCCCCGCTTGAAGCCGTGCAGGATCCCGCCAAATTCTTCTCCCCTCTCGCCGCCCATGAGATCGAACGGCTGCAGGACAGGGATGCGCGGAATCCGATTTGGAGGAGTTAATGGAGTGGCCATGGGCAGATATCCGGTCTAGGAACCCATTACGGTCATCGCACTTACAGTGACTTGGTCAGGGCTGTATGCTGCGGATGAGTCGGCCAGGCCGATGATTCGGAGCTCGCTGTTGCTGCCCGTGTTGTACCACCAGGAGGCGATTCCCCGAGGAACGGCTACCACATCGCCGCGCCTCACACGGCGCACCCCAGAGCCCTCTCCCATCGAGTAGCCCGTCAGAATTCCGAACATTCCCTCACCTGCAGGAGTATGCACAAGAGAACATTTGTAGACACAGAGAATCAGAGAATTGTGAACACTCAGAATCGGCTGAAGAAAGAGCTGTGGGTCCCCATGAATTTCACACCTTCCTCCACATAAGCGAGGCAGGGGGAGTCGCTGTATTTGGGCAGGGTGAGGCCGCGCTCCCGGAGCGTGATTCGGGTAGCAACGACTCTGGCATCCTGCAGCGCCCCGATGTTGCTCCAGACATGGACACTTCCTCCGTCGGTGCTGAGGAGCTCTCTGGGCTTCCCAAGCTGCAGCTCATGCCGCTCCCCAGCCACGAGAGTGGCGCTGCACAAAGCGAGCAGCAGCAGGCCGAGACCCCTCCCGCCCATGTTTGATAGATTGGAAAGCGGCCTTGTGACAGCAGAAAAGCTCTACTTCAGAGCCCGGATCCAGATCGATGACGATGATATGAAAGCTTCCATGCCGTTCGTGCTTATGTAGTGACCGCCAGAAGCAACCGATGTGGCAAGTGCAGTAGTAGTGTGCCACTTCCATGCCTGGGATTCCGCCCACCTCATGCAAAACAGCAATCGAACTTGCACATGTTAGCCTTGTAGTTCTCATGTCCACGGCATGTGTCCATGTCATGTCCTTATTGTCAGTGGAGCCTGGCTTGTGGAGATGTACGCAAAATCAATCCTTGTCTTGTGGAAATGTACTCAAAATGAACGTGCTCGCAGATGGTCCCTATTCTGCATAACCAGTGCATGGTGGAGAAAGGTGGATTTCTCCACAAGCCACTGTTCACCTAATGTGTGGATTGGATGGATACATTCTGGAAGCATGTCTCAGCCTGACACAAGCATTTTGCCTTGGTGAGCATTGCGTTTCTTTTCCTGTATGTACAAAGCATTGTATATTATTGCCTGCAGGCGGTTACAAAAAGCCTGGCTTAAAATCCCCCACACAAAATCCAGCGAGTTTTAGTTGAAAGTATGTGCAGCATTTGTGACGTGCAGCGAGACCTTCAACCCCTTCGTGTCACTCCAATTCTGCCATGCTAGGCTTGGCTGATCTGTTCGGACAAGAGATTGTGGGGGCTGTAAAATGATCCTCACAGTCTCTTGGTAGAACAGGGCTTTAAAACACTCCACATAACCACATAATATTGAATATTGTATAGAACAAGAAGAATATATTATAAATTTTTTGTCATGGGATTAATGGTATATGCATCATCCACCTCCACTCCACATAATATGGATTCATGAATTCATGATCTACCATGAATTTATATAATATTTAACATAATAATTGTAATAATTAAATTAGCAATAATATTTAAATAAAATACTATAAACTTGATAAATAAAGTTACTATCCAAGTATAGTATTGCATTACTATGTCTTGTTTTGTTCTCTTCATTTAGGACCTTCAGGTTTTGAACTCAGTTCTCACTAGAACTCCTTATTTAGAACTCCTTATTTAATAGTACTCGATCACCATTTACTGAAATGGTAATCAAAGTATGTCTATATATTGAGGTCTATTTTCCTCAAAAAATTGAAATACCAAAGTACGTTTATATTTGTAGCTAGGAATCACGGTATAAAAAGGTCACCTGACTCACCGAACAACCGTGAGTGAATTGAGGAGTCACAAACTCTTGAACTAAGTTGAATGAAGAAAGGTGAAAGAAAGAAATACTAATTTGATGAAAGTTATAGTAATAACTTAAAATTATTCTTATTTTAAGTGAAGTTATTACCCTTCAAGTAAATTGATATGGATTATAGAAATGATACCAGATCTTTAAATGTGTATGTTAAGAATTTACATAAGCAGTATGTAGATAATGATGAACTGTTTAATAATTTTAAAGGTTTTGGAATAATTTTGAGGTGTAAAGTAGTAGTTGACAAAAATGGATTATCGAAAGGGTATGGATATGTTTGTTTTCGGGAAAGACGGGGAGCTCAGCTTGCTATGACAACTAGCATGGTTTTGTATGGTTTGCACTTAGATGTAACTCCTTACCTCTCTCGTGCACTTCGAGAGCAAATTAAGGATGGTAGTGAAGGGGCAAATTATACAAATGTGTATGTTAAAAATTTCAAGGAGAACACAAATGAACAGATATTGCGAAATATATTCCGCAGTTTTGGAGAAGTTATTACTGTTCGAGTAATGAAATATGATAATGGGCAGTCCAAGCGAGCTGGCTTTGTACATTTTTTTCATCATGAAGATGCTGCTAATGCTGTTGCTACATTAAGCGACGATTGATTAAGATAGATGGTATGTTCATCGTGCTCACGATGAATCAGGAGGAACAATTTTTGAGATATAGATTGCAAAAAGATGTCAATCTTTATGTAAGAAACTTTGACGATGGTGTTGATGCTAAGATGCTGCAAGAGGCGTTTTCACCATTTGGTGTAATTTCTTCTTGTAAGGTTGCGAAAGATGGGCAAGGGTTTAACATGGGATATGCGTTTGTTGCATTTACCACTCCAAAAGAAGCTTCAAATGCAATATATCATATGCACGGTCAAACATCCTTGATTGGAGGACCATTGTTTGTTCAATTAGCTTTATCCAAAGAAGATAAGGAAGATGAGTGGACATCGGCTCGTGCAAGTGTAGAGGCTAGAATTCATGACAGTGCGAGGAATTGGATTGGGAGCCTAGGTTCACAACCTAGAAGTTCGGTAGGAGCTGAAGCTTTTAGGAGTCTTTCAAGGACTTTAACTCCCAAGAGTCTTGATTCACAACCACAAAGTTCAGCACGAAGTAGAACATTGCTTCCTCATGAATTCGAGGCTTGTAGTTCTACGAGCACTTTGACAAAGAGTCAAGATTCACAGCATCGAGATTCAATAAGAACATCGATAGCGTTTTCACGTGCAGCAGTTGAAGCTTGGAGTCATGAAAGCGCTGTAAATGAGAGTCTTAATTCACATTGTCAAAGTTCAGGAACAAGAGGGATAATATCAGCTCCAAGTGCAAAAGAATCCAAATATGTGAGGAATTTGATGGAGGGTCTTGAATCACAAGCTCAAAGCTCAATAAGGATAACGATAGCCATTCCAAGTGTGGAAGTTAGGAATGATGAGAGCCTTAAATCTCAATCTAAAAGGACAACTAGAATAACAACAGTCCTTGCAGCTGTAGAAGCTAGGAATGATGTTACGAAGTCTACACTGAGTCTTGTTTCAGAGCCGCAAAGCTTAGCAAGAATTGCTGACAAGAAAAGGATAGCCATGTTTGGAGAATTACTATATTCATGTATAGTTAGAATAGAAACAAATCATGTATGCAAAGTGGTATCATTTATACTAGAAAATATGACCCAAGATGAGATTGAGGATCTCCTTGAATCCCCAAAAGCTTTAGAAGCTGAAGTTGTTAAGTCAGTGCACATAATAAAATGTGATAAAAATAATAAATAATTAAAATTTTTCTTTTAAAGTGGTGGAGTATCAAATAAGAATACGATTCTGTCTCCATTCTGTTGGGTCTGTTAGAGGAGAAGGCTGTTTAAGCTAACTACCTTGGTGTGTGTGCTATGAAGGCAAACTGCTAAATATAGGAGGTACACGAGCACGCAACACACTTTTCAGTAAATGAAGACCGTGGCAGTTGGACAAGACCGTAGCACTACGTATGCCCTTTTGAAGTTTGAAGCAAGCCTTGCTATAAGAAAGCGGCCTTTAGATTGTAAAAAACAAGCCCAGTTCTTGTACGGAACAATGGCCCTTTGCTCCAACAAGCTATCCTTTGGTTGAGTCCTCTTCTTGGTCTGTCTGTAAGAAAAAGGTGCCCAGCGTACGAGTGGAGAGGTGTTGAGGCATCCCGGCAGCACACCGCTGAAGGAGCCTTCCTCGTAGCCTCAACATCAGAAGGTTTTGTCTCAACATGCTTGAAGCTGGGGGATGGCAATAGCTTTGGTCTGTACAATGTACATGTGCAGCCCTTGCAGATAGTGGATTACTACCAGGTTGTGAAACAAAGCCAGAAAATTGTGTAGAAATGGCATCACATAAGCCCTCAAGCTTGAGGCAAATTGGTTGGTGTAATCCTTTGACGAATGATAGTAAGAAAGAGCTCATACATTTGCTGCTTGTGTGTATGTGGTCCCATACTAGCAACTCCATGTCTGTAACTATATGTCACACATGTGCGTAGATATATTTAACAAAGTGGCACCCCTAATGGGACTTGCACAAGTGCAAAAGGCTTGGTGTCCTAACGTAAAAGGCTGGCTTATCATCTGGCTTGTCATCCGTTGAGCTTTCCTTCACAGCTTCTTGTTTGCCTGGCAGGTCACCTAGGCTAATCCATTAGTCTCTTAATCTAGAAGCTTGCTTCTTGGGAAATGAAATGCTCTCTACTAATCAGAGTTCTTAGAGGGTTTCAACTTCACATAGGAGAAACTTGTTGCCTCAGCTTCCGCACAGAGCAGAGAATTCTGGAAATAGTCCCAGTAGTAGTTTCCATGGGGGTTGTCAACACCTTGAAAATGTATACCCTCATGTTTGTGCTTGATCATTAGATGTAAGTCTTCCCGTTAGTGTTGGGCAATTGTTGTTGGGTCTTCCTCATCATACCTGTTCAAACCATTGGTGAAAGCCAAGATGATCTGCAATGACAAAAAATGTGTGAAATACTTTTCCACCTCCCTGTAGAGGCCTGGTTTGAGGAACTAGGTGACTCCCATAGGATTGATTAGTCGGTCCTCCAGACTGCGTTCCTCATGCAATTCTGAAGCAAGACCTTCGAGAAAGACAATAAGGAACAGTTGAGTTGCTTGTACCAGAAAGATGGCAAGGACACTACTAGCTATATCGATCGCACGCGCACTTTGGTGAAGAGATTGGGCTATGCCACCCATGAAGTGAAGATGAAACGGGTGAAAAACTAGTTCGTCCGAGGAATTCATGGCGAGTCTCGCAGAAGATGGAAGAAGATAATGTTGACTTGAAGCCCGTGATTGAGATGGCCTTGGAGAGAAGGAAGCCCTCTTCTCAGTTCAGGCCAGAGTACGCACAACACCGTGGAAGGAGCTCCAGCTCTTCTCCCAAGCCTGCGCCGACGAAAACAGCGGTCAGTTATGATGCCAGGGACACAGCTTAGAACGATGTCAACAAACGACTAATACGGGAACTTGCTGAGCTTCGAGTATCCTTCTGAAAGTTGGAGGAAGAAAGGATCGAGGCAACACACACCAAACCACGAGAGCCGTGCAAGAAGTGTGGTGCAAGCCATGAACATACCATTGGGTATTGTGTAAAGAGCCCCTGCGGTTATTGTGGCGGTTCTGGACATATAGAATGGCACTGCCACTTAACTCCCAAGAACAACAAGCCACAACCTTACAACATTGTCAGAAGGAAGCCAAACAACCAGGGCATAACTCACCAAGCTTGGGCCATGACCACCTTACCGACAATTCAAGAAGTCGACACCAAGGGTAAGCTTCAAGTGAGTCATGTTTCTACTGATTCGAGTGAAGCTCATTGTGTTACTATCAATTATGAGGACAAGAAACCTCGTGCCTACGATGATGATGAGGAGCCGGGGAGAAGGACCAAGGTAGCCAAGCATGATGAGGCAATCACTCCTCTGGAGATTGAGATGCACGATGCATCCACTGCAGAGAAGAAGAGAAGACGTCGAAAGGGTGTCACCTTGCCACCGATCGCAAAGGAAGTGGAAAAATATTCTTTACTTTAGGACATCACGGGGCGAGAAGTGCACATGACCTTTGGCTAGTTTTTTGGACTAGTTCCTATTGCTCGGTGAGAGATCCATGGCAACTGCTCCCGGGAGATCAAGTCCAAGAAGGGAAGGTCGAAAGTAAAGAATGCCACAACCATGCGCGTGTCAAATGATTATGTTGGATGGATGAGGAAAAATGAGTCTCCGGAGATCCATCACAACATGGGTGAATGGACGGGAAGTCAAGGATGTGATGGTGGATGGGGGTTCTTCAACAAACCTCATCAACGTCCATCGTCTGAAAGCTCTGGAATTGGGATCCATTCGCCCAATGCACACTACAAAAATAGGGGTGCTTTTACAATGGGAATTACAATGCCATTTACAAAATTATTTAATAATATATTGTAAATCCAAACGTTGTAGTGGATGCATCCCCAATAACGTTATAAACAGGTAAATACTTATGCCACTTTTGCCATCTTTGGTTGTAAAGGGAAACGCTTGGTGTAAATGCGGTTTGGTGTTAGGTTTGGAACATGCTAACATGCCACATCAATGGGCGTGCCACATCATCCTGCCATGTCACTGTTCGTGCCACGTCAGCAGGTCAGGGTTTAGGGTTTTAGGTTACAAAATAGTTTACAACACATGTATTTTAATATGTGATTTACCGAATAAGCAGCAATGCGCCTTACAATGGGTACAAACACGAGCAGTGCAACATATTTAACATTAGGTTTAAATATGAGGTTTACCCTGGTTAAGGAACCATGGGTCATTGTAACTCATGGTGAAGTAATCGGCGTACTGTACTACAGTTAATAAACTAGAGTTAGGGTAACCAGAGTATATTAATCGGGGTCACCTAACCAGAGTTACCTAACCAGGTAGCATTGTAAATCACGTTGTGCCCCATTGCTGCTAGGTGCATTGTAAAGTAAGCTGGTATTTCAATTTTTATAAATGGTAATATTCTGGATAAGTACTAAAAATACATAAATACTCGAATTTTATTAATATTGGTTTAGGGGAGGGAAAATTGCAGTGGGCAATGAGCTCCATAGATCTAGAGCGGAGAGGTAGGTTCACACTTTACATATGCATATGCTATGAAATCCTGGGAACTAGTGGCCACGAAGCTACAAATCTGGAAGAGTGGTGTGTCTACAGTTGACTGCATGTTTCACTCCGGTTTCAGCATACTAAGTTGAGTGCCCCACACTACAAAACCACGCCGGTTCGTTACTCTATGTTAAGATCCTCAGCTATATGCTTCCTCGAAATGTTGTGCACAAAACAGCAACATGAGTGCTTGACAAACTCGGGAAAACAAGTAGAGCATAAGGTACATTATCATACAAACTAGGCTGGGTGGGTTGCCATGTCTGCAGTTTGAAGCTTACCACTCCTGGGTTCATCTGTAGAGTTCAGGTGAATGCACCGCCACTCGTACCTATATCATGATTAGCCAGATCATCAGCAAATCCTGCTATCAAAAGCAAGAGAATTGATAACAAGGTGGAAGCATGGTTTGGTGCCACACTTTTGTGCTATGGCAAAGTACATTTGGCTACCTTGTGATAGAGTGTGAATGGTGTGAATATGAATGATTAAATTTTATATATTTCACCATTTCCTTTTTATCTTATAGTATATTATTATTACTATCTACTTTAACTTTCTACTTTTCACTTTTCTTATAAAACTTCACTTTGGGTAAGTCTAAATCAACTCACTTTACCCGTTGACAATTGTGCTACCTTTCTCGCAGAGCTTCCCATCACCATCGCGCCAATTGCATACCCTGGTCCTGAAGGTAGGATGGTTTGGACATTGGCACGTCCCCCCTCTCTCCCCCTTCCTCCTTCCTCCTTCCTCCTTCCGAGGAGGAAGGAAGGAACCTGAAGGGGAATATAATAACCCCATTGAGGCAGGCGCCCCTTGTCACGAAGAACACCTTTCCTAGAAACGACATATGTGCCTTTGATAATGCACACCCTTTACGAGGTCATACTGCGATAAAAGCCTTTCAAGTCTACACTGGAGCACAGTAGGGTGTGGGCCCGTCTGCGGTTTTGTAGAATGCATAGAGGGCTGCCATTTTCATATGTTTACTACCACCAAAAACTTTTACTTTCAAGTGGTGGAACACAATGAAAACAATCCTGTACTAGTGGGAGTCTTATTTCAATGGTTGTGAGACCATTGCAACAAACAATTGCTAAAAAAAGAAGTGGTCATCAGCATCGACAATAGTCATTCAAGAGTGCGGCTTGGCGACTCATCCATGCCTTGCGCCAAAACTGAGTCAAGTACCAGCGCCATATTCCGGAGGCGGTCCATATCCTCCGCCTCAAAGTTTTCGTTCTCCTCCATTGCTTGCTCGTCTTCAATAGTACCATTCTTGGGCCCAGCGTCTGACGGTGTCGACTGCCACATAGCATCTAGCGTCTGCTGACCCTCATCCAAAAGGTCGGCAGTCGTGGTCTTCAACCTTCTGGCACTCAATGCAACCACTTGGGCTTTAAGGCAATGCCAGCGTCCTTAAAATGAACAAAGTTAGTTGCCCATGCGCCCATGCAAGCATCCTTAAAATCAACAAAATTGAGTTGTTAAGAAGATACGAGTTTTGAACACGAAACCTAACACTTTGGGAATGCTTGCATGGGTGTTTGCAATGCTTCATGTTTGGGAACACGAAACAAGTGTAAACCCGTATCTTTGCATGAGTGTTTGCAATGCTTTGTGCTTTTGAGCCGCTAAATATATATTTTCTTAAAGACAGCCTATGAGAAGCCCATGGGGGCGCCGTGGCAGCGCCATGCGATGGCACAAAATGCTAGGCCGGCGCCCATGGCGTGGCATGGCGTGTTGGGGAGGAGGGTGCCGGCGCCCATGCGCCCATGGGTAGGCGGTGTGCTGGGGATGGCGCGGCGCCCATGGGGAGCATGGCGTGTTGGGGATGGCCATGTACTTCCACGTGATATGTACAGGGGCATATCAAAATGCCGAAGGCAAGCAGGGAATGGTGCGGATGAATGGGGACATAATGGAAATCTTGAAGGGGATGTTTCCGGCAGTGTTGTGCACTATGGACACACATAACAGGCCATTCTGGATTGGGGAGAGTCATTGACGCGAAGCTAGATGCACCATTTGGAACCTAGAAGATTGGTCCACCCAACAACCATAGGTAACTTAAAAAGCAATCCAAGGCTTCCTAACTTCTTTGATCAATGGATGGACATGGCTACTTCCGACCCGATACAGCACCAACAATCTCCACCACAAGAAGCCGGTGTAAACGAAGAACAACAAGGAAATCCAAAGAATATGCGTGCGATATAAACCTTAAAGCGGTGTTATTATAAATCTATATAATATTAATAATTAAATAATGGTTATAGGAACATAAACATATTCATTATATCGCTAGATAAAATAATTACCAAAGTATGTCTATATATGCAGGTAATGGGTTATTACTTTAATACCTTGAACTTATGATATAACGACATCATTAGACTCAAGTTCCAAACAGCTGAAGTAAATTGAATCAGGGAAGTCAAAGTACTAATTTAAAATTATTCTTATTTTAAGTGAAGTTATTATCCTTCAAGTGAAGATAGTATGGATTATTCAAATGACAAAAGACTTTCAAATGTGTATGTTAAGAATCTACATAGGCATTATGTAAATAACGATGAGCTTTTCAGGGCTTTTCAAGTTTTCGGAACAATTTCAAGTTGTATGGTAGTAGTCGACGAAAATAGAGTATCAAGAGGTTATGGATATGTTTGTTTTCACAAAAGAGAAGCAGCTCTACTAGCTATGACAATTGACATAGTTTTGTATGGTTTGCGCTTAGATATAACTCCTTATATCTCTCGTGCACGTCGAGAGCAAATTCAGGATGGTAGTGAAGGGGAAAATTATACAAATGTGTATATTAAAAATTTCAAGGAGAACACAAATGAACAGATATTGCGAAATATATTTGAAAATTTTGGAGAAGTTATTAGCGTTCGAGTGATGAGATATGATAATGGGCAGTCTAAGCAAGCTGGATTTGTACATTTTTTTCGTCATGAAGATGCTGCTAAAGCCGTCGCTACATTAAACGGGGCGGCAGTTGATGGCCAAGATGACTGGTATGTTCATCGTGCTCATAGTAGATCCGAGAAGGAACAATTTTTGAGATATAGATTGCAGAAAGGTGTCAATCTTTATGTAAGAAATATTGATGATGGTGTTGATGGTAGGATGTTACATGAGGCTTTTTCACCATTTGGAATGATTTCTTCTTGTAAGATTGTGAAAGGTGGTCAAGGGGCTAGCACAGGATATGCGTTTGTTGCCTTTACCACTCCAGAAGAAGCCTCAAATGCAATATATCATATGCACGGTCAGACATCCTTGCTTGGAGGACCATTATTTGTTCAATTAGCTTTACAATCCAAAGAAGATAAGGAAGATGAATGGACATCAGCTCATGTACATGTAGATGCTAGCAGTCATGATAGTGCAGTCAATTGGATTGCGAGTGTAGGTTCACATGCTCAAAGTTTAGCAGGAGTGGAAGCTAATCGGAGTCTTACAAGGACCTTGACTCTTAGGAGTCTTGATTCTCAATTACCACAAAGTTCAGTAGGAATAAGAACATTCCTTCCTTATGGATTTGACACTTGGAGTACTGCTAGCAATCTGATAAAGAGTCAAGATTCACAGCATGCTCAAATTTTAGCAACAGTGGAAGCTAGTCGGAGTCTTACAAGGACCTTGACTCGTAAGAGTCTTGATTCTCAATTACCACAAAGTTCAGTAGGAATAAGGACATTCCTTCCTTATGGATTCGACACTTGGAGTACTGCTAGCAATCGGTAAGAGTCAAGATTCACGGCATGCTCAAATTTTAGTGGAAGCTAGTCGAGTCTTACAAGGACTTTGACTCGTAAAGTCTTGATTCTCAATTACCACAAAGTTCGGTAGGAATAAGGACATTCCTTCCTTATGGATTCGACACTTGGAGTCTGCTAGCAATCGGTAAAGAGTCAAGATTCACATGCTCAAATTTTAGCGATGGGAATTAGTCTTACAAGGACTTTGACTCGTAAGAGTCTTGATTCTCAATTACCACAAAGTTGAGGAATAAGGACATTCCTTCCTTATGGATTCGACACTTGGAGTACTGCTAGCAATCTGATAAAGAGTCAAGATTCACAGCATCGAGGCTCAATGAGAACATCGATAGTGCTTTCACCCGCAGCAATTGAAGCTTGGAGTCATGGGAGGGCTTTAAATGATAGTCTTAATTCACATTGTCAAAGTTCAATAAAAAGAGGGATCATACCACCTTCAAGTGCAAAAGAATTCAAATTTGTGAGGAATTTAACTGAGAGCATGGAATCACAGCCTCAAAGCTCAATAGAGACGTTGACACTCGTTCCAAGTGTAGAAGCTAGGAATGATGTTAGGAAGTCAATACATAGTCTTATTTCAGAGCCTCAAAGCTTAGCAAGAATTGTTGATAAGAAAAGGATAGCCATGTTTGGAGAATTATTATATGCATGCATAGTTAAAATAGAGGACAATCATGCGTGCAAAATGGTGGGATTGATCCTAGAAAATATGACCGAAGATGAGATTTCGGATCTCCTTGACTCTCCACACGCTTTAAAAGCAGCTGTTGTCAAGTTAGTTACCATAATTAAATGTAATAAAAACAATGAATAAATTCCTTTTAAAGTGATGGAATGAGGGGCACATCTTGCCTTCATTTTTGATCCGTCAAATCCCTTTCCTGCTGTCTTTGCGTCTCCTCCTAACAACTAACAACGTGCGGGCTACACATACACTAGCAGGGCAGTGTGGTGTGTGACACACGAGGTGAGAACAGGTCTACCGAGAGATGGAACGATAGATGAGTTTGCGAAGAGAGTGCACGAAGACACCAGCAACAACAAACCGGAGTCCCCCACTTGCAACCCCGTGCCCTGTCGTCCAGGACGAACAGTTCACATGAAATTGTGTAAAGCTTCTACAATGCTCTCACCTGCTCCGATCAAGGGAGGCAAAAGACATGGTCCGCAACTACTGAATGTCACTTCTTCCCTCATCCCAGCAGAACATGCTGCACCAGACCGTGCATGTCTGGCTGATCCCACACCGGTCAATGGAGCATTAAAGGGTGAAGAGAGTTTGCATCAAGCCCTAGAATGCCCTGTGGACAGAGAGATGATGTGCACAATTAACCAGCGCAAGAAAAATTGAAGGAGGAGATCTCCTTGCACTTAACAAATGCTGCAGATATTGTACAACCATCACTGACGACGGTAGGTTGCAACAGAGCTCTGCAAGGCGATTATATGCTTACAGCATGAGGGAAGGACACAAGACATGTACAATGAGCTCAGGAAAATTGCAACGAGGCCTGTATGCTAGCTGATCCAAGTGCAACCAAATAACACATACAAGCCAGAGAGGCCTGATGTGCCATAGAAGCCAGTGATTGAGAAACATGCCTCAAAGGCACCAGCGGCAGCAGCAACGAAAGCGCCTCCTGTTCAGGATCAAGCTTGCTTCTCCCTTGCCCTGGCTAACATATACCAGGTAAGGGTGTGTGATCTCTGGTACTCCTGCAGGAATATGAGCAATTACCCGCACAAACATAAGGCATGAGTAGGAATTGGGATTGCATTAGAAGCTGATCATGGAAGGCACCACTCACACACCTCGGACCTTGCTTAGGTTTTCTGAATCTGCTGGAAAGGCGGTAGAATACCTTCCTGCCATGGCGTGTGTCATCTCATGATGCTCGAAGGGTCGATGGGGCGAACAAGCCGTGGCGTGGCAAGTTGGTGCCCACATCTACCCCGACGCTGCCACTCTTGATTGGCTTATCCCGGGCATACCATTATTGCTTTAATCCCGGAACCATTGCTGACCTTTCTAGGCCAGAAAGGTGTTGGATATTCAAGATGTATATGGACCATATGCATCAAGCATCCACGCGGGAGTGAATGGGCTGGAGCTGACAGGCATAATGATGCCAGGATTCAGGGACAAGCTGCTCCGAAGTGTGATTTTGCATAAAGGTAGGCCGAACTTCAAACAAGCAGGCGGAGACACTCTGAATATGCTTGAAGATATGTTCACTCGATATGATTTTTGCTTATACAAGCTCCTTGCTGGATCAGGTTGGACATGGCTACTTCCGAACCAGGACAGCGACAACAATGTTCACCACAAGGAACCGGTGTAAATCCGAGCTGTCTAGCAAACTCTTGTGTTTCTGGAAAATCAGGCTGGCCGCTGTGGCACCAACATGGGCTTCCACAGCAGCGTAGGTAATGCTTTTTGTGAAGAGAAGCATGGCTTTAGCAAAAAGTGCAGGATCCGAGCGGTACTGCTGCTCGACCTCTTCATGAAAGGCGGGGACGTGGGCAAAGGATTGCAGGACTTGGATGTGAAATGAGCCTTGTTCCTCCACGGCTCTCCTCATCTCCGCAAGGCTCGCCAGGTATACGGGGATGTTGAACGTGTCCAGGAGCTCTTGCTCGATGAGTCCCTGCTCGAGTATGACTGCCCACATCAGATATATAGGAAATGGTGTACACTGGACCCGCTGGGATGAAGGACATCCTTGGAGAGCAAGTTCTGGGACCAGACAATGTCATACATACCTCTGCAATGAGCTGTCGAAATGATGGTGTGAACATGTCCGCCCCGGCGGGTTGTTCGCACTCCTTGTCTTCTGCTCTGGAGAGCCGTGACAGAAGAAGAAACCCTCCTGTGCCAAGAACAACGCGTGGAAAGGGAACAATGCATGAGTGACATCTCATGCATGGGAATTCAGAAAAATACCATGTGCTCATGGCGAGCAGTCAGAATGCATACGTACACACCTGGAACAAGCTCCTCGGCCCTGCAGCTCAGGAATGCCTTGAAATCCTTGTGGTGCTGCCTAGAAAACGCTTGGATGACGGCAGGACCGGCGCCCTCCAGATTGACACGGTTGGCGTTGTAAGCAGGAGAGTCCTTGTCGAGCACCTCAGCAGGGACCTGTCGGCCGCCGGCATAAAGGAATGTCAATTACCGTTGGAAACGACAAAGGACAGAACGGATTTGCAACAAGGATGGTGCTGCCAGGACCTGGGACATCCAGTGCAGCGAATTGAAGCAAGTGAATGCATGGATGCTGCTCGCAGGGAAGAGCCTGCCGTAGAAAGAGCCAGGCACTGCAGCTGGGAAGTAGCTTCTTCCAGCGTCTGGAGAACACACGATTGCGAACAGGCTATTGAAGTCATTGCTGGGCAGGTCAGAGAAGGAGACCTGGACCTCCCGTGGGAACTCGGCAGACTTGGACCTCCACAGAGATTTCAGATTGCTCAGAATCCTGTCGACAGCGGTGATGGTGTTCCTCCCCGTGGCACAGCCCAGGTCAGCTACTCGCAGCGTTTGCGCTCCCGGTACATCATCCGGAATTGCTTTTGCGCTCAACAGGCCTTTCCAGAGGGCATCCTCCACAGCTTCCAGCCAATGCAGCTGAGCTGAGGAATTGTTGCTGTAGCTTTCTTCTCCTTCTCCTCCAACCATGCCGAGAATGTGGGCCGTGTCATATGCCCTGCCTTCCGCCATCGCAGTGCACTATTCCCTCTTGCTGCCATAGACCACACTCCATGTACATCATGATATATAGGGCCATGTACATCAAAAATTCCTACAAAGTAAAAAGCGGGTCCCACTTGACCGACAGGCAGTCCTTGGGCTTCGACGCTTTCAGTTCCAATTTCAGGCTGTACCAAGGGGGACATCGACAACCGTCCGGGTGTTTTTGTTTTTGTTTTCCTTTCTAGCCGAGCCGGAGGTCCCGCTCGGACGAACTCGCACCAATCGATGGCTGAAGCTAAAGATCGTCTGGCCAGACGCGATGACGCGACGGCCTGGCCTTCTGAAGGCCGCTCGTACACCTTGTTGAGATCTAGATGGGCAAGAACTTCAGCAGTAAGTGGAGTGCGCGTGCCACTTTCAGCTCGGCACACCCAGTCGAGCTGGATCTCCGGCTGTGTACAAACAAAACATTAACATTAAGGATCACAAAAGCAAAAGTGAAGTTTGTGTACGCGGTCCGGGGTCTGAGATCTGTCAAGAGCCAGGACTGGGTCTGACACCTTTCACGAGCCAAGACTAGGTCTGATAAGATCTGTCAACAGACAAGACAAGGAACCTTTTGGTGCCGGGCGCTCTGATAGTTGAATGTTTCTTTTGTCTTGCCCATCTTGCAGTCTAAAATGTGGTCGGAACCAGGTTTTTATGCTTCGTAGACGGGGCCGAAGGCCAATACATACATGCATTGTGGGCGCCGGAGACGGAAGGATCAGGTATCAGATGTACGGGTGCCACCAGGCTAGTGGCCGCATGTGCTCGTGTGATGAAGGGGCCAGGCTCTTGTTGCAACCACCTACAGGCAATAATATACAATGCTTTGATCACCCAGAAAAGGAAAAAGAGAAGGGCAATACTCACGAAGGCAAACGCTTTCGGCTACAGAAACTCGGGCCACTTTCGAACAGAAACGGTTGAACTTCTGTCAGGCTGAGACGATGCTTGCAAAATGTCTCCATCCATTCACACATTCGGTGAACAGTGGCTTGTGGAAAAATCTACCATGAAGTGGTTATCCAGAATAGGGCCCATCTTGCGAGCACGTTCAACACCGAGGGCTTGACTGCAGAAGGAGTCTTACAACAAGTTGTCGTAGATATTCTTCATGCAGCTGTGGTAGTTTCACCCTGTGGCTCCCTCGCCCTGCAGTCATGAAACAGTGAATTAGAATTCAGAAAACAGAGCATCCTAAGTTGTAACCTCAAGTAAGTAGAGGGGCACAAGGACCGACCATTTGGGAACTTTGGAATTTCATCTTGCACTCCATTACGGTGCCCAGGCATCTGCACTCATATGCATATGTGGGTGGGCTCAATCTGATTTGGCTGCCAGAAGCCAGCGCTGCTCAACCTTGTCAACAGCCATCTCCACAAGAACATCGTCCATCCTTGAAGTGATGCACGCAGTGTGCATCTCTCACAACAATCTCCCGATTTTCAATCCTGGAAATGATCTTAGTTCCCCTATGGCACTTGTCACACATCCGCAGGTTCTTCGCGACCAGCAGTGTTGTACCCTCGGGAGTGTTGAGAAGACCGAAAGCGATTGCCAACTTCTCAGCATGTCCACATAGAGCATCTCCATTGTCCTCATCAGATAATGGAACTGGGTTTGTCAAACCGACTTCCTCCTCCACGTGTCGATTCAGGCTTTTTAGTTTCAGTGCAACATCATCGGTCATCCTTCCCACTGTGAACTCATGCACCTTGCCATTCACTTCAATCAGGGCCTTTGCAAGCTTCTTCTCGGCACCAGCAGCTATCATGAGACTATCTATGTCCTGTGCATCTGACCACCTGCCAGCACTTTCGTAGAGGTCTGACATGAGTGAATAGCTAGCAGACTGCTGAGGTTCTAGTTGTATGAGGCGGTCGAAACAGCGCTTGCCTATCTCCACATTCTTATGAGTCCTGCAAGCACTCAGCAAAGACATCCAACCCACGAAATCTTGGTTGGATGGCATGGCCTGCAGCATAGCCTCTGCGTCCGCTACCCGCCCTGACCGGCCAAGCATATCAACTATGCAGGTTATGTGAGCTACTGTGGGCTTGATGCCATACTCTTCGGTCATCACCCTGAAGTACTGCAAACCCTCATCCACCAGGCCCACATGACTGCACGCCACAAAGAGGATGGCAAAGGTTGAGTGATCAGGATCGACTCCATGTCGTCGCATCTCTTGAAAGCACTGCATAGCCATCTTACAATCATTGTGCTGGCCGTACCCGTTGATCAATGCATTCCAAGTGACCACGTTTTTGGAAGAGAGCCCATCAAACACATTCTGAGCTGTGTCCATTCTCCCAAATTTGGCATACATGTCAACCAGGGCACTTCCAACAAAAGCATCTGCCTCCAATGTGCTGTCCTCAATCTGCGCATGAACCTGGTGGCCTTCCCGTACGGCCCCTGTGCTGCCACAAGCTTGGAGAACACAGACATATATGAAATTGTCGGGAGTGATGCCCCCTTGCTGCATTCTTGCAAATAGTTCAAGCGATTCCTGACCATAACCTTCCTGTGCGTATCCAGCAATCATGGCATTCCATGTAACCACATCTTTGACGAGCATCTCATCAAAAACTTTGCGAGCACCCTCCAGGCTCCCACACTTGGCATACATGTCGATCAGACTGTTTCCAATCACTAAATCTGTTTCGAGCCTTCTATCCAAGATATCTGCATGGACCTTCTTGCCCATCTGAAGGTCTCCTCTGCTGCTACATGCTTTCAGCAAGCTTGCTAGTGTGAGATTGTTAGGCGAGGTTGAACCATCCTTCTGCATGTCTCCATACAGCTCAAGGGCCTCCTGAGCACGGCCATGCTGGACATACCCTGCAATCATGGCACTCCAGGTCACTACACTCTTGCTTGGTTGTCTGTCAAACACTTTGCGAGCATCTTCCAGGCTGCCGCACTTGGCATACATGGCAACTAGGGTGCTCCCAACGTACTCATTTGTCTCCAGCCCACTGTCCACTACATCACCATGTACAAGCTTCCCTGCTGCCAAATCTGCTGCGCTAGCACATGCCTTCAGGGCCGCCACGAATACATATCTATCCGGCTCCAGAGCAGATTGACGCATCCTCCTGTACAATCGGATACCTTCCTTAGCGTGTTCAGGCCTGAAATGAGCAGATATGATGGAGCTCCAAGCAAACACATTCGGAGCAGGCAGTTGCCTAAACACCTCTGTTGCTTCCGACAAACTGCCCTGAGAGGCATACATCCGGATGATGTGATTAGCCAAAAATGCATTGCCCTCGTACCCACTTCTCACAATCAGATCATGAACCCGCCTGCTCAGAATAGGATCCTTCTTTGCAATGCAGCCCTTCAGGACGCTGTACCAAATGTCTCTGGAAACAAAGGATCGTTGCAAAACCATGAGTTCCAAGTCCCTAACAGCCTCATCAAGTTGTCCTTGTCCTTCCACAGACAGTTTCTGCCAAACTTGATCAGACATGGGTCCATCTTTCCTTGCAACCCTGCTTGACGACAACACGATTTGTCAATGGCCACAACAAGGGCGAAACCAACATCGGGAATGCCGAGAACAGACACTTGTACCTTCTAACATGGTCACGCCTATTGAAGGGATGGTAGGGTGTACTACAAGGATGTGCTGTCCACGATTCTGCCGCTTGTGCCCAGGAGGAGCCGGCCCGAGCGTGACGGATATAAGGACTTGCAGACACCAACCTCCTCCCAAGAGCACCGGTCCTCCTCATCGTCAGCCTTCCATCAAACTAACCCTGATTGCATACAGCTCTAGGTCGAATTTACTGTCTTGGTCTGGGCTTGTTATTCCGCGCTCCGGTCCGTCTGTCGCGGTGCCTATGGAGTTCTGCCCAACCTGTGCGAATCTGCTCCAGCTGGAGCATTCTACGGAAACCGGACATCTGCAGTTCTACTGCCCAACTTGCCCCTACATCTACCGCATCGACCGCAAGGTGCCCATATCCTAAAGCCTTGTTTCCTTACACAGTGTTGCCTGTTGTGGAAGAACCTCTGACAGACGGTTGTTGTGGGGTGGATGTTGCTTGAGTGTGCAGATAAGTAGGAAGTTGTCTCTGTCTCAGAAGGAGGTGGACGATGTCCTCGGTGGAGATGATGCTTGGAAGAACGTGGACCGAACTGAAGGCAAGCCTGTGTTTGCGCGTGTGCCTGGAAATCATGTGCTGCAGCTTGAATTCTTCTTACTGACTTGTAAGGAGGCTTGTTTTGTGTGCAGTCACATGTCCAAAGTGTGGCGATGGACATGCCTACTTCATGCAGATTCAGATTAGGTCGGCCGATGAGCCTATGACAACCTTCTTTAAGTGTTGCAATAACAACTGTATGTATCAGTGGAGAGAAGGCTGAGGAAACGATTCTGGGTGCTCTTTTCCCTCGATGACACTCCGGATGAAGCGGGAAGTGGTTGCAAAACAAGGGAAGCTGCAAAGCTTTATCTCATGAGCATCACTCCGAAGTCCGAGGTCTGCATTCAGCCTGATTGATGGGGCCAGCCCATAGCTTTTCAATTGTGATGGGGCCAGCCCACACCTTTTCCATTGTGACGGGGCCAGCCCATCCATACCTTTTCACGTGCTTGCCCAAATCTGTTGGTGCACTCAGTTAGGTGCTTGTCGGAAGTGGGTGGGTATGGGGCGTCATGCTTTTTGACGAAGTAGTGAAGCTAGACAAGGAAGTTGCAGCAGGATGTGTGTTGATGTCGAATACATACACCAGTGCCCACATGTGGGAGCAGGCGTATAATGTGCAGGCGAGCAGAATAAGCATCAGGGCGTGGAAGCAGCAAGAAGGACGGCGGAATCACGAGTTTTCCAAACTGAGGAAACAATCTGTTCCACTTCTGGACGCGTTGAGGGCAGACGTACTAAATACTACAAAAGCAGACACTTTGTTTCCGATCCCAGTAAAGATTGTGCAGAATCTGCATTGCGTCGCGTCTCATACTGCGACGAAGTGGCCTGGGCATGCTGCACTCTCAAATCACGTGTTGAGTGAAAAATTAGGCGTACGCAAGTCTTCCAGAAGTGGATCTCCGGGGTAATCAACGACGATGGAGACACGAACAAGATCCATCCAGGAAGCAGTGCACTCGATGTGCTTCCGGCACTACAATTTCTCGTTTCTCAAGTCGAGACCTGATTTTGGTGCTACTGTGACAAGTCATTGCACATGCGAATGTTTTTCGTAACTGACAAAGGTGTGCCATCAGGTGTGTTCGGAATGTCCACATAAGGCATCTTCCTTCTCTTGCTCAGACACTTTCTTCAATACCAACTGAGTTTGTGGAACACGTCCTCCCTCCGTCTTCAAACTCATGCTCACCTCCTGAGCTTTGACGAGATGTCAGACCTATCTTCCCCTCCAGTGAACTCGTGCACCTCGTTCTTGACTTCGATGCAAGATTGTCCTGCCTTCGTCATAGCACCTGCTGACTTTCTCAAACTTTCTACCCTATCTCATCATCCCACCTGCCAGCATTGACATATATGCTTCCCAACAGCACATACGAACTCGCATTGTGAGGTTCCAACTTCAAGAGTTGCTCGAAGCATAGCTGCCCACGCTCTACGTCACCGTGGCTTTTGAAAGCACTAAGAAGAGCTTTCCAGCCTACTACATTGTTCTCTATTTTTGCTGTCCGCAACACGTTCTCAGCCTCATCTAACTGGCCTGCCCGGCCAAACAGATCAACCATGCAATTGTAGTGATGGTCCCTGGGCACAATTCCATGGTCATCCATCATCATCCTGAAGTATCGCTGGCCCTCCTGCACCAGGCCTGCATGACTGCATGCCACCAGAAGACATATGAAAGTGGTCTCATCTGGCTGCACACCTTGCTGCAGCATGTCTTCAAAACAGTGGATTGCCATGTGGTCATCACCATGTTCAGCATATCCATCGATCATCGCTGTCCAAGTCACCAGATTTCTTGACGGCAATCCGTCAAAAACCTTGCGGGCTTCTTCCAAACTCCCGCATTTTGCGTACATCTCCACAAGACAGGTTCCAATGTGAGCGTCAGCCTCAAGCGATCCATTCCGAATCCGAGAGTGCAGCTCCCTCCCCTGCTGCACTGCACCCACCCTGCTGCATGCTTGGAGAAGGGATAGGAAAGTCACACGATCAGCTAGAGCGATGCCCTCTTCTGTATACTTGCATACAGAGCCAGGGACTCCCGACCGAGCCCCTGCTGAGCATAGCCTGCAATTATGGCAGTCCATGTCACCGCATCTCTCCTGGGCAAACCGTCAAACACATGGCGAGCATCTTCCAAACTCCTACATTTTGAATACATGTCCACAAGGCAGCTGCCAATGAACGCGTCAGCCTCAAGCCCAATTTCCCGAATCTTCAAGTGAAGCTTCTTGCCCTCCTCCAGTGCTCCCACACTTGCACCTCTTTGCCCGAAACCAGGTCCTCTGCTGAAGCACAAGCCTTGAGGACTACCACAAAGATGTGCGAATTGGGCTCCACACTTGCCTCTCGACATCGTCGATACAGTTCGACAGCCTGTCTGGGCTGTCCAAGCCGGGCATGTGCCAAAATGATGGAGGACCACATGTAAACGTTGAGCATACCCACCTTCCCAAAGACCAGCAATGCATCCTCCAACCTGCCAAGGGAAGCGTACATACCAATGATCTGGGTGGCCAAGAATGCATTCGATTCGTACCCACATTTCACAGAGAGGAGATGGACACGCATGCCATGGACAAGATCCCTCTCTGCCATGCACCGCTTGAGCACATGGTACCAGAGGGTGTCACTCAAATAACATCCCCGCTGCACCAGGACATCCAACGCTTCGACTGCCTCACTGAGCTCTGCTTCCTCGCAGCGTCAACTCAAGGTCTGAAGCATCACATCCTCTTCTGCCCCACGCAGGGCACGAGGCCCCTTCCTCTGAGTATCCCAGCCAACCAGCTGCGAGTCCACCCAACCCGGTTTGTGGGCGTTGTCGAGCCACAGCGGCTCCTGGGAGCTCTCGTGCCTGAAGTCCGGATGCCGAGGGCTCTTCCTGTCCGGCCTGTTGTCCCACCACTCCCAGGGATTCGCGAAAAAGCGACGCCATAGATGCTCCTGCCGCGCTTCCTGCGACAGTCCTTCAGTGCCTGCAAAAGAAGCTCCGCGTGGACTGCCCTGCCCTGGTGGTCCGTCTGGGCCGTTCCGTAGCCCACATCCCCCGTTGATCCAGCCAGAGCTTGGCTTCGCTGATAGCATGCTGAGATTAAGCCACAGCTCCAGATTAAGAACGTGGTTATTAAGCATCATGCGCTTGGATCGGTACTTAGATGGGGTGCTTAAAGGGAATGGATGCCCTTGGTGCAAGTAGCTTAGGCATACCATGGTACAAGTTGTTAAGTACCAAGTCCCATGATGGAAATTCGTTCTTAGTGGACTTAAATAAAATTCTTCTTCTTCTTCTTCCAAGTGCATTCCCTCGGGCTCCTGATGGTGGCCCGTCATCCACAGTCCACTATGGCTTCGATTCTTGGCCTAAGAATTCGAAATCACACGTCCACTCAAGTGTCATTCAGCATCCCATCTTTGTTCTCTCGATATCTTATCAGAGGACAGGGAACAAAGTAAGGAGAAGTCATACAAATGACAGACCAAGTTAGCGTGCAAGTCTATAATAGACTTCTTTTTTTTCTTCTTACATGGACTAAGAAAGTATCCCGATCTAAATTAGTATGTTGATATATTAATGATAGTTAATTTTTTTGCTTAGGAAAGCTATTCTGCTTTAGGCAGATCCCAAGGAATGAACTAAACCTACCTATATAAAGGATGAGATAGAAGTCATTCTCTAACACTTGTACTACCCTTCTTGAAAAGGATCGAGCTGCCTAAAGGCACGAAGTTGGTAAAACACATGATAATGGAGTCAGAAGAGGAAGACAGATTTGGGGCGTTTTTGGTGGATGAAACATTAATACAAATATTAAGGATTGTGCGAACTGGAATATGGATAATCCAAATAGTCAACATGAGACCGACAAATGTGTATGTCAGAAATCTACATAAGGCCTATGTAGACAATGATAAACTCTTTCAGACTTTTATATGTTTTGGAACTATTTTAAGCTATAAAGTAGTAGTTAACGATCATGGAGAATCAAAAGGGTATGGATATGTTTGTTTTGAGAACAGACAAGCAGCTCAATTGGCTATGACGGCTAACATCGTTTTGTATGGCTTGCGATTAAGTGTAACTTTCTATCTTTCTTGTGCAATTCGAGAGAAAATTCAAGCTGGTAGCGAAGCGGCAAACTATACAAATGTGTATGTAAAGAATTTCCAAGAGAAGACCAATGAGGAGATACTCCGAGACATATTTGGACAATTTGGAAAAATTATTAGCCTTCTAGTGATGAGATATGATGATGGAAAATCAAAGCGAGCTGCATTTATACTTTTTTCTCGTCCTGAAGATGCTGCTTATGCTGTCGCTACATTGAACGGGAGTAGAATTGATGGCCAAGACAAATGGTATGTTAATCGTGCTCATAGTTCATCTGAGAAGGAACAAGCATTGAGATATAGATTTCAAAAAGATATCAATCTTTATGTAAACAGTTTTTATGACCATGTTGATAAAAAAATGTTGTATGAGGCTTTTTCACCATTCGGAATAATATCTTCTTGTAAGGTTATGAAAAATGAGCAAGGGGCTAGCATGAGATATGGCTTTGTTGCATTTACGACACCAGAGGAAGCCTCCAATGCAATGTATCATATGCACGGCCAGACATGCTTACTTGGAGGGCCATTGGTTGTTCAATTAGCCCTCTTCAAAGGAGATGAAAGCAAATCGGTTCCTCTTGCAAAAGCTAGGAGTTGTGACACTGCGACACATGGGATTGATAGTCTTGCTTCACAGCCTCAAAGTTTAGAAGGAAGAACAATATTACTTTCACGTGTTGAAGCTACTAGTAGAAGTCTTGCAAAGACTTTGACAAAGAGTCCTGATTCAAAGCCAACTCAAAGTTTATCAGGGACAACAAGATTAGTTCCACTTGCAGAAGCTAGAAGTGTATTAAAGCCAACTCAAAGTTCAACAAGAATAGCAATATTGGTTCCGCTTGCAAAGGATAAAAGTCATGTGAGAAATGAGACTAAAAGACTCGATTCACAGGCTTTACTATCTACTTGCTCTAAAGCTTGGAAGTCTCATGTGAATAATGTCAATCTACTCTCTATTGATGTTTTACGGCTAGATACTTCCAATTCTCTACTTTCTAGTGATGATTTACAGCAAGATACTTCCAATTCTCTACTTTCTACCAATGGTTTATTGCTAGATATTACCAATTCTCTATTGCTAGATACTACCAATTCTCTACTTTCTACTGATGGTTTACTGCGAGATACTTGGACCAATTCTCTACTTTCTACTGATGGTTTACAGCTAGATACTACCAATTCTTTACTTTCTACTGATGATTTCCAGCAAAATACTTGGACCAATTCTCTACTTTGTGCTGATTGTCTGCGGCAAGATACTTCCAATTCTCTACTTTCTACTCATGGTTTACAGCAAGATACTTTCAATTCTCTGCATTCTATTGATGGTTTACGGCTAGATACTTTTAATTCTCTACTTTCTAATGATGGTTTATCGCTAGATACTTCCAATTCTCTACTTTCTAATGATGGTTTATGGCTAGATACTTCCTACTCTCTACTTTCTACTAATGTTCCAATTGGGAGGTCTCATGTGTCGGATAAGGGGACGCTACTTTCTACTTGCTTTCAAGCTTGGAGGTCTCATGTGAACCAACTCATTCGTGCAAGACGAGTAAGAAGAGCTAGAGAGCAAATGACAACAATGTTTGGAGAATTATTATATCCACATGTAGTTAAAATAGAGAAAACTCATGCTTGCAAAATAATTATGTATATACTAGAAAATATGACTCATGATGAGATTGCAGGTCTGCTTGAGTCTCCAAAGGCTTTAGAATTAGAAGTTGCCAAGTCACTTAGTATAATACTACATAAGATATAACAAGAAATGATACATATTCAAAAGTTTTAAATGGTGAAAATATAAAATATATACAAGTATTGGGTGGGCTCCCGTGTTGATATTGCGGGTACCCAGCCTCTTCTGTTGCGTAGGCTGACGCTTTCTGGAAAAATAGATAGGACCTTGGACACCATTTCGACTTCTCGTAAAGACTTTGAGTGAGAAGCTAAAGATGACATTGTATAGTTTATGATGACAAGGCAAGGTCATCCAAGTAGCATGCATTTTGGTTTTGCATTTTCTGAGAACGTTCCCTAACTAGGAATGTGTGTGAAATAAACTGGATCTTCTATAATTAACAAAGATGAGTGATCTCATCTACACCGGCAATGTGAAAAAGAAACCATTGAAGGGCACCAGAGTTTGAGCACTATGCTTCAAGAAAATTTGTTCAAAAAACTCTAATATCCTACAACACCTACAATCTTGAAGTTTGGAATTTGAAATGGCCTACCTACTGTCAAGATTGTTAAAGAACCGTCCCTGTTTAGCTGTCATTCGAAATTATACTTGCGAAAGCCATATGGAGGGAATGTACAATGAACATCGGTCGTTTTGAAGAATGCCAAGAAGTAGGAACGGGGGAGTCCCTACAGGTGGTAAATAATATGTATTTGTATATTTGCCATCCTACTCATAAAGTAGTTGCGTAACAAGCATTGGTGAAACATGATAGAAAGTGAACGCAGTTAAAGTATAGCTAAGCTATCTAGTAGCTGCCCTGTGAAGTAGCTGTAGGTATTGAACTAAGAGAGGACTCATGCATGCAACTTCTAGAGATAATATTGCTCCAGAGAGAAAGGGACTTGTTGCACGAGATAAGCACTTGCATTCATTTGGACACTTCCTCAACAACCAAACAAAAAAAATCTAGTATACAAATATAGGTGCAAACCAATAACAATAGGAGAGAGTAACTCGCACGTCGTAGCATAAACACACTCTCCCCACGAGAACAACACTTAAATTCCTCACACATCGCTCTCGGGGTCATATCTTTGGCCTCCTCAAAACACTCTTGTATTGCACATCTAAAGGATAAGCTATGATCTGAGCTTGTCCTCTATGCAAGGGTCTATATATACTAGTCCTTGGCATCGGCATATTCCTAAGATATCCTATTGGCATCAGCATATGCCGTAAATATCATAAGAATACAATATAATATGCAAGAAATATCCTAAAGCATATTATTTTTATTTATCTATTGACTATTTCTAATAAGGTTTAATTAATACAAATCAACACTTAATTAAAGTAAGCACTTTAGATTAATTAATACGAATTACTTACTTAAAGATAAGTAATTAGATTAATTAACATTAATCAAACACTAAACCCAAGCGCTCAAATTAGTGTCACACGCATGACAGACTTTTAGAGATTGTGTGGTGTGCAAGGATAGCAGTTGCCTAGGTAGGGCCAGCCCCCGCGATATATCAAGGCTAGCCTTAGAGCTTGGAACTCATCCATTGCGCGATTTATGTTGAAAGCCTACAAAAGTGATGCAATTTGTGAACTTCTTGGTGGACTTCTTCTTTTATATCAAGGCATTAGATAATTGTGAGATAACATGCCTCCAATGCATTATTGATGTTCAAGTAATACTATTTGTACTATAAATATATGAACTAGAGGTTGTGTATATAGCTCTTAATGGATATCACCTAGTAAACAATGAACACTACTACAACCAACCCATGTATGCGTATTTCTTAAAAAATAAAATTGTCAAGGATGAAGCTTCTTTTTTTAGCAGTTTAAGGATGAAGCTCTTTCAACATTAGACTATGTACCAATGAATATTGTTTGCAAAGGCGCAAGTGACATGGTATATAAGTACATTATCAAAAACACAAGAGAGGAATATGCTTGTAAAGTGATAGAAAAAAGCCTAAGATCGAATTATGCAATACAGAAATATAGAATCTATTAACTCTTCGTAAAACAAGAAATATAGAATCTATTAACTCTTCATAATATACCTATATAGTATATGGAATTGATACGAAAGTCTTTATTATCATGGAATTTTGAGATGAGAGTTAACATAATTATTTGAAAATAAAAGGACCGTGCCATGAGCAACAACCAATATGTAGAATGGATAACATTATGGAAGCTATTTTACATTTTCATAAAAATCATATAATTCATTGTAATGTAAAATCAAATAATATTATACTTCAAAGGTGTGGGCAATCCAAATTGACAAACTTCGGGTTGGCTCTCTCAAGTTATGGGCACATATGCTCACCTTGCCATTATTTCTGGAGCCATGTATGGCTGAGTTCCATACAATCCTGTGTACCTAGAACAAAAGTTGACATACGGAGTGCGGGTGTCGTGTTTTATGAATTATTTTTTGGAGATGCTTATTATAAGAAAATACCTTTACATGAAGTTATAGAGAGTAAAATAAAGTCAAATATCTTTAAATGATGTCTCACTTAAGATCCCTAAAGTTGCACACGATTTTTTCCACTTGATGTTGCACCCTCTTGAGAATAGCAAACCATATGCTGAATAAGTTCTACGAAATCCATGGTTTAGAGCATATGGTAATAGTTGGAAATACTAATAGTATACTCTACAGAAATATATAGATGTATATTAAAGTTCGCAGTAGTATATAGAAGCCTTCTCATCAAAATAAGAAATATTACCACCAATACTCAAAGAAAGTGTTACTCAAATCGGCCACTCCATTCACGAGGGATTGGATGTACATAGTTAGTTAATGTGTGTCCAAACGGTTTAGGCCAAATGGACACATGTTTACAAAATCGTGAATGCACGCAGTTAGTTAATGTTTGTCCAAATGGCTTAGGCCAAATGAACACACGTCTACAAAATCATGCTTGCTACTTTGATCGGTACATAGATGGGCTGCCTAGAAGGAATGAATGCCTTTGGTGCTAGTAGCTTCGGCACACCATGATACAATGGTTGTCAAGTGTCAAGTCTTATGATAGGAAAATTCTATCGAAACAGACTATAATAGACTTCTTCTTCTTTTACTTGGAATATTTTAAATATGGACTTCATACATTTGAATTTAGAGTTAATCACCTCATTTTCTTTCCTTGAGATAACCATTGTAGGATTACGAAGCAAAGAGCATACATGTAGGGAGAAAGAGGAGAAATAGAAACAGCCCTAGTGAGCCGGAGCTTGGTAAGGAAATGTGCTCTTGATGAAAAGGAACAAAAGGAAAGATGTTATACCAAAGACGAAAGAGCTCAAAAAATTTGTCTTCATCGTGGATTGGAAAGGGTAGATTATTCACTTTTCTAATTAAAATAAGTATGTCTCGTTCGTCTTAAAAAAAATACAATTGTATATGTATTTGAGCTATCACAGCCTCAAAAATGAGGTTGATCTCTTCGTGCTTGTGTAATGGCTTTCTTAGAGGCACCGATGTCCATCGCCCTACGCCAACGGAATCTAGCACGAGCAAACGTAGGCGACGCAACATCTTCGTGGTCGGTAGACCCTTTCTTATCCCGGACTATGACATTCTTGCCTGATAGGTGGTGTGAAGATGGGCGATCGCGGGAGCTTGTTCCCTTTGGCCTGATGCCCTCCAGAAGGTTGTTCCTTCTGTCTCGGGCTAGATGAGAATTCCCAACTCTTTTCTAAAAGAAGACTCCGCGTTCCTCTTTGAACTAACCCAAATTCCATCGCCCTATGCTCTGCAAGCAGCTCGTCCATCCGGTCGGCGAAAACATTGTTATACTCAAGGAGACTACCCCTCTGCTTACGGAGCCGAAGCTTCTCGGCAATGAGTCGATTCCGACAGTCTTCATTCTTCCTTATTTTCTCCAGCACCTCGTTTAGTTGCTCCTGCAGCTTGTTCTTTTCCTCTTGCAATTTCTTGCTTTTCTCCTGCACCTTGGCTATTTTATCGTCCAGCTGTTCCATTTTAATGTCCTGCAAGAGCTTGACGATGTCCTTTTTCGTCTCCTCGATGCCCAGTTCGGCCATATCTGCCGTGAGCCGAGCCATAGCTGGAAGAGCTGGTGTATTTTCCCGCAATCTCCGTGCAGCTGCAAATCCAGCGATCTGCTGCATCGAAGAAATGAAAAAGATGTTGCAGAGTGTGAACAAAGTTCCACCCGCTTGCGCCCCCGAGAGAGCCCTTGCCCCGGCTGTGAGCAGGCCTCCTGGATTGGGTGCGCTGCGCGTAAATAGATCTTGGCGAGGCTCGGCTGAGGATCCATGGGGCAGATCTAAAGGCTCTGGGAAGAAGCGTTTCCGTACTTGCACTTCTTGGCTTTCCAGATTCCTTGCCCTCTAGTTTCCAAAGACGGAATATTGCACAATCCTGAAACTTGTTAATCTCCAGCAATGCCCCGATGGCGCACTCTTGCTCTTCGTGCACTTCTACAGTGAGCCGAAAGCGGCCAGAGCTGCCGCTCCCAGCATTGCACAGGGCAAGTGAGCCACCCGCATGACTGCATACTGTTAGTACACTGAGGAATGTGAATGCCATCCGATTCGTCGTGCACTTTGTGAAACAAATCAAGGACTGCTTCGCTGTGGATTATCAGTGACAGTAGACAGGCTGTAGAGTGACATCACTGACTTGTGAGAAGAGCCTTCACTTACCATTGTCAAAGGCCTCTGCTGCCCTCGACGCATCATGTTGAATCAACACTGCACTGTTCCCAGGGCTTGGATCCTTAAAGCGGGTCTCTATCTTTCACCACTACCAGGATAAACATTCATCCTTGCAAATTGGTCCATGACACTGCCGATAGAACCTTCCTCTCCACGCAATGTTGCAGGTTGCTGCACACACAGCTGCCGAATTCAGGCACAACAAGCCATTTGTCGATACCCAGCAAGCGCTCAATGTTCGAGCCCTAGCTCGGCATACCCAGCCATCAGAACATTCCATGTCCCCACATCCTTTCTCCCCGTGCTGACCGGTAATTAACCGGGAGAGGGGTACAGTAGAGGTGTATGAAGAAGAAGAAGAAGAATTTTATTGAAGTCCACTAAGGACGGATTTCCGTCATGGGTATGCCTAAGCTACTTGCACCAAGGGCATCCATTCCCTTTAGGCACCCCATCTAAGTACCGATCCAAGCACAGGATGTTTAATAACCCTGTTCTTATAAATGTAGAATTTTATGTAAGTCCACTAAGGACGGATTTCCGTCATGGGACTTGGTACTTAACAACTTGTACCATGGTATGCCTAAGCTACTTGCACCAAGGGCATCATTTCCTTTAGGCACCCCATCTAAGTATCAATCCAAGTGGATGCTTAATAACCATGTTCTTATAAATGTGTGTCCATTTGGACCATGGTATGGATCATGAGTGTTTACACCGGTCATCGGCTCTGCTTCACGTGATTATTTCACGTTCTTGCTAAGCTTTCCTGATTCCTCAGGGAAGAGTCTGATCAATCGTTCCATTGTCCCAGTCTTGCAAGTTGATTATCCAACAACATAGGCGGCCCTGGAAAAAGAATTGGAAGTCACCGGGAAGGAAATCTTGTGCGCCTGATTGATATTTCACGTTCTAGTCTGATCAATCGTTCCATAGGTTGCATATGCTTACGACGCTAAGGGAAGATGCTTAGGATGCTAAGGATGGATGATTAGGATGCTAAGGACACATGCTTAGGATGCTAAGTGCGATAGAAGGCGAGGATGGTAAGGGTTGGCTCCCTCCCACAAAGCCAACATTATCCGAACCAAATTGTAAAGTTTCAAACATGAAAAGACAAATCAAAAGTAGTTTGAGTTATTTGAGTAGTCAATACATTATATAATATTAAAAATAAATTAGAGTGATTGAAGAATTTTGTCACTTTAAATAATTTTCAATAATAAATCATGATCAATGATCCTTGATTATTTAATTATAGTTTGAATTTTGAAACCCGACATGCTCACATGTCCTAGTTTATAGGGTGACATGAGTATGCAAAAGAGTGTGTCTAAAGAACGCCGCAAATAGTGTGTTACGGTGTGGTAGAGTGGCAGCCCAT